>CM055104.1:44654840-44759834 GCA_029204225.1 Diphasiastrum complanatum
AAGTGTATCAGCCATAGCAAATACGACTAGGTCTAAAGAGATCAATCATGAAAATCATCAGCCAGCACACTTAGAAGCGAGAACTTCTATCAATGTTTCAGAAATAGGGCTACATGTGCTGAGAGTGAAAAGTTTTTTAGTTGCCCCAAACGCGAAGCAGTTAAGAGACGCAAAATGGGATCAAACCCTCGGAATTCAGATACCTGTCTATGTATTCTAGGGTTTTATCTGTACCAGCTGCATCCTCGTCGCAGGCTTCTGCGGCTTCAGCCGCATCTCATACGAAGAAGATGACTCTGACGAGGACCAGAAACAAAAGTCAAAAAGCATGATCCATCCCAGAGGATTGTGATCAAGCTGTGGAAGGGCCTAAGCTCAGCCAAGGCCAAGGCAAAGCAGGCTCAAGAAATTCAAAAGAAAGATATGCTAAGAAAACTGTGGAGTACAGTGTTAGGAATCGGACCGGCATTGCGGGCTGTTGCATCAATGAGCAGGCATGCCCTTATTTTGATTTGAAAGTGCATATATCCGTACTTCTGGCTACTTTCATGTGTCATACAACGTTCATAAGCATTTACTATGTAATCATCTGAAATAAGCCAACCACATTGCTTAGCATGCTTGTGATCCTTGAAGCCTAACTTGTTGTATTTCTTCCTTCCTGAACTTGATAATGCAGCCCATAGCCAAACATGTTACATGAAACTAAGCTTCAATACAAGACTTTGTGCTACTAGTCGCAAATGTATTTTTATGCAAACTAATGATTTTGGATGCCCTGCGTACCAGAAGAAAAACTTATACAGTGGAAGATGGCCAATTGATACTTTTCATACAGATGCTAACCCAAATTTTATTTAGTATCTTCTTTTTTGGAATGCTGCAAATTTGATTAGGATTATTAACTCCATATATGCCAGCAACTAATAGCCAAACCCTGTCCGACTTCCTCTTTAAGCCAAAAATTTCAAGCATGAAATGACTTTATCTTTTGCTCACAAAAGTTAAATTAGTATTGGCTGTAAGCCCAGATCAGAATGTGAATATTTCGTTTCTTATGTCAGTATCTGTAGCCATCAATTTTTAATCTACGGTGAGATGCTTGAAAATTTTCATTCTTTTTAGTGTCAGCGTTCCTTATAAACGAAGCATCTGCTCGACTTTCCCTCAAACTTTCTCTCTCAATGTAACTGACTGTGAGTAGATTATACAACAACGTGACTACAGGGAAGACTGGGCTAAGAAGATGGGTGAGTGGAAGAAACATTTTTGGGAGGGATTGCAGCACTATTGGGTGGGCACCAAGCTTTTGTGGGTTGATGTGAGAATCTCTACTCGGTTGCTGATGAGACTTGCTAAAGGGAAGAGCCTTACACGTCGAGAAAGACAGCAGTTAACTAGAACATCAGCAGACATCTTCAGACTCGTACCGGTTGCTGTGTTCCTCATCGTGCCTTTCATGGAATTTCTGCTTCCTGTATTTCTCAAGCTCTTTCCAAATATGCTTCCATCTACCTTCCAAGATAAGATGAAAGAGCAGGTTTGGATTTACTTACGATCTTGAACACAGAATGTGATAAGCACTTGTCTTCTTTGGGCGCCACTCTATTTGTGTTTTAGGTAATTTGGTTCTTAATCTATTGCATGTTGCTCCTTGTCTAGTTTGATTCACTTACTTGAAGAGATCTGTATCATAAAGTGATGGGTCAGGAACAATAAATCTGGGCATTAAAATCATAATGCATCTTGTTTCCCATTCCATAAAACTCTAGCTTAGAACTTTATGCTGACAGTGACAAGGAATTCAATCTGAATCTGATTTTGGTCACAATAAGTGATGGGGTCCATATCATGCCGACCATCATTTACATGAGAACTATTTGTATTGTCTGAAATTTCACCCAGTTTCTTCTATGTGTACTTTAGGCTATGCTATGGTTGTTAAGAGGTCTTTTGAACAGTACAGGCATCTAGTACAGGAGGGTCAAAGCATTCCCAACTTGTGGTTCATTGAACAGATCTTGATTGATATTGGCTGGCCGCAGTTGCCCTAGTCTCTAAGGGCCTCTAGTATATATAGGCCAATCATTTAGTCATTACATGGATGATGGCTTATGATCAGGTTTTCCAAAAGCAACACACAAATACCCACAAAGCATAGTACTTCAATTGTAGATCATGATGTAAATGTATTTCTACCGTAGTGGACAACATGATATTACTATAAGTCAATGTATCCGAGATAGATGAATAAAGAAACTGGAACGATTTTGTAACTCGCACAAGTCACTCTGATAGCACATCTCTTGTTTGTTATGATCAAGTACTAATCTAGACATAACATTGATATATCTCAAAAGGTTCGTGATTGCAAGAGTCACACATGGCAATAGAAGGGGGGACGATGAAGGAAGAGTAATCACTAAAGCGCAAACATAAAAAAACGTGCTAACTCTCAACAAATGTGACATAGCCATGATGCTTATCCTATCGACAATGATAATTAAGCATGCTATGTTGAACTAATGTAGAAGCAGTAGCAATTGCTTATTGAAGTTATGTACATCTTATGGAGGCTCATCAATAGACACAACTATGTGTCACACTTCCGAGACTCTATGGATGATGATCACTTTTGCAATCATTTCACTGGAGATGTGAGTGCAATGTGCATATAGTTGAGGGCATAAATATTGGGCCCTTATCGGCATGCATTTGGACCCCCGTTTTTATCGACGGGGGGGTGCCCCCCCCCCTTGCTACTGTCGCCGGGGGGGTCCAGGCGGGGCCGACGACAATTGCTCTACAGTTTTGTCTCTCTCACTGGAACCATCTGTGATCGTAACGAACAGGCTAGAGGTTAGTTTTGAATTTTATCCTTGGTAGAACCCAACATGGATTAATGCACCTGAACTGGACCATCCTGTACTCGAAATTCGGCAAACTATATAGATGTAATGCTCTTAATTAGAGCTTTCATATGATACCCATATTGACCACAAAAAAATCAAAAAAATAAAAAAAAACACGTTTATGAGAAACGCTACCATAATCCAGAAACGCGTTTCTGAACCGCGTTTCAAAACACGTTTGCAGAAACACGGTGCAACTATGATTTTAATATTGGCAATTTTGGTCATTTAGAAATGACGCGCAACATTTTCTCTATGTAATATGATGTAGGCAATAATTGTGAATGATTTGCCATGTACAAAGGTATTGTACATGCATGTAGCTGGCCAACACATCCATGTTTCTATAATGGGAACCTGTTGCAAGGATGGTGGAACAATATGGCACTTACCCACATGATGTAGCTCGGAGAGTGATGCATGTTGCAATAGGCCGTGGCCATGCATGTGGTAAATTAGTATGCTATGTGTTTGCTGGTTCCTAGCATGCATGCATCTATGGTGCGGTGGTTCATGCACTTTAAATCATTTTCATTTGTTTTATTTGTATTTATTTTCAATTTTTTCATGGTATTTTTATAATTATTTGTGTTAGTTTATTACACTATGCCTCGTAGTACTATCACATTTGAGATCTGATCTCGAAAGGAGAGCTAAGTGTAGAAACTGCAAGAACATGTAATTTGTATACACTTTACTATAGGAGGATTGTATTTGTAAGAAGATTTAATCGAAGATCTGAAAGGTTCTGAAAAAGATGCAGTACCAGAAATTTAAAAATGTGGAATTCTGTCATCTTCACTTGCTATACCCAATTTCCAAGAAAAATGGTACGTTTTTTAATGATGTGATGAGAGGCATGCAAAAGTCCCTTAGAATAAAGGTCTGGCCTCCCTGTTGAAAACTAGAGCCAAAAGATGAAAATCAGTGTTTTCTCCTAAAGCCTGATCTGGAACCTTATGAAATTGGTGCCAATTGTAGAAAACAATTTGATGCCTGTCGGTGCCCAGTCTCCCTGCTGGGAAAGTACTTTGATGCCAAATAGTGAACAAGATCTCAGAAGGACTCTAAAGTAACTAAGGAGAAATATCACTGAGCTCATAAAATGAATAGCAAGCTGACAGAAGATCAAGTGCACCGCGGAATCAATGCCAATATCTATCTGAATTTGGCCTATGCTGAGCCCACTTTTAATGTAATTGAGGTAAGGATGAATCTAAACTAAACTTTCAAACAGTCACCTAAAGAGAATGTGGTCGTGATCGATATGTCTAATCTTGAGGGCCCAAATTAGGGTGTTTGGATCTTTGATTTCTAATGAAGGCCCCAGTATATCCCAATAATGAAAATATATCTATTATTGATAGTAAATCTCGATATTTAGATGTGTCCCTAGAGCCAAAATTCAATATCATATGGTCTGTAGATGTCAATATTTAATGGATAACATTCTTCCATGAAAGCATGCCTAGTTAACTATGGCTACACTTAGTTTTACTTTGCAAGTCACTCTTCGCATGTGTAAAGGCTATAATTGGTAACACAAGTATAGATAACCTACGCACCCTTTACGTACATGGATTTGTATAGGGGGTATGCCACACTGGTAGAAACTGGTATGGCATGGATTTGCCCCAATCCTTTTGCAAGTGGTAGGGTAATATACTTGGCTAATAAAAACAACCATGCACAGGTATTGTTTATTGGTTTCTTAAAGACAATCTAGCATGATGAATCAAGTGTCAATGTGTACCTGCTTTCTCCATGTAGTTTGTGGTATTTAAAGCCTTCAATGTCTAAATGCAGGAGGCCTTGAAGAAACGGTTGAATGCGAGGATACAGTATGCAAAGTTTTTGCAGGATACGGTTGCAGAGATGGCAAAGGAGCTCAAGACAACAAGGAGTGGTGACCTTAAAAGGACAGCAGAAGATCTTGACGAGTTTATGAGTAAGGTACTCAGTTGTTTGGGTTCCTTTTTTAAGGTTGAAATTTCAAGGTTTTGAGATTTCTTGTACAAGCTATGCAGCTTAGGTAAGCTGAGTAATCAGTTTTAGAGTTTTTGTATTTTGAGCATTTAGTTACAGATGTTTGTAATCTCTGGCTCACTCCACCAGCTATAGTATGTAGGAGATTGATTTTGGCAAATTATCTGGGGGTTGAAGAAGATTTTACTACCGACCAAAAATAAATGAAGCCCAGCTGTTTCCACAACTAATCTTTGACATCATTTTCTTCTCCGTATCAAGTTGCACATATTTCTTCATTGTTTCAATTCACTTCAGGTGCGAACTGGAGGAAAAGTAAACAATGAAGACATTTTGGCTTTTGCAAAGCTTTTTAACGATGAGTTGACCTTGGATAACATCAGCAGGTATGTTATTGGTTGGATCTTTGTTGGTAATTTTTAGCGGTTATTGCAATAACCTTGTGAAGAGATTGCTCTTAAACATACACACATGTGGAAAGCAACTCATCAACTTGGACTAACATGAGCAATTTTCAATTCTAAATGGCTTGAGTAAGGTTTAGTATGGAATTGGTACTTTTCTGAAGAAGGTAGCCCTAGCATGGCTGTATGTCGGTTGCGCTTTCAGTTTTGGTTTAGGATGCTGCACCTATCTGGTCTGTTTTGAATGAACTTTCTTCCTGAATGAAGGGGTTTTGTTATTTCAGACCCAGACTACTAAGCATGTGTAAGTACATGGGTATCAGTCCCTATGGAACGGACGCATTCTTGCGTTATAGTCTTCGGAACAAGTTGGCAGGGTATGTTTCAAAACTTTACAGTTTTATAGTTTTGCACTTTCTGTCAACAATCTATGCCAACAGTTTAATAAACCTCTTTGCACTTCTGTTAACAATCTATGCCAATTCTATGTTTCTTGTTGGACCACCAAACCGACTTATTGTAACAGCGAAACTGCATGCTTTAGATGGGTGCATGGTGGGAATCTTTCACATAATACTTGGTTGAAGCTGCAAAGTCATAATTGCTACTTGTCAAAACCCCTCATTGCGTGGTTGTACCTTTAATCTGGAAGTATACTTATGTGAGCTGATTTAGAGCTGCATATAATTCATTTGTTTAAACTTTTTGAGAATATTAATTTTCTATGAATGCTGAAGTGCAGCGATATTGAAGTAGACAAAGCAAGGTGTAAGGTGTAATGGATGGTATTAAACTTTTTTTCTTGAGAGCTTGGTTTACTTGTTACATATGTTATACTTGGTCTTTTGGTGTCTTATTGTCTTGTTTGATTTTTGTACCTTCATCGTCACGACATGTTGACTTTAGTGATGATCTGAGACATCGAGAACTTTTGAATTCTTATATAGTGTTGACTTTAGTGATGATCTGAGACATCGAGAACTTTGGAATTCTTATATAGTGTAAGCTGTAGATGTTTCCCTATTTAGAAACATGCTTCTGTGTCCCCCATTTTCCATTGCTCTCCTCCCTGCCTTGCTATCGTTTATTGGTGCATGTTTGCTGCGCTTGCTCCTTTCGAGACAGGCAAGCGGGTCTCTGCTTTTGAGATGGCAGAGCACATGTTCTGGATAGATCACCTCCTACAATATGTACATAGGACGTAGGGGCCGCTGGCATCCTTGGATCCCAGCCACATCTCTTGTAGTTACGGTTCTGGATTTATAACAACATTCATTTTTCTCTCACATCAAGTGAATTGTAACATCTCACTCGGACGGAACAATGCCGTCAACAGAAAATTAAACTAAAAACGTAATTCGCTATGTAAACATCTCTCGCGCAGGAGATGAAATAAAGGACCGTAGCTCAAACGTCCCTCACGTAGGAGAGGGAGAAGAATCTGAAATTTTAAGTGCTGCAATATTAACCAAGATTGAGCATCCGTCTTGAAAGAGAGCCCGGAAACCGTTGTCGTTAGCATCTGCGAAAATTTTCTTTCTCTCAGTCCATTGAATGGGCGTCAAGTCTTTATCCATAAAAATAGTAGATCCCTTCATGCAACCTCTTTTACGTAGAACCTTTTGACGAAGCTTCCTTGAAACGCAGAAACACTGTGGTGGATTGGAGCTTACCCACCCAAGCAGCAGACATGACATCCTCTTTGAGACCAAAGGTGGAATGAATGAAAGCATTTGCCTCAGCCACAAGGTCCTTACCCACAAAAGAAGCTCCCCTAACTCTGACATTGAGGACCTTGAGATCTCTTTTTTGATGTTCTTGAATAGATTCAGAAATAACCTGCTTAGATCCCTTGAGCATGTCGGCCCAAGAACTCTTCGATTGCTGAAATTGTTGCTCCAAGGACTGAACCCGCTGTTGAAGCTGCTTTGCCATGTCTTCTGAATCTGCATTGCTGCCTTCTTCGTCTTCCTCTCCATCTGATTCCAATTCATTCTTGAGGTAAGTAACATCAACCACAAGAATGCCAACTTTGCCCTGGAGGGCCAAAACCGTATTCTCCAGAGTGGAGATTTGGAATGCTTGTTGCTTGATTAGTTAAGTAGAGTGGCTAGTGTAGGGCAAGTGTGTTAGCGGCGTGAATCAATAGCTCAGACTCAAGATCTTCAATGTCTCTAGTTCGATGGGTTTTCAGTTTTTTGATGGTCGCAAGGACCAAATCAGGGGTAAAGAAGGGAATGATAGATGGTCGGGGAGAGATAGAGATGGGTGTATCAGTGGGTATAGTGTATAGTTTAGTAGCACAATCGATCCAAATACGAAGGTCGTCTAGGGGGTGGGGGGGGGGGCACGGGGGATAAACTCATGCCAAAAGGCACCACCAGAAGAGGAGCTGAAAAGGAGGTCCACAAGGCTTTTTCCTTCTGAGTCATCATACCCACGTTTTTTACGATGGAGTGTACGGTTGTAAGATTGACATGAGGAACGAAGAGGATGTGGGGCATGGAAACGAGCATGAGTGACAGCGTGATGAAGGGAGCGACATTCCGTGTCATACCAAGGGGGGGTGGGAAGGGTGAGGTGACCGCGAATGAGATGGTTTGCGGTTGTGAGGTTTAGACGGGAAGGTCAGAAAAGCAGCAGTATGGTAAGGAAGGCAGCTTGAAATTCCAGCCGTTTATTGTGGGGAAAAGATTGAAGTAATGAGGCAAGAGATTCTTGGTAGAGTGATATATAGAGAGGATGGAATGTGTATTTGGGTGCACGAGGTAGCGTGGGGTGTGATGAGGGTTGAGGGGGTGGGAGGTGGCCAATAGCGAAGGAAAGGAACGAATGGTCAGAGAGAGTGGTGGGAGAAACATGAAAACCATGGATGAGGGGAATGGAGGATGGTGACCCCTATGGCAGGATTGGAGGTGGGATGGAGCGGGGGAGGGGGGGGGGGCGCAGCGCTGCAGGTTGCTCTTGGCAGGTTGTGCTGCCTCGTCTTATACACCTTTTGGCATGGAAAAGACGTTAATAAAGCTTTCTTTCTTTCTTTCTCTCTCTCTCATGCCTGCAGCACACTTGATTATAAGTAACAGATAACATGTCTTTGAATCATGAGTATACATGTAAGTTTGAATGATCATGCTAACTAGAACTTCTTTTGAGAATGGAACCAGGATTAAAGCTGACGACAGGATGATCCAGACAGAAGGGGTGGAGTCTCTTTCTGAGTCGGAACTTCGTGCTGCATGTAGGGAAAGGGGAATGTTGGGCCTTGTATCTGTAGAAGAGATGCGTCAACAGGTATCTAGAATAAAATGTAGCTTAGAGCAATTCCATCATTTTCTTGCTATCTTTTGAAATTCTATGCTGGTGAAAGGTCTTTTAAATGACTTTTTTCTGCATGGTAGTTAGACAGGGCAATGGGATAGGAATATAGTAGTCTTTAATCATAGTTCTTGAGACAAGTTTCCCAAGTTTGGTATCAAAATCATGTCTTTTTAGATTGCTTGCACGGTGTTAGAATGATGGAATAGGAGAACTATTTTCACCTGGAGTCATCTTTTGGCCTACTTCCAATACTCTCATATGTACTTGTACTAGCAAACAGCAACATGTGCAATTAATGAGAATTAGATTAAGCTTTATCAAGGTCCACGGAGACCAATATGGCCTATGGGATCAATCAACAAGTCAATACCACAACTAAGTAACCGCCCTCTTTAGATGTACACAGGCAAAGTAAATGGCTATCTCAACATGCTTGAAATTTGTGTAATGTACCAAAGGCAAATACTTGGCCTAGAGTTCAGGTACACTGTAGCATAGTTCCTAGCAACAGAACAGAACCATTCCAAGGAGAAAGTTCCTAGAAACGGTTTCGTACCGCAATTTAAAAAATTTCTGACAAAAATTATATCTCAAGAAAGATATAACTCTTGCTTCCTGTAGAGAATACACTGCAAAATCGTCCCAACCTCTGGAATAACTAACAGAAATACTGCAAATAGATTTCAGAAATGGAAAAATGACAGGAGGGAAGGAAGCACCAGATAGCAATTTGATAGGTAAAGTAGACCATCCAGAAGGATAAGGGTCTTTGAGAGCTGGCTATTCCAACCAATTAAATCAGCCACTTTTCACTATGTTGTTGCTCGATGTTAATCAGAAAAAAGTTCTTTGATGGAAACCTACCTTTCATAAAAAGCAATTTGATTAAACATGTGGGATTCAAATACCTTCATCTGCCTGTAATAGCACCTTGAGTTTCAAATGTTGATTTTTAAAAAGTTTCAAACATCATAATAATGTTCTAGATGAAATTCTGGCAGATCGTTTCCAGTTCCATAGATATAACATCTCAGGATGTGAAGTCTTTTTCTTTTGTAATTTTGTTAATAGCCAGCGATCATATGCTATATTGTTACCTATATATTCAGTACTTACTACTGTTACCTGACAAAAAGGTTCCACAAGAAAATAGTTGGTTTATAGTCTAGGGTACATCTACACAAGTTTCTGTTTTTTACTTGCCAATTGTTTAATAGCCAACAATACGACAGGATAATAGTAAAACAATATATTGGTAGTTGTTTACTCAGTACTTACTACTTACTACCGTTACCGGACAGGTTGACAAGAAGGTTACAAAAATTGAAAGTCTGTGTAAATAAATATAAGAAAAGTAAAATGTAGTGGCTACTTCATTTATATGAATTTTGAAACTCTTGTATATCTACCCTCAGTTTGGCCGTGGTAATTTACACAAGCCTAGAAAATAATCAGCAAACTGACCAGCCTCAGCCCGTATCTGTTATCAATACTTTTGGAACATCTCTGCTTCCGCTTATATGGTTCTGTATTGTGATTCTAAATTATATTGACATAGTTGCTTGCCTGTGTCCTGTGCCTTCCATTTTTATAGTGCATATCACTTTCACTTGATGTTATATAGAATCTGGTTGGCATTACATTGCTCTTCACGTGCAATGCCCGATGTACCTTTTAGTAAGTTTTTCTGGTTTGACAATTAAAATGAAAGCAAATCTCATTACATCTGAAATGCTGAGTTTTTTATTTGAGATTTTCATTTAATCGTGTTGCTTGTTGACTTCTGCGAAATCTTGGTGATTATCGTGACTATCAATTTCTGATCTTCACTTTGCAATAGAAGCGTTAGGCATTTATGGTACTTGAATGTGTCAAACATAAACTCCAAACTGATTCTGGTACTTCATTGTTAAAGATATACAAAGATGAAGCCAAGCATTTCTGGTTTAAATCAGAAGGCCATAATGTATGTCCAATCAGCATATACCTTTGGTGTCACTGTACATTGCCCATAAAATGTTCTTTTTTTTTTATTTCATTTGGTAACTGTGTTTTTTTGGTGTTTCTTTTTTAAGGCCCTTTAAAATTTGAATATTAGATTTCCCAATATTGTTAAGATTTCACTGCCCCAGATTGTATGTATCCTATAGTTGAACCTTCCAGTATCATAATCTCCTGATCAAGATCCAGTTCTGGAGTGGCTACAAGAAGAATTGAACGAACTGTTGCGTTCTGGATAACTACCCTGTACCAAATTATGCAACTGCTCTTTATTTTGATGTGTGAAAACCCAATCCCAGGGTCAAAACAAAAAGATGATTACAAAATACTTGTGCCAGCTATACCAGCCTTAAAATTCGACCTTGCCAAAATGACTATTCATCATGCTTAAAATGGCAACAATTGGCTTGGTTATGTTTTCTTGTGATGACATGCAATCCAAAAATGATTTGTCTCTTTAAAGGGATGGCAGTTTTGAGCCATGACAGAATCTTCATGGTTAGTTATGACTTCGAGGTGGATGGAACCATGCTTTTGATTGTTTGTTGCTCATGTCTTGCTGCAGCTAAAGGACTGGCTAGACTTATCCCTCAATCATTCTGTCCCTTCTTCCCTCCTTATCCTTTCAAGGTGAACTTCTTGACTAAGTTTGTTGAGTGTTTCATTTCAATGAAACTGATGACCTCTTTTTCTAAGCAGCATTTGAGTAGCAGCTGAGAAACTAGGGGAATTATTCCCATTTACATTGTCATTTTGGCAGATCTTTCATCACAGGCAAATCGAAGCTTGAAGAAGCTGTTCAAGCAACACTATCTTCATTGCCTGATGAGGTGGTAGAGTCTGTGGGTGCCACTGCTCTTCCAAGTGAAGATTCAGTGGAGGAACGAAGGCGCAAATTAGAGTTCTTGCAGCTTCAGGAAGAGCTCATAAAGGTTCAATGTCTGCACTAGTGATCCTGTTGATGACTTTGTAACATTATTATTGCACCATATTTGACTTTTGAGTTTGACGAAATCTCTAGCTTTTGGATTGAATGTTTCTGTAGAATCAAATTCTGGCCGTATACATATTTATATGGGCATGTTGTGGTTGCACTTTATAGGAAGAGGCAGAGGAAGCTGAAGAAGAGCATGAGAGATTGAAGAAAGAAGAGCAACTGCAAGAAGTAGACAATGCATTGCTGGAGATGAAGCTGGCCACTGCGAAAGAAGCTCAAGCACTAGCTAGGGCAAAGGCCATTGATAAACAGGAACAGTTGTGCAAACTCAGTGGCGCTCTTGCAACACTAGCATCTGCTTCTGTGAGCTGCAGACAATCTTGGACTCCTTCAAATTTTCTGCTTGCAGATCACAGAGTTTTTGAAAAGCTTGATTGGACATTTAGTTGTTTTGGAAAAATAGCTCAAAGATTTGCCTCCAGTTACTTAGCACTGTAGGGTTTTCATGTTTGTTGCATGTTTCAAATAGTCAGTTTTCCACTGACAGTAATTTTGCGGTATTTTGGGATATGCAGTCGGTCAGCAAAGAGCGTGCGGAGTTTTTGAGGCTTGTGAACAAAGAGGTATGAGAAAAGAGAGTACAAAAGCTTAACCTATTTGTTGCCTTTCTGCTAAATCATTGTGGTGCACAAAAATTGAGCTCTTTATGTACAGTGTTAAGTAATAAGTGGAGTTCATGAAAGTCCTGAATTTACCCGTAAATCAGTAATTTGAAGCTCGTGTTTAATTTCAGACTTGGATATAGGCATCTTTTTTCTGAGGGTGTCGAAACTGCCAAGGTCTTGCATTATACCGTGAACTAACAGGTTCTGGTGATTTGTCTATGCCAGAGTAGCTATAAAATTATAATACTAGACACTGTAAGATCAATATGTACCCTAAAAAAGTTACTGTGAATGAATTCATTTTGAGATCCTAAAATTGTCTAGTTTCCCAGGACTCTTTGAATTTTATGCAACCATATTTCGGATTGTTGATGAGGCAATACTATAGGAAAAGCTAAATGAAGTGTTCTTACTTGCATACAGTTAAATGTTTAGACCTAAACATATTTGTATTTTAGCTAGAGTACTGGGTCCACCATGTAATTATATAGCTGTAGCTGTACTTGGTGTGCGTCATACTATTTTTCATGGAAAACAGACACGTTCATTCTTCACCTACTCGATGGACCATGATGATATCGACTTGCAGATGATGATTGAAAATAGTAGATGGCCACTTGTTTCAAGTTTGAGAGTTAAATGTCATTGCTTCGTTCCTTTAAAAATAATCTTGTGGCACTGGAAATGGAAAGACTCTCCACAGTAGGGTGAATAATTCATAAGGACTCATGGCTTTTAAATCATGTAGCAAGTATCAGTAACTCCTGTGTTTGCGAGAATACAAAGTATGCACCAAATTTGTCAGATTGAGCACTTGCTTGATTGATAATGTTCAACTCGGATTTCAGAGTCAGTGTCCATGTTAATTACACTGTGCTCAAGCCTCAAATGTAATTCTTAAAAATCTAGAGGCAGATTGTTTTCAACTGGTTCAAACAATTTAATTAAGGGAAGGTTTACCCCAGGTTGAAAATCCTCCATTCTTAAGTTATAGTTATGTGGCTGTTGGTTTTGAGTTCAAGGAGTGTTGGAGAGCTGGGATATGGATCCTACTATGATACTCCAGGAGAGTTTCTAATGTTGGGTTCTTTGCACAAATGCATAATCAAATCCTATTGGGCTTAAGCTTCACATGCTTATGAGGATTTCAAGCAATTGTGGCTCACAGGTTTTTCCTGATTTTTAGTATCCATCCTTTGAAGCCACCTTTGTACATTGTCATGTTGAGTTTTAGATGTTTTTGCTCATGAGTTATGACAGCTTCGCGATTTGCTGCTAGATATCAACTATGAGCTTTGGATGGTTAAGGAGATCATCTAAATTGGCGCATTGTGTAGTTATGTACATGCTTTTGCATTTAGTGTTCATAAATTTTTGCTTGTGTGATTTGAAAGATCAACCAAATAAGTATAAAAAACATGGAAACTTTCTGTCAGTGTTTGTTTTCCTAATTGCTTGAGTGGTGATGTTTCTGTATGATGTTTTGGTTGTGGTTTTACTTCAATACAATGCATTATCATTGTTTTTTTACGTGGTCTATGATCTGAGGTTTTCGAAGCTTGTGGCATTTCACAGATTGAGCTTTACAACAATATGGTTGAAAAGGAAGGCATCAAAGATGCTGAAGAGGCCCGAAAAGCATATGCTGCAGCTAGGAGGGCTCTTTTAGGTGATGAAGATGCTGAACGTGCTAACGAGTCTGCTCCAGGAAGCAAAGTTTCTGAAGCATTGATTGAAAGGGTCGGTCTATTCAAACTAAAAGTCTCTGCTGTTAATAAATCAGTGCTAGACATCTCAATCTCTTGCTACACTCGCTGAAGTTCTCTCAGCATTTTTAGTATTGGAGGAAGACTATTCTGAGTTGGTTATTGTTCCCCACATACTTAATGAATGTTAGTGAGAATTTCAGTGGCTTAGTCTTAACTGAAGCTTTGCTCAATATTTAGGTTGATGCAATGCTCCATAAACTGGAAAAGGAACTTGACGAAGTTGATGCAAAAATTGGTGATCGATGGAGAATCTTAGACAGGTACGGGTTTGCATAGATCTTCTATTTTTATGTTAATCTGAACTGACAACAATATAGATGTATGTCAGGACTCATTTTGCTTGTTGATTTTTATCAGGAAGGAGTTAAGTTCTGCAACCATTGTTCAAGAGCTACACTTATGACATTTACAGTAATGATTGTGGTTGTCATTCTTGATTCTCTTTTGTGCTGAGCCCATTTTGGGTAATTTGTAACTGATTTACATGAGGTGACAGGAAAATAATTTCCTAGTGACTGATGACTTGATATGTGATCAAGAAAAACCATTGACAAGTTAACAAAATTAAACTAGACTGGGATCACACATTCGAGCAGGCTTAAATTGCATTCCCTTTTTGAACTTTTGAGGTAGAAAGGATCAACATTGCAACAAAGAGAAAGATAATAACTACAAGAAAGATAAAGTTGATGTCTTTTAAGGTACCTAGAGGTACAAAAGACTGTTAAGTAGATTTCAAGTGTGTATGCCACTATGGGAGCATGGGAGATCTCTCAAAAGTTTACTACATAAAACAAGCTCTCTTGTATTAGCAACTGGTAAAAGATGTGCAGTGAAAATCCTGAAGTGTTGTAGACAGAATATCCGACCAAATAATTAAATAAATGACCGTAAGTGAATTGAGGTAGAACTCCAAAGTAGGATGTAATGGTGACAGGAGAATGCCCGGAGTGATGTGAAGCTCACACCTGCTGAACAACAGGTCTATTTAAGTTGCTCTAGAAGTTGTTCCTTCTTTTATGAAGCAAACATTGGTTTATAGGCTTCGTGTGAGAAGATCTGGTTTGTTATTTGGATCATGGTTTGAAGTATGAAATCTATGTAGGGAATTTTTTTGATAGCAAATATCGTTATCAGCACTAAGAAAAAAAAAGGAAATGTCAGTTACATCTGTAGCAGGCAACTGTGGTGTTTGAGAATGGTCGAACCTTATTTGTACTTTACTGGATATTGGTTGAAGGGATTATGATGGAAAAGTCACACCAGAGGAAGTTGCTGCAGCTGCTGTCTTTCTGAAGGACACCTTAGGGCAGGAACCCGTTCAAGAGCTAATACAGAAATTAGCGAAAGATAAAGGTAAGTGCATGCCTCCTAGGCAAAAGAAAAAAGTAAAACAAATGAGAAGCCTTTTATATGATGTGATATACCTGATTTCATGCATTTTCTAGTAGTCTAATTGGGTGTCCTATTTCTAATGAGAGCCATTGTGTTAAATACTAGATGGAAAGATTCTTGTAGAAGACATTGTGAGACTGGGGACAACAGAGGAGCCAGAGGATAGGGATGATGGAAAACAGCAGCATTCATCCTAACTTGACGCTTCTTAGATTGAAATATTTGGGATAAGAGTGGGTATTGGGTCATATATTAGGTATTGCTGGTGACTTTGTAAGAAGCAGCACAAAGCACTGTGGCTTCAGGCTGCAGTCATGTCACCCTACACTGTCAATGGCAGAGCAAATTTTGACCAAATTTGCTTCATATGATGCCACATCTATAATGTCATGTGATGGTTTCAGAATAGTACTTTGTGCCAACAAAGCTATCATAAGCAGACAAAATGAATCCAACATTTGTCTCAATGTCGACAGGGTCTGTGATTGTGATTTTCAGTTTCAGTAATCAAGAGATTGGACATCGCAGAAGTTGCAACAAGTTACATTATTACATGCTTTGAGGGCTGGCTAAGTTGGCTGTGGTGTGAGGATGCAGCTTGTGAATCACTAACTTTCAACATTTGCAAACAATGAGTTCTCCTCTCAAAAAGGGTATTACAATGCCGGAAGAATGCATTTGACCTATAGGTTAAATATTTTGGATTTACATTATAACCACCTGATGGCATGTTTTTGTATTCTGAGAATTATTTCAAAGAATAACAGGCCTACGATGTCGATCGGATTTATTATTGCCCATCTGTGGAATACGCCATCACGATGGCCGTAAGTGCGTGCTTCGTCAAGACCCTTCTTCACAGTTCTTGATCGAGACATTCGTCCAACAAGGTTCACTTCTGTGAATGCAGACTTCAATGTCAAAGAGGAAGCTTTGAAAACCAGGAGAATAAAGGTTCTATCAGCAAGCATATGCATTCATTTGTTTTAATATGTTTCTAATTGGCTATTATTGATAGTTGAAATCTCATAAGTTTTTTAGCTTCAAAATAGTTGGTACAAAGTGGTTGTTGACTTTGTTGATGAGGGTGTATGAGAAGATACTCATTTCTTTATTCTGATACTCAAAAGAGATCCAGTTCTAATTAATCGTAGGCATCTCTTCTAGAATATTTTTAGAATCAATGGCAAGAAAGAAATCACTTAACATTCCACAAGAAGGATATCTAATAAGCGCCATCTTTAGACTTCCACTGATATGGGATAAGTAGCTTTGAATTGCATGTGAGAAAGAGCCTGTCCATAATTATTCCATTTTCTCATTGGTTTTATCGTGGCAATAAAGCTAAAATTGGTATGGCCAGTTTCTGAAGTGGCCATTTACAAGATTCATCATAAGTGCTTGCCTTATCATGATGTATACCCTTTAGGTGCTTCACGTACTTTATTCAATTTCATGAACATCAAACATGTTAGAAAATCATTTCTTGAACTTAAATTGAATTTTCCCGAAACTCCTCGTGAAATCAATTCGAGCTCGTGCCATCTATAATTCAAGTCTCATCACAAAGTTGCTCTTTGATGCAAGTTGCCTGCGCTTCAAAATTGGTATAGTAGCGATAATTTGATAGCAAATTTGAACAAACTGATTAGTTTGTTCATAATTGTTACAAACAAGAATGTTTTGTAGTATCAATAACGAAAGCATAAGAGCTAAGATCGGACGTGCCGGAGGACGAATTACACAACAGAGCTTTCATGATTGCTTATTGTTTAAACTCCATGCTAATCAGAAAGGCATCATGCATTCTTCATTGTGTGGTACATCCTCATTCTTTGCAGCTGGTTGAACCACCAACCTCAAGGAGATGAAAGAGATGTAACCAGCCTGCCACTTGCTAGATGGTTAAAGGCACCATACATTTGAAAAAGAAACGTTTACTTAAAATGTACTTTGTCAAAGAGTTGGATCTTTCATGGGTGTTAAATCATAGCTTACATATTAAGCATCTTCTATGGCAACCTAAAATGGGAACTTTGTTAGTGCAATGAACTGTTTTTTACTTGTTAAAGGTGAGAGTAATTGATGAGCTTGATATCTTTATGCACAAAATTAATTCAATGTTTCCAGCCATTAGACTTTTCCCTACCATTTTTTTAAAGAATTGGTACATGTATTATCTAATGTACAGAATGGATTTTTGAGTCTTGCCACAATTTAGAGATTCTTGGGCCTTTACAACACAAAAAATGCTACGTATGTGTGCCATTGATTATATAAATAGCATATTGGTATTATGTATAATATCTAGCTTGTGCCTTTTTCATCACAACAATATGTTTGTCAGAAGATGCAAGTTACTACAAGTTTAGATTTGATTGAAAGTATTGACTTTTTCACTCAAATTGTGCCTCACATGGCTAAAATCATCATGAATGTCTTTTCAGGTCAGCATTTTAGTTATACCATATGATGCTCATGTTTTAGAGTGTGAACATCTTTGAATTTTCATTGAATTTTTTTTTCTCGTTGATGATCAGCATATGCAATTAAGATTTCTACAAAATGTATATCAATTGAGAAGAAGAAAGAATCTACTCACTAAAGTTTTAGATAACAAATACCATCCCAAAGGGTAAGTTGCTTATAGTTTTACTACATGTTACACTTACTAGGAGGCCAATTTCAATCATTGTAGATTTTGAATTGATGAACTAAATCATCTATATGAAGGAATCTAGATGAGATCGACTTTGATTTCTTTGTTATGCAAGATGATGTCCCACGACAGACTTGTGTTGAGCTAACTACTTTTTCCACATGAACTTACCTCCATGAATGGGTTTTGCTTTTAAATCATTAGATATCATACTGCTTGAGTTGGTGAAGCCCATATTATAGTTTGCCTTGGGGTTTCAACCAAATTTTCAAGATGCTTTAGTTTTGTGCTTTCTATCTTGGATCATCCAATAAGTTCGTAATAGGTGGCAAGTTCTTGCCTTCTACATTAATTGGCACCTTCATTGGCAAGGGGTTAGATGTTGAAGATAAAAAATGGCAATGTTGACAGTTTCATGTGGTAAGGACTGAATCAAATAGAATTGACTCTTTTATTAATGTGTATACCAAAGCATTATATGTTCGTATGTCATGTTCTTTATTTTCATCATTTTTGATAGATGAATGTTGATTGTTGAGGGAATCACTTGTTTTTGAAGTTAAAATAGACATTGACTTATTTGATGTCCTATCCACTTGCATCCATTAAGCGAGTTTTGTTAAAATCAGAGGTTACGAACCTCATTTGGATCTTAGATAGCATCAAGGATTGCACTTAGATTGAATAGATAGTTATCTAGCCTTGAATTCTACCTATTTTGCATCTAATTTGGCAACTGCCTTTGAACACCACAAGCAAATTAGCATTTAATAATTTCCATGGCCGGTCACACGTGTGGACAGTATGATACGGTTATTAGATTTAGATCTATTCAATAGACACAAAAAACATCACATTAATCTAGCATGTAATCCTCTTGCAAGAGCAAGGTTGTCAAAATCAGCATCAAAGACTATCTCAAAAGGTGTATGTACAAATGAGCTCCAAATCCATATCTAATGAGCTTGGATCTTAGATCAAGACTAAGTGCCCTTAGGGTAGACCCTAACCCTAGCAATTCAATGCCTTAGATCAAGCAAATTATCCACATTGATGCCTTAAGTCAAGGTGACTTACATTGGAAGTGACTAACTTCATCAAATTCCCTATAAAATAGGAATACAAATCTTGGCCTTGACATGACCATAATTTTTAGCCATGAATGGCGATTTGATTTTACATAATCTACTCCTAACTATGTACATGAGGTGGGAACACTTGGCTATCCATCATGATGCCATGTGGCGAAGATCTAAATGCTAGTTGATTATTTTCATTATGTTGTAGTTTTTGAGATGCAACTTCATCTTATTCGGATTCGTTGTTGATAAGTTGTTCGTCTGAAGCAGACGAGCTAGGACCTTCAATAGGATTATTCGACTTGGGAACAATAATGTTCGATAGTTCGGCAATATCCAATAGTTCAACTATATGAGCTTTGCCCTTACCTTTGAGTCAATAAACTAATCTTTGATGAAGATGATATCCCGACTGGTGAATATCTTCGACTCGACATGATTATACAACTTATAAGCTTTATCTGAAGTGGTGTAGCTAATGAAAATAGATTTGATATTGTGAAAGTCGAGCTTCTTCTTGATATCTTGCGGTAAATGCGTAAGTTTGATAATGATGGTTTGGAGCCTGTCCAAACTTCATATGATGTTTTGTCTGAGAGACCTTTAGAGACATATAGGAGTGAAAATGCTCACGATGACTAGTCATATGTTGAGTAGCTCCAGAATCCAAAAAGTCCAAGAATTATCAACTTGCGCTTTTTGGTCTTTGACCATAAACGATGGAGGTGGTAAATATTTTTCAACAGAATTCACTGAATTTTACAAGGAGCAAAGAATCAAGAGGCAAACTACAGCTCCTTATTCACCACAACAAAATGGAGTTGCGGAACACAAGAACAGGTCAATCATGGAGATGGCTAGGGCAATGCTCAAGAGCAAAGGCCTACCAAATACCTTTTGGATAGAGCTTGTAGCATAAGGTATGATGTCTTATGAAGCATTTACTAGAAAGAAACCCAATATTTCTCACTTGAGAGTATATGGTTGTGATGCTCATGCACATTTTCTTGATGAAAAAAGAAGGAAACTTGATGCAAAGGCTGTTAAGTGCATTTTTCTTGGCTATGATGAGAAGGCTAAGGCATATAGGATGTATGATAAGGATGGATGATGGAGCGCAAGTGAAAGTAAAGCAAAAAAGCTAACTTGGATGCAAAAGATCCAAGAGAAAAAGAGAGGACCGGAGGTGAGTGTTACGGCCACATTCAGCAAAGGACATTGAATAGCCCTAATATAGTAGACCGGCCCTCCAATGTTCGAGATTATTGGTCACGCCTAGATTTCATTCCACTTCCAGGCCTGTTGGTGACTAATGATCTTGAGAGGACACAGACACTCTAATTGAGACATATGGAGTAGTGCATGTACGTGTGACTGATATAGGCTGGAGGAATGCATGAAGAGCTATGATCTATTTATAGTTGACCTGCATGGAGATTGCATGGGTTCATGCACAGGATCCTACTCTCTATATATTGAGGTAGTGATTATTCCGTCGATGACTTTGGTCTAGGTCAGTTGAGCTCTTCTCCTCTTGCTATCACATGGCATGGCTTGGGGGCTAGATCCAGGAGAACACTCCAGGAGGGATCTAGATTTGGTTGGGTGGTTTTGCTCCATAGTCTCTCTTGTGTTTTCCTATCCTCATCTTAGGGGTTTTCCCTAGTGGTCTTTATATTAATACTAGAGCTTGACTACGATGCGGTTTTGGATGGGATGGAGACAAGTTCTACATCAAATTGAAATTGGAACGCACTTGGATTCACATCCTGGATGAGTGCTGTTTTTTCAAAGGAAATTGGGTTTGGATTCACTAATTCATGTGTGAAGCATGCTTTTCAAACTTGGTGGTAGAGTGCTCTTCTCCTTGGTTGATTTTATTAGAGATGTTGTTGGATTAGTGTGAGATTCATACTTATTGTTTTGAAGCCTTGAGAATGTTTCCATTTGAAGTTGAATAACCTGCATGAGTAGATTCACTTTTTTGTCTAAATCTATTTTCTTTTGGGCTGAGCAATTTGCAGGAATCCATAATATTTTGGATAGATTGGATTTAAATTTGTAGCAGAATGTTTGTTGATAGATTGATGAGGAATCAATTTATAGATCGATGAGGAATCAATTTATCCTGATTGAATAAACTAACTGAATGATTGCATGTGAAGGATTTGAGAGATTAATCCTCTTGTATTCCTGCAATCTGAAAAAACATAGAATGGAAACGGCAAGTTGCCCATTCCCTAGAAAAACAGATAAGGATTTGGAATAAGTGATGCATGCAATTGAACCCCTGTGAAGCCTTTATCGGAATGTTGCTCACTACTGTGAGTAGTGTAAACCTGTAGTAACAAATAGCTAGATGTATGAACATCTGAATGTGTACCAAAGTTGAACTAGAGGGTTATAAATCTGCAAATCAGTTCTTTAGATTGTTTGTGGAACCTGTGAAACTTTGATGATTGCTTGAAGTGTTCTTGGTTGAAGAAAACCTTGTGGAAGAACAAGTTGGGTCGGGGAATTGTTGGCCTAGTCATGCATGTAAACACTAGTGGGTTGTCTTCTCCTATTATCTGATATTCCGTAGCACTCTCCCAAAATCTTGCCTTCATTTGCAAGGCCTGTTAACAGATTTTTAAGATGTGTATGTGGAGACAGCGATGGAGACATGTAGGTGAGCTTGAATCAGCTGTGAGGCTGCGTGGAGTCCACCCGAGTGTTTTGAGCTGGAGGACTGCCTGTGACTTCCCCTGGCTGGCTGGGAAAATTAGAGCGCCACTGTCTATTCAGCTGTCTTTGAGCTTCGCGGAATGTTAACTACAGGGAAGCGAGGCAGTTGGGTCATTCTTCCAGTGATGGTTGTGTGTGGATGGAAGGCGTGCAACAGATGGGCTTGTAGCGGCCGTGAAAATTGTTAATTGTGCCTCTCTTTTGTTTGGGCTTTCTCTGGTAACCCTTGTTAGGGTTTGAAGGGTTCTTTTTGCTAGGCTTAAAGGTTTATGCTAGCATGTTCTTTCTTTTTCCCTAAAGAGTGTCTATCAGTTAGTTCGCTGAGTATTGCATGCTCATAGGTGATTGCATTGATGTCATGGGTTTTGCAAAAGGGATTGGTGCATTTGAGTAAATGTATGGCTATTCATAATGGTTTTATAGTTACGTAGCCCGGTATTTTCAAAAGCCTTTGCAAAAATTTTGATGTAATCAAAGCTTTGGTCAATTCGGGAAGGGGAGTGAATCTACCTAAATCGATAGTGGAGAATTGAATTACCTATTCTTCTGACCTTAACTGGGAGATCTTTGGACAATAGTTTTATTATCCTAACTGCTATGTCTATGTGATTGGATCCATGGATTTAGGATTGGCAATAAAATACCGTTCTTCATGGTAATTTTCTCCAGGTAGCAACCTAGCATTTACTTGTGTCAAAGGAGTTTTCGGTGCCTTCGCTGATGAGATTTTTCGGGTGACCGAAAAAACTAAGGGAGGAAGAAAATGAGACACATGAGTAGGTAAATGTGATAATGTTGTGTAATTTGGATTGGTTAATAATCCCTATATGAAAATTGCATAGCACCGTTTTTTTTAAATTCATTAATTTTTTATATCTATAGGACCATAAGTTGACCCTATTTGTTATTGGAAATTGATACATGGAACGAGAATGACACTTAGTTCACATTTGTACTGTAAAGAGCCTTATTCCTAAGAGTTTGGAACTCTCAGATGGTAGGAATTTGGAAATGATAGTACCAACCAGATGGGTTGCCTTATGTGACGAAAAAACCTTGTGTAGATTCTTGTTAAATCACAATTTTGTTATTGGAAGATCAGATCTTATATTTGGATATAGGATGGTCAGATAATCTTTTTGATTTTCTGTTGAACAGATCTAAAAGCAAAGAACTTTCTAAAAGAGAAAAGTGTTGGTATGGGACATCAGTGATTTCAAAGGGGGATTCTTGTGCGAGATATAGATCCGGATCCCTTAACATATGTGGATTTTGGAGGAATCTGCCAGATAATGACATATGTGCTTATGTACTGGGTCATAATGAGATCATTCTCATATGTGCATGATTAATCTTGTTTGGATCTAATATGTATTCCTAGTTACTATGGTTATCTGGTGCGCTTAACCTAGTCGTTGAACATAGACATATGATCAAGTATTGTGTTTGACATTTACTTGCAGAGTAACTTAGAAGTGGTTTGGATAAGGATCTAAATGTGGTGTTGTACTAGTACAATCATGAGCTGCACCTGGACATTTAAGATTTCTAAATCATGGGCAATTAACTTGAGTAGTTGATTTACTCCTGTGGAAGTTAATTGGTAAAATGGATAGTGTGAAGAGAATTCACTGGAAACTGTTTGTTTTGTGTGTATTGCTTGTAAGACAGAAAATTTGCGAGTCATTTGGATTCATCAGAAAAGTGTGTGCATAGGATATACAGAATTTTTGGATAAGTATTTAGTTGAGAAATAGATTTGATTCAGTATCCCTATGAGCTCAATTGGTTATCGGATCCTAATGGTTCCAAGAATGGTTATCTGAATTTAGTTGGAATTCAGCCAAACTTTATAATCTCTAGATATTGTTCTAGGTGATTATATAAAGTTATGTCATTAAGACGAATGTTAAAATGATTTTTAATTACTTGGTTGATTGTAAAATTGGGAACTCATAATCCGCTTAAGAATCTGGTTGTAAGAATATTTTTGGAATCCAGTAATTTTTCTTGCGGAAAAAATTTCAGAATGTTTTTTATATTTCTTGAGTGGTATGTTGTACATATACTCCAGTATCTTTTAATGATTATGGAATCCTGTAAATTATGATTCACGAATCATAAGATTCTAAAGGTTTATGATTGACGGATCATAAATTAATACTTAGAGATCATTAGAAGATTATATGGGAATATGATGATTCTTAAAATGTTGAGGAATTCTTGATCAATTGGGTGAGTCAAGGGTTAGATCTGTTACTTGAACTCTAAATTTCTTTACTCCAGTGCATACTTGAGATTTTATGGATCTCACAAGCATATAAGATACAGATAGTTGTTGATTTCTGGCAATGGTGCTAAAAATGGGGCTATTAACTCATTAGAGTAACTGCAGTACTCTGGAGTGAGTTATATTTGTCTGAGACGATGGATCTCCTAGAGATTTTAAATGACTGAATTGGAATATTTTAGAATATTTATACCAATAAGCATTATTATCTGCAAGAAATTGTGGACAGATTTTAGACTATGATAAAATTTCTTCAGCTTTCAGATTTGATTTCTAAAATAAAGTGAAATCATCTAATGTTTCATGTAATTGGGATTTGTTGTCCCTTATGTTAGCCCAACATAGGAATTTATTGGAGCATGTGTTTTGTAAGCCCACAGTAAATTCAAATTAGGAAAACCTTATGCTTAGACCTTTTACTATTTAAGTTTAACTATTACAAACAATCATTTGTAATGGTTCAACTTAGAAAGTCTAACTTTAAGATTTAATTCCCAAGTTAAGTTAATTCCTAAGTATTGTCAATGTAGATGATTTCGCCTTACAATTACTAACATGAATTCCAGCAACCACCGTCACCACTAACCCACTCCACACATCTCCGCCACGCGGTATATCCCCACCTCTTTCACCTATCATCCCTCAATCACCTCCACCTGCCTTTCATTCATCTCCATCTACCCCTGTTCATGATTTTCTACCCTTTAACCCAATGTCATATCCTAACTCCTCCTTTCAAGGCCAACCCTTGGAGCAAGGAGCTCAAGCACCAACCAATCCATCAGGCTCTGGTGGTACCAGCTCCCAACATTAGCTTTTTTCTTCCACCGCTTCTAACCTCGTCGACGCCACTAATCTCCCATTTATTCAACACTAATTTTCTCCTGAATCACAAAGAATTGCTGAAGCTAACCCTTCTCCTCCCTTCTCTCCTGAACCTGATCCTCAAATTCAGCATGCGATTGCCTTTGAAGCACCAACCATCCGGCACAGAATCATGCCCATAGAACCAAGCAAGGAGTTGTGTGCCTCATATCCAACCACAAAGGAACGAGGCGGCTACATATTGCCAGATTTAGACCAGTGTCAAACACATAAAGAAGCAGTCAAACTCCTGGATCCACAACCTCTCTGGCGCCATCAGCTCTTCCTACAAAGCAAGACCTCGATGGCACGGTATATCGAAGCACCCTCCTATATGCGCACAAATCTTTATTAGTATCTAGTAGTGAGGCGAGAACCGTTTCCTGCCACCAAGGTCAAGAATAGGATATTTTGGCCCAAGCTCACAGGCATCAATACTGGCAACTTAGTCGAAGACATGGTCACCAACTGCCGTGTATTCTACCAGAAGCACCATGGCAACCTGATCACGATGTCAGATATTTTGCGGACAATTGTGGCCTGGTAGCATTTCTGGTAGAACTCAAGGGTTTTTGGGATCGAGGGCTACCCCCAATAGCCCTTGATATCAATAAACCACTGCAAATGCAAGAAGACCACATCTGCGTAGCAAGGCTTTATTATTGCGCTGCACTCACTTCAGCCCTGCACGTTGATATGGTGGAGCTATGGAATACCCACAACTTTTTACAGGGTATGTTCCATTACTACAAACCAATGCCCTTCCTGAACAAATTACAGTGGCAAATGATGGAGGACATCGGCACCACAATCTCCCACTCCCGACAACAACAGTCTCACCTCCAAGAAGCACAGAAGATCCAGGAAGCAAAAGGCTTCGATTGGTGTGGGACACCGACCACCAATCCAATAAGGAGGGGAATAATATTAGCATCCATGCTAACACAAAAAAAAAAAAAAAAAAAAAAAAGAGAGAAATAAAACTCGTGGCATGTGTTTTGTAAGTCCACATACGAGTGTTTGTTAATAAACTTCTGCCATGGCATGTGTTTTGTAAGCCCATGAGTAGAAGCTTAAATAATAATAAAATAGCTTAACCTTAGATGTAGAACTTAGACTTAGGAAACTTAATATTAGAAATATTTTGTCTTAAGTTTTCCTATAGGCTAAGAAGTTTTGAAGTTCTAAATCCTAATTTAGAAGTGTTAGATTTCTTATGCTCAGTCTTAAACAAATCGTTCAAAGTAATGAGCATCCTGAAAAACCGAAGGCCGACAACATATTTTTTGGCCTTCACATTTTTTTCCTTTGAGTTTTTCCTATGACTTAGAAATCATTTTTAGGCACCTTCGCCTTTTTCGTCTTTTTCGCTC
This sequence comes from Diphasiastrum complanatum, assembly GCA_029204225.1. Classification (NCBI taxonomy): domain Eukaryota; kingdom Viridiplantae; phylum Streptophyta; class Lycopodiopsida; order Lycopodiales; family Lycopodiaceae; genus Diphasiastrum; species Diphasiastrum complanatum. Next base: position 44,681,220 of record CM055104.1, read on the forward strand.
CTTAGTGAAAAATGCGACACACTGGCCAAGTGGCCAGAATAACTTAGAAATCATTTCTTAAAGGCACCTTTGGCTTTTTCGGCTTTTTCTCTCCATAGCGAAAAATGTGACACACTGGCCAAGTAGCCAGAATACCTTAGAAATCATTTTTTAAGGCACCTTCGGCTTTTTCGTCTTTTTTGCTCCATAGCAAAAAATGTGACACACTGGCCAAGTGGCCAGAATACCTTAGAAATCATTTTTAAGGCACCTTCGACTTTTTTTGGCTTTTTCGCTCCATAGCGAAAAATGCGACACATTGGCCAAGTGGCCAGAATACCTTAGAAATAATTTTAAGGCATCTTTGCCTTTTTCGTCTTTTTGCTGACCGACTTCGCCAATGGATGAGTAACCCTAAAACAGCTGGACAAACAAATATCCCAAAGGCGGTTGACGGTTACCAACTTTTGTACATATGCAAAGACTAGCATAAATAGCCTTAAAGGCTTGTAAGATATTTCCTCTCTTGTAAATCTCTATATTAGCTAAAACAAGCTATGTAAGTGTTAATTTTTTTAATTTCTCTTTTTAATCAGAGTTATCTGTAGCCAACGTTATCACGCTCAGCAAGCTGAAGTTATTACTTCAAACGATTGTACTCACTGTTGATATTTTTATCAGAGTGCAATTTTTTCATCTCACTACTGCGTCGTTTATTTGCGCAAACTGGATGAATTCTTCTACGTGAATATTTATGCTGCTAATTGTTGCGTTTCTGTTCCTACACGCCTACGCTCTAAGCAACCGAGCCTTCACTGTGCTCACGACCACCGATTTTCGACATGGTATCAGAGCAGGCATTCCAGTAATCTACATTTTTACTACGGATTATCAGTCTTGTTTCTATCAAGATATCTTTCTAGCAACGCATAGCCAACAGTATTCAGACAATCGTTGTTTTTACCAACGATCTAGTCCAACCAGAATGGATCCATCATCCAGTTTATCTCTTATTGACAAACTCGATGAAGATAACTACCATCTCTGGAAATTCAAGATGAAGGTTATACTTTTAGCCAAAGAATTGTGGGACATCGTTGATGGCATAGAACTCAAACCAGATGGTGATGAAGTCATCATCACCAATTGGAGACTGAGAGATGGCAAAGCATTTGCCATGATCACCCTCAACAGAAATGACACTCAGATCAGCCACATACGTGCTGTTCAGACAGCTAAGGATGCATGGGACATCCTAGCAACTCTTTACAACATTAGAAACGTTACATCCAAGCTCCATCTGAGGAAAAAATTCTTCAACCTCAGAATGTCTGAAGCAGATAGTGTTTTGAGTCACCTCAACACTTTCAAACATCTTATGGAGCAGATGACTGCAACTGGCTCAGTCATACAAGATTCCGATGCACTCATGACTCTATTATCGAGTCTACCTGAAGCCTACAAAAATTGGGTAATGACAATTTCTACCCAGGAGCACCTCACTCTATCAAGAGTAATCTCGCTACTCCTACAAGAGGAGATCAAAAGATCAGCATCCTCCTTAGGCTCAGGATCGGATCCTCAAGCTCTGTATTCAAAAAATCAGAAGTTTAGATCCAAGAGATCTACAAAGTCAGGCTCTATTGACAAAAAAAGCAACATACAGTCTGGACCAAATTTTGGTTCAGGATCGAATTCAAGCTCTTCATCATTCCAACCTGCGAAGAAACTATTTTGCAGATACTGTAAGAGGACTGGTCACGAAAACAAAGAGTGTCGAACTTTGAAGTACAGCAACGAAAAGAAGAAGCAGTTCCAACAACAAGCACATAGTGCTACAACCAATCACTCAAATCAGCAACAACAAGAAGAAGAAGATGAAGCAGCTTTCATGACCAAAGTCGAAGAACAACAGGATATCGATTTCTGGTATCTAGACTCCGGAGCAACTCAACACATGACTCACCATCGCGACTGGTTCAAGACTATAAGTTGTTCACCCACTCTCAAGTCGTGCAACTTGGAGACAACTCATCACATTCAATCGAAGGTGAAGGAACAGTCAGGGTTGAATTCAGAAGAGGTGAAGTCAAGTTGTTGTCCAACGTTCTCCACGTCCCAAATCTGACCAAGAATCTGCTCTCAGTTAGCAGAATCACTAATTCAGGTCGGAGGGTTGAATTCGATACAAAAGGCTGCACAATCCTTGACAAATTCCGGAAGGTTCTAGTCTAAGGAAGAAGAAGCGGCTATCTTTACAAACTTAGCCATTGCTATTCTTCTAACAGTCAAGCTCTTCACACAACCACTTTTGAATTAACTGATATGTTGTGGCATTTCAAACTTGGCCATCTTAACTACAACAGTATTTAGCAAATGTCAGCTCAGAATATAGTACGACCTACCTTCAGTCAGCAAGCCAACTTCTCCATGCGAAAGTTGTATTATCAGCAAGCATGCTAGAAGTCCTTTCAGTTCAGACTCTGTTCATACATCCAAGGGCTTGCTTGACCTTGTACACAATGACATTTGTGGCCCGATGTAGACTGCTTCCACAGGGGGAGCTCTCTATTTCCTAACCTTCATCGACGACTTCTCTCGAAGGACTGCAACCTACTATATGAAGAGCAAATCTGAAGCATGCAAGTTCTTCAAGCAGTTCAAGGTGTCTGCAGAAAACCAGACCCAGAGGAAGATCAAGGCTCTACACACAGATGGAGGGAGAGAGTACATCTCCACAGAACTCAAGGAGTTCTGCAAGGCCAACGGGATACTTCAACATTACACAACCAACTACTCACCTCAGTCCAATGGTGTAGCTAAGCGGAAGAACCGAACACTCATCAAAAGTGCCAAGAGCAGGATGGCCCATGCCTCTCTTCCAAAGAAGTTTTGGACAGAAGCGGTTACTACAGCTGCCTACTTACAGAATCAATCCATCACCAAAGCTCTGAATGAAAAGACACCTTATGAGGTGTGGACATGATCAAAACCATCAGTCAAACATATTCGAGTGTTTGGATGCATCGCTTTCGCTCAGATCCCTGAGGATCTAAGAAGAAAGCTAGATGACAAGGGCAGGAAAACGATTTTCATTGGCTATTTCCAAAATCACAAGGGATACAAACTCTACAATTTGGATACCGAGAAGGCATTCACCAGTAGAGATGTCATTTTCGTAGAAGACTATTTCCTCGCCCACAAAGGAAAAGCTGTTGATAATTTTGACTCACGGATCGAGCAACCAGTCAATTTCGATCCAGAGAATCAATTGCAGAATCTCGACGCTAACTCAAAAGTTGAGCCAGAACCTCAACGAGTCAACCCACATCAGAGGACCAAAGTTCAACCCATGAGGTTGAACAGGTCCAGACAGCCTCCATCCAGATTTATGGATGATCCGGCCTGTAGGAACCAAACACAGTTGCTGAGGCAATGTCTACTCCTGATGCTGACCAGTGAAGAGCAGCGATGGACACCAAATTCGATTCTCTTATGGAGAATCAAACATGGAAACTCATTGAGCTGTCAAAGGACCGAAACCCAATTCCATGCAAATGGATATTCAAGGCGAAGTACGACGCTGAAGGCAGGCTAAATCGTTACAAGGCCAGGCTAGTCGCCAAAGGCTTTTTTCAGATTCCAGATCTGGATTATTCAGAAACCTTCTGCCCAGTCGTCAAACATGCTTCGATCCGCCTCCTTCTCTCCTTTGCAACTGCAGCAGATCTGGAAGTTCATCAGATGGATGTTCAGACCGCTTTCCTCAATGGAACCATCAAAGAGGAATATACATGATGCGGCCAGAGGGATACGAACTCAATGGCAAGCAATAGCACCTTGTATGCAAAATTCACAGGGCGCTCTACGGGCTAAAACAGTCACCCAGAGCCTGGTTCCAGAAGATCAATGCATTTCTGATAGAGAATGGTTTTACTCCAAACTCAGCAGACTTGAATGTTTACTTCAAATCTGTATCAAAATACTTCATCATCATCACTCTCTACGTAGATGATACACTCTTATTCAGTAATAATCTGAATCTGATGAAAGATACAAAGTGCATGCTGGCCCAGAAATACAAGATGACTGACATGTGTCCAACCCACTATTGTCTCGGAATCCAAATCCAATGAGATCGACCCAGCAGACTGATCTTCATCAGTCAGCAACGATATCTCAACAACGTGCTTGAAAAATATGGAATGGCCAACTGCAAACCCAGTCTCTTTCCACTCGACTCTGGACTTAAGCTATCAAAGGAACAGTTTCCTCAAACTGAGGCAAAAAAGAAGGAGATGAAGCGCTACCTGTTTCAATCCATCATCGACTCACTGATGTACGCAATGATCTGCACGAGACCAGACCTTGCATATTCGCCCAGTACACTCAGCCAGTTCCTATCAAATCCAGGCATAGCTCATTGGAAAGCGCTAACAAAGGTCATGAAGTACATTCAAGCAATGACAACTCTCAGCATCTGCTATGGAGGCAGCCAAAATGCCAATATCCTTGAAGCCTACACATATGCGGATTGGGCAGGAGATGTCGACACCAGAAAATCAACTTCTGGATTTGTATTTTTATACAACCAAGGCCCAATCTCATGGAACAGCCGGAAGAAGACCTCAGTTGCATTATCATCAACAGAATTCGAATACATAGCTGCCACAAATGCAACCAAAGAGGCGATCTGGCTTAGGCAACTGCTTGCAGACCTCAATCTTGCACAACCACTTCCTACAATAATCTATTGTCACAATCAAAGCACAATAGCGCTATCTCTCAATTCGAGATTTCACTCTCGAAGCAAACATATAGAAATCAGGTATCACTACCTTAGAGAGAAAGTGCACAGTAAGGAAGTAGTTTTGATTTTCTGTAGAACAAATTACATGGCAGCAGATTACTTCAAAAAGGCTCTATCAAAAGAGCAACATCTCAGATTTAACAATATGTTAAATTTGAAGATTAAAGTTTTTCAGAATCCACATTAAGGGGGAGTGTTAGATTTTTTATGCTCAGCCTTAAACAAATCGTTCAAAGTAATGAGCATCCTGAAAAACCGAAGGCCGACAACATATTTTTTGGCCTTCACATTTTAGAAATCATTTTTAGGCACCTTCGCCTTTTTCGCTCCTTAGCGAAAAATGCGACACACTGGCCAAGTGGCCAGAATAACTTAGAAATCATTTTTTAAAGGCACCTTAGGCTTTTTCGGCTTTTTCGCTCCATAGCAAAAAATGCGATACATTGGCCAAGTAGCCAGAATACTTTAGAAATCATTTTTTAAGGAACCTTCGACTTTTTTGACTTTTTCGCTCCATAGCGAAAAATGCAACACACTGGCCAAGTGGCCAAAATACCTTAGAAATCATTTTTAAGACACCTTTGACTTTTTCGGCTTTTTTGTTCCATAGCGAAAAATGTGACACACTAGCCAAGTGGCCAAAATACCTTAGAAATCATTTTAAGGCACCTTCGCCTTTAGGCAGCAGGGGGCACCGGGGCCAAACATCAAGCACGTGCGGCCCCGTGCTTGAATTGGGACACAGTGTCCATTTTGGTCCCAGTTTTAACATAGCCAGACGTTTTTTTTTATTTTATTTAAAAAAATTAATTTTTTATTCACAGACCGGAAAGAGTAAGCAAAGGGTGAATAAAAGCGTGAGTTGGAATTTGTACTATGAACTTGGAATTTGGAGGAATTTTTGAGAACTTCGATGGTATAGATTAATTCAACTCAAATGTTAGAGATTTCGAAAATCTCTAAGAAACAAATTCATTCCAATGAAATCAATCTATTCTTGAACAATTTGATCAGGAAGTGGATGGTCTTCTTGGAGGAATAACCTATGGTATGGGACGGAGGCTATTCCAAAAGAAAGATTTGAAACTATCTGGTTCGGGTTGACCATAGTACGACCGTAAATCTAGAATGATGCTAAATACTATTGGTCCCAAAAGGGTGTTTTGTCAGAAATTCGAGGTATAGGTCATGACCCCTAATGGATATCTCAAACATACAAAATCGGAAACCCTAAAAGCTATTTCTTTATTCTGAGAATATATTAGTGAATTTCTTGACACTGATTAACCCTATTTCATGTGACATTGATTAACCATATTTCATGTGATTCCATTGGGCTCACATACACTTGGTCATCCAAGGACACCATTCAAGAATGTAGATTTAACATCCTTCTAATGTAGCTTCCAACCAAAATATGTAGCTCAAGCAACCGTAAGCTATAGTGTGGTCCACTTCTTTATTGGTGCAAATGACTCCTTGTGATGTTTGCTCACCTTCGGTCACAATGTCTCATAAATCTTTTTCAATCAAACTAATCTTCATATAGAACCTCCATACATTGTAATTGGAAAGTTCGTGAAGTTTGTTTGTCTCTCCAAGCACACAGTACTTGTCCATATTTGCCATTGTTGCTTCAAAATGCACGAAAACTTGGAAATTCCTTCATATAAAGGATGTCAAAGCACTCTTATCTTCACAATAACACCTTTCTCCAAGGATACCAAACAATTTATAGCCAAAGAAGGCTCTTAACTTGGCAATGTTGTGAGGAAATAATGAATGTAGCACATTTTGATCCTCTTTTCTTTCAAGCACTAGAATGCTCGAAGAAATCACTCACAAACACTTTGTCCCCTAAAAAAGCGTTATTCTAAATGTGCACAATAACTTTGACCAAAAATGGTCAAATTTGGCCTTCATAACAAAGTTATTTATCCAAGGTTGACTAAGACACCTAACAAATGGCCTTTTCGAAGTTGTGACTTCATAGATGCCTACGTATAGACAAAGTCCTTGACTCATCTAAACATAACTATCTTGAAGTCCAGCTAATCCTTGTTTACTTAAGACCTTTTTGGCTTGTTATCTATATTTAAGACACTTTGAGAGAACCGAATTCATTTTTACGCCTAATAATCTCCTCTTAGGCCCAAAAAAGCTTACAATAGATATATTATGCACTTTTGAGTGCTTAGGTATTTTTTACACATGACATGCATACCATGTAATAATAAAAAGAAAGAGGATTTGTACTTTTACTTCCACTAAAATATAAAGACATTTTATTGTCATGAACACAATTTCGTTTTTTATGCAACCACAACACACAAAATTGTGCCTTAGCACATACAATAGGATTACTTATACACAAACAAAAGCGTGCACTATAGGTGCAGAAGCTTTCCTAAATGCACATAAGTACATTTGGCTTTATGGAAAGAGAAGGGCCTCAAAAAGCATACCCATTCTTTGTAAAATATTTGCATGTTTCTTGAAATTGTGTGAAACTTCAAAGCTGTCTGAGTGGTATGAAAATTGCCTAGAGTTCAAGCCAACGATTTTTGGCAAATGTATGTGCCCAACTGCATATCAACTGGTGTTGGGACTTTCACATGGAATGTTCTGCAAGTAGTTACCCGTACAAATATCAATGTTTTCCACAACTATCAAAAAATCAATCAAATTTGTAGCCATGAAAGCATTCCTCTCATGTTCCAACAATTATGCAAGAAAGTTTGCACACATATTAAGTACCCCTACCACGTGTATGTTTCAAATGTGGTAGGTTGTGGAGAGGAAGAGGATGAGCGCAGTCACGAGAGAGAGAGAGAGAGAGAGAGAGAGAGAGAGAGAGAGAGAGAGAGAGAGAGAGAGAGAGCATTGGTATTAAGTTTTCAAAAAGTAGATTGTGAAAGTTAGTTTAGAAGATCATTGTGAAAAACACTTGTAACAATTCCATTATGTTCAAGTTGGTAATTTTTCTTCCTATAATAGTCAGTTAACCTTAGACTATTTTCAGTCTAATTGAAATAGAATCATAGGGCTAATAATTTGCAGTATTGAATGACTACCTCAATACACCCTATGATGTAACTATGCCTGCAGGGCCTTTACTTACATCCTCAAATTCCATGCTCTTTTAGTGATTTCAACTTCGTTGTTTCCATACTGAACAAATTCCTTCTGATTGATTTTCCTTCAAATAACTCCTGAATAAAATCTCTTCACCCAAATTTGTAGGATTGGACGATTATCAAGGTATTGATATTAGATGGCTCAACTAGCTTTTTACTGGAAACACACTGATGATATAGAGTCAGAGGTATATTCACATCATTGCTTCAAAATTTGCATGCAATTAGGGTTAGCACGTTTGAAGTGCCCAAATTGATTAATAAAAGCACCCTACTGCTGATACGTCACTTGTGCTATTACAGTTTCTCTCCTTAAGTGGTATGGTAATTTTTTTAATGGTATACGTTCCTACCCATGTGCACAAGTGAAATCTAACTCCATATGAACACATGTTGAGTGAGGAAAGATGATGTTAGTGGCTAGGCCATATTTCTGGAAATTTCGTGATCAAATTGTGTTGGTCACGTTAGCATATGCCTGCTGTAGCATAAGCTTACATAAAAGTCAGCTGCCAACAAATGAGAGATTCTGGTTCAAAAATCGTGTGTCCGGGGAAATTCAGAAGATTACTTGGAATTTTTCTCAATAGGGTATAAAGTAAACCTTTCCTCTGTATATTCAGTTGAAAGAGAGATTATGTACATTGAATATATTGATTTCATTGACCTTGCAGACGACACATTGAGCATCCTAGACAATGTTTTTGGCCATTAGGAGCATGGACAATTCTTAGTGGACACCAATTAGGGCCTTTACACTGAAAAGGCAAAAAATGTTCTTGCAGGTCCGGTCTAATCAAGTGGCAATTTTCACAAAAATTAACTCCTCCATAGCAAATGTACATGGCTGGCGAGCAACAAAATTGGCATTTGAATTCTAGGTATTCTTTCCCATGACCATTTTTGCAAAAATGCTTCACTCCAGCACTGCAGCTCCCGCACATTAATTGATTAGCATCCATTCTTTGGCTGATCAACAAAAGGGAAATATGTCAACTCAATAGAAGCATCACTAAGCCAGAAAAGCCTGATAATTTTTTTTTGCATCATGCAAGAATTGTAACAAGATTTACTTTCAGGACTTACTCTGCTTGGATCCCACAGTTACGAGCTCCCCCAAAGTATGGTTCACCACACTTGAAGCACAAAAAATATTGATATATATGCACGGCATATTCTGCAGGTCTTCCTTCAAAGGTGCCCCCAGGCATAAGCTCCTTGCTATTCTTTAATGAACTGTCTGTCTTCAGCCGTTTCAATGCTTTATCTTTTACCTAAAACGGCAATTGCAAGCTTTAATTTTGACCAGAAAATAAGAGTGGAAAATAGAATATTAGCATTATTAGGAACGGGATTGCCTGCCCATTAAGAGCCCTTACAGCGTTTTCCCCTGCAGTATTCATCATCCTGGAATGTATACAATAGGTAAAGGAATCATACCAATTTCTTTATGGATAAGGGATGCTGCATGCACACATCCAGATAAGTGTGCTTCATGAGTTCAGAACACTGTGGACAGTTAAGGTAGCTGAAGCTGATTTCAAGACCAGGCCATCCTCCTGCAACTTTCATTTTGGCACAATGGTAATGAACAATGTGTCCACATTGCAGTTGTATTGATGGAGCACAATGAAGGGATTCCACAGCACAGATGGTGCATAGATCACTGGCTGCAGGTAGAAATCTTGCTCGACAATGAACATCTCTTTTCCGACAAGCATCCTAATTTAGCACATGTATACAACAGTAAGGTTGTGTGATAAATAGCCTCTCTAGAAGCTGTGTGGTAGCTTAAATAGAATTTGTCATATGCATTCAAAATGGCAAGGATTAATTGAAAAAGTTGCATAAGGATTACACAAGAAAAGAGTTTAGATGAACGGAGATTCTTGAGTGCAAGCAGCATTTGGCATAACTTTTGAATTCTGTTCAGCTTTAGGAAAAACATAAAATCTTGATAGTTATTCACTAAGACAAATCTCATCTAACTTGGTAAAGGTGAGGAGGCGAAAGTTCTCTCTTGTTAGTCAAATACTATTTGCTAGAGCACTCAATGAATTCTGTCCACAAAGTGTTGCGCCACTTTTATAACTGTATGCGTTGTCTAGTGGGAAGCAAATGAGCCACTTTGGGGATTCTGTCCACTAAAATGAAGATAATTTGCAATCCATTATTTGATTGACTTATCACAAACTCCATGGTAATGTGTGACCATTTTCTTTCTGTCATTGCCGGAGTTTGTAAAATTCCATAAGGACGATAATTGAAATTTTTGTTTATCATTTTTGCATGATTGACACTTGGTTACAAACTCTAAAATGTCATGTCACATTCCCCTCCATAAAAACCTATGATTAATCTTGCCAAAAGTTCTGTTGAGTCCTTGGTGACATCAAATTGAAGAACTATGGTGATTCTGTAGAATTTGCGTCTTGAATTCAGATTGTAAAATTAAGAGTATTCGATTCATTGTAGCGATTGATTTATCATTTGATTCATCCTGTACTGGATCTCACAGCCATAGCTTTGTAAAAGTTCTCTCGACCACCTTTTGCTCTGGAGTTACACTGGTTTGACTCTAAAAGTTTTCCAAAGAATGGTGATCAGGTAAGAACCAAGAATCTATTGACATAAATATGATGGCGCCATTTCTTAATAGCATGAATTATGGCCAACATGTCCTTCGCCCTGCATAAGCTATCACACATTGCTATTGCCTTAAAGATATAGTTCCCAATCCTTTCCAAAAGCATCAGTTCGATTATGAATGGCATGAAAAAATCAGGAAAGCATAACAAAGTGTAGAAGTCATGACTTGTTTCAGCTTCTCAAATGCCACTTGCTTGTTCGTTCCAAGCAAATTCCCGTATCTTTAAGAGGTTGGCACAATGCGTGATAAATTTTCTGTAAAATGAAGTCAATGCAAGGAATGCCTTCAGTTGTGTTGCACTTGACGCCAGTTCACAATCACCTTTACCTTTGCAGGATGCACCGAAATGTTTTGGTCACTGATAATTTGAATCAAATACTCCACTTGAGGTAAGATAAAAAAATGTGTCTGGTGAATTTAGCAAATGATTGGTGCTCTGTGAAGATTTCCAGAGTGGCCTTAACATGCTCATAATGCTCTTCCTTATAATCGATGCACATTATAAGTGTTCCATCTTTGTTCCTTACTACAAGCATAGGAGCTGCATATGACGATTCAATGTGTCAAAAATTCTTTTGCAAAAGTTCCTCAATTTTCTCCGTAACCTCCTCCCTTTCCACCATAGATAGTCTATATGGAGGCTGATTGATTGGCTTCGTGCCCCAATCAAAGTAATTTCATGTACCACATAGTTGTTTCGTGGAAGATTAAGTGGCAATTCTAAAAACACAGGATCAAATTGTGGTAAGACAGTATCCTTAATCTTACTTTGAATTAAGTCATTAAATCTACTTTATTGTGGAGGTTTTTGACTCCCTCCTAATGCCAATATGTCGTGCTTGATAGGGTGCACCTGCAGAAGAAAAACAATTCCTTACTTCTTGAATTCCGCCCTAAACTCCCTAATTGTCATAAGATCAATTGTGTCTAAATTTAATTCCACACAATATGGTAACCTTTGTTTCATTGTGGAACTTCAAAGAATGCTACTAAAGATGGACATGAACTTCCACTGATTTTCCCATCCAATCACATCTTAAATAACATCTGCTGGTCCTAACCATAGAATTTGAGAACCGTGGAAGGTTCACCATGGTTCTCAGAACCGTACGGTTCACCAAAAAACTAAGGCTGAACCGTGGTGAACCGTCCAATTAATTGATTAATTATTTTTTAATTTCCCACCCCCAAACATAGCCCAAAAATATGCAATAAAAGGCCAAAAAAATCTGTGAAATCTGTGTAATGCCAAAAATCTGTGAAATCTGTGAAATCTGGGAAATCATTTGAATCTGTGAAATCTGTGTAATGCCAAAAATCTGTGAAATCTGAGGACCATTTGTGAAATCTGTGAAATGAGGGCCAAAAATGCCTTGTGAGGGGTTTGGGGGGGAAAATGGAAATTAATTAATTAGAGGAACCGGTTCATGAACCGTGGTACGGTTCACCCCACGGTTCTGAGAACCGTGGGTTCTATGGTCCTAACTCAAATCTACTAAAATAGACTCATTACTACCAGATTTAATACTAGCATCCTTACAATACAGTTTACTCAAAAGTTTGTCCCCACTAGCTAGCTACCTGTACTTACAACTTTTCCAAACTCCCTCAATCCTTATCTCACTCCTTAAATAATTTTCTTATTCATAATATTTATGAAATTGTCAGTATTACCACTATCTAGAAGAAAACTTTCTCTTTAGATTTGAAGGGCCATGGACTATCTGCAAGAGTCTCTTTATTTGTTTCTCAGAATGAGAATTAGGCCAATAGTTGATCCTCCCACTTTCCTTGCTTAGCATTCTCTTCATGGTCAGGTGATCATTTATCTCCACATAAAAAAAAAATGTTCCTCTTTCTTCTTTACTCTATGAAAGCTTGTGAAAGTTCAAGCAGTTTTCAAGTACCTCAAGATATTTAGATGGATTAAATAATTTTGTAGGTCTGACATCCGGGAACCTTGTAAAAGAGCTTAAAGTCCCAACATTGGCAAATAGTTGTGATCCTCCTGCTGCAAGATTTCTTTGGTTGAAAAATTCTTCGAAACTTTCTTAAGAATTGTCAAAGATTTTACCCATGTACTTGGCTTTGAAAAGTTTTGCTGGTTGTAATGCTTCCTTAAATCCAAGCCTTGAGATATTGACATCCACCGCGATTTTTACATCTAAATGATGGATGCATTTGGTGATTCATCTTTTATCATTCACTCCCTTCGTAAAGAGTAAAATTTTCTAGAAATGCTGAATATATTCTCTGATGTAATGACTCGATGCTAGGTCCACGGTATGTGGCCCCTGTCGACGCATATCCCTCCAACATGAGTCTTTGCTAGATGGAAAAGGAAGTCACAAAGGTAGAACAATCTTCCGATGGACACATCCACCTTAGTCTTATTGCCACCCGAAATGATTGCAAATAGTATTGTCTACCCCTAACAGCAGCCCTGCCACCTCTAGAAGAAGAGGGGCCAACTACATCTATATGTGGTGTGGTGTAGATGTGCCAATCTCTACCCCTGTCTCACCTTGAGTCGAGGTGAATGCACGCCTACCTGAAGAAACTAATCCTATTGCAACAAACAGAATAAAAAAACATTCAATCGCTGCAAATCACAATGCACATTCATCATTCCATATCTACCATATCCCTCCAACATGAGTCTTTGCTAGATGGAAAAGGAAGTCACAAAGGTAGAACAATCTTCCGATGGACACATCCACCTTAGTCTTATTGCCACCCGAAATGATTGCAAATAGTATTGTCTACCCCTAACAGCAGCCCTGCCACCTCTAGAAGAAGAGGGGCCAACTACATCTATATGTGGTGTGGTGTAGATGTGCCAATCTCTACCCCTGTCTCACCTTGAGTCGAGGTGAATGCACGCCTACCTGAAGAAACTAATCCTATTGCAACAAACAGAATAAAAAAACATTCAATCACTGCAAATCACAATGCACATTCATCATTCCATATCTACCATATCCCTCCAACATGAGTCTTTGCTAGATGGAAAAGGAAGTCACAAAGGTAGAACAATCTTCCGATGGACACATCCACCTTAGCCTTATTGCCACCCGAAATGATTGCAAATAGTATTGTCTACCCCTAACAGCAGCCCTGCCACCTCTAGAAGAAGAGGGGCCAACTACATCTATATGTGGTGTGGTGTAGATGTGCCAATCTCTACCCCTGTCTCACCTTGAGTCGAGGTGAATGCACGCCTACCTGAAGAAACTAATCCTATTGCAACAAACAGAATAAAAAAACATTCAATCACTGCAAATCACAATGCACATTCATCATTCAAATTTCAAAAGCAAAAAAATCAACCTTCAAACTTCAAGTCACAAGTGTATAATTCTCACCTGCAACTGGAGGAATAATCTCCTCTCTCCAAACAACTCCTGGTCTCGCAATCGTGCCCAAGAGCCCTGGTGGTGCCTAAAGGCATGCTCCAATCCCGTAGCCACACAAACAGAGGTGTACTCGAATACACACCGGACCACTTTTGTGGCTCACGTGACGATAATTGCATGTCCAGATTTTTGTGCTCGAGCTACTGTATGCTGAAGAAGTTGTGACATGATCCCATACGGGATCTCTAGATCTCACCATGACTCCCAACTCCTCACTCCTAAGTTCTAACTCCCAACTTCTAGCATTCCTCTCACCTCTATTACCTAAAACTAAACTCCAACACTCCTAACTAGTCATTTAGTAGCTACTAACCACTCTACTAGCTAACATTAAAATCACACATCTCTAAGCTCCTCCTCTCCTATTCGCTCTCCTAACTCTTGACTCTTACCTCTCTCCTTCATTTACCCAATACTCAATTTCTAAACATCTAACTCCCAACTCTCTAATAATCAAGCTTCAACCTCTCTCTCCTCTCTGCTCTCTTTTCTCCTCTCCTTTCTTTTCTCCTATGTTTCTCCTTTCTTTCCGTTGAAAAGAGGTGCACAAAAAAGTTTTGAAAGAATCGCGAGGTGAGTCCGATTTGGGGGGCCAGTGGTAGATTTTTTTTCCCAATCCTAATCATTTCCGATTCGAATCGGGACCGGTCAATTCATTGATGAATCATGATTCATTCGCCAACAAATCGTGATTCATGGAAACACTACTCAAGACCCTCAATAAAGGTCCTAGGACCCCTTTTGGCCTCCAAAGGGGACTGACCTAAACTGCCTCAGTAGTCTACTATTGCACCATCAGGTTTGCTTAGAGCCAAAACAAAAGGGGGTGAGGAAGAAGTCGGCAAAACATTTCAAACGTTGGGAGGATTTTTCAAACATTTGAAATGCGTTTTAAATGTTTCACATTTGGACGTTTTAAATGTTTCATTGTCATTATGCATGCAACTTACAGGCTCACTACAACCTACAATAGAAGATGCAGTTTAAAGACCTCATATTTTTCAATAAACAACAAAGAACTTGAAATTTCTCAAATAAATTTAGGAAGGAATTTGAAATATTCTTCAATGTGGCAATCAAACGACTTATCCAGAAGCACATTTTCATAAATTCTCCATGTTTCTAGGTTGGCTCTGTTGAGATTACAAACTCGCCGACGGACTCTTATTTATCCGGTTTAGATACTCATTCTTCACTAAAAAATCATAAGAGCTTCTTGTATCATTGTTTACAAAAAAAGATTGTATTGTTGCAATCCTACTGCATATTCCACATATAAAAGCCTTTTTCCAAAGTTTCCAAAGAAGATGTCAAATGAAAATGTATCACTTTTCTTGTGCTCCAACTCTAATTCAGATGAACTCATGACGAGAGAAACAATAGCAAGTCTAACTACTTTAGCACACGAACACTTCACAGAAGATCATACAGACATTTGCCAAGACCATGAAACTGATAACTTTCCATATTTACAAAAACAATCCAGTTACAAAAAGTTTAATCTTCAGGACAGGTTTTTGTTCCATACCTGTAGGCAAGGTAAGCAATTGAGCTCACCTCGTACGCCCCCACATGGATGACCACAAACCAAGGTACGTGTGCAAGCCTCTTTCAATTTCTTCCTGCACTCTTCTTCCCCACAAATAGAAGCAGCAAGCCTTTGCACTGCAACTAGCTCACTTTTTTCCACACACCAACTAATGTCAACAGCCTCTTTTTCCAACCAAATCTGCAATTCTTTGACAGATTTTGCAGAATCATCTGAAGCTTCTCGTTTTCTTGCATATACAGGATCCTGACAATACTTGCATCTAGCACTGTTTTTCTCTTCCAGAAGTTGCTCACAAGTTCTCCCTAAATGGTACGGACACTCCAAGCAAGATCCACAAAAGTTGACATGACAAATAGTACATCTGAAGCGGTTAACAGCTTTGTGGAGCAGTGCAGCTCTTGATAAAGGCCTTCTATTGCAGTCTAGCTCTGTAAAAGGAACTGTCCTATCTAACTCAGGGACTCCAGAAAGGGCTAAACCTGGAGGCAGCTCACTGGCAACTTTTTCAATCACAACATTGCAACCAGGGCATTTCACATAATCGGTAGTGGATTCAAAAAGAGCTAGGTTAGCTGCTTCCTGCCACTGCTGAAATGCTTTTGGTGCAAGGTGCTGAGCGTCTGCAAGGGAAAAAGTTCCTGTACACGATGGAGAAGGACAAGGAAAGGCAACTCTAGCTCTGATGGAGTTGGCATCTTCGATCCTCTCTATGTAAGAAGTCCCATTTGATGTGGGCATAGTATTTTCTCCTTTCTTCAAACTCAAAGAATCATCCGAGCCTGAAGAACAGACAGCCTTTTTTGTTCTATTCACAGTGATTGAAGCAGAACCCAAAGTATCATTTGGAGTGCATGTTGATGCCGTTGTTAGCAAATAATGTGTATACGAGCTGAGACAAGGCTTACAAAGCAGGCAAGAGCAACTTAACTCCGTAAAAATCAGGTCCAAAGAAACACTCCCACTACACAGCCTACAAAAAAACTGAGGATCCTCCTTAGCTTCAGGCACACCAGACGAGGCTATGCTTGAAGTTGACACAAAAGCGTAAGGGATTGGATCAGCCTGTATAAAAGCAGTCGCCCAATCTCCATCCTCATCCTCAAATTCTCCTTTCACAAAATTTAGTAAAAATTCTGCTTGTAAGGTAGACACCTCACTTGGTTTGGCAATCTGCTGCAACACAACTTCTGTTTGCAACAGGTCCATCTTATATCTTGATCCAGTAAGAAAGAAGCTATTCCAGTCTCAGGCGAATTCTGGGAGAGCTTGTTGTAGCTCCAATAAAAAAAATCTACAAATTGAATGTTTTGTTAGCAGATTTCTCATGAACCACTGCTTCGGCGGATTTCATATGAACAATAGCTATGCAGAACATATGAAAGCCCTAATTTCTGACGTAAGCAGACGCAATACTCCAGGAGTTGATGGTGCTTAGCTGAGAAGCCTAGGAATAAGAAAGCAGGAATTTAAGTCCATAACGTAATCCTCTTAGATCAATCATGTGTTCACAGATGTTCAGGGTATTGATTAAAGACCTAAAAGGGGTTAAGAATTGCAAACAGAATTCTTCAACAGACATGGGCTATAATAGGGGATGGCAAAACAGGAGCATCAAAATCATTAATTCCTTCTCACTTTGATGGTAGCAGGGCAGAAACCCATGTACCAGAATGGCGCAATCACGAAGTGCTTTCCTTCTCACACATCAATCTTCAAAAACACAAGTGATTCAATCTTCAATACAAAGGCAACCAGAGTTGCGAAAGTGATTGTCAGCAACCTTTGAGCTTCTGATCTGTGCACAAATTCTGCCCAAACAAGCAGCCAGCCCCAACCCACCACGCGTATTTGCTCTCCTCCTTCCTTGCTTACTTGTAAAGGGTGAGGAAAGAGCAAAGAAGGAAGGCGGAAGGCGGAAGGCGGAAGGGCTTCTTGCGATTCATGCTTTTTTGGCTTTGCTTTGCTTTTAAGAAGATTTTATATTCAGCTGAACCGAAGGAAGACAAGAAAAAACGCTTCATAAATATGCATGTGTGTGTGTGTGTTTTTTTTAGCTTTATTGGTTGCACTTTTATGCTACATTGAGGGAGTAAGTGGGCTTGGCTTTAATAACTAGGCTTACATGGCAAAGTTGGGAATCCTCTTAGGGCCGTTTCGGACTAGGTGCAACTCCCTTTGCCCTCTGTTTTCTCTTGTCGCTCATTGTTTTTTAATCTCGCCAAATGAATTCACGGACTAGGTGCAACTCCCTTTGCCCTCTGTTTTCTCTTGTCGCTCCTTGTTTTTTAATCTCGCCAAATGAATTCACGGGCAATGGACCCTCGTTCTTTTCTCCCTAGACCAACGAGAGAACTCCATTTTAAATCTAGGATGTACCGGGGAATGTAGTGTGAAATGGGTCTTAGAGTCTATTTCCGTAGCTAAACCCAATCCATGGTTGCATCTGTTGGATTTCTATTCGAAATCAATCGTTAAGGTGTTTGCTGCAAAGCTTTACATCTGTAAAGTACTCAGGGGTCGCAACGTCAAAATACCTTAGAGTCCAATTTTAGGGTTGAAAATGCATGCAAGGGTCAAAATAGCCTGGAGTTGAAACTCAACTCGACTCAGGTCAAAATTTAATATTGACTTGACTTGCCAACCCAACGATTCGATTCGACTCGACACTCAATTTTTAGAGTCAAAATAAAAAAGGATCGTCAAGGTCGAAATAAATGGTCACCTTCAACCAATAATGACCTTCTTGTAGATCTACACAAATTCTTTCAACGGACGTTCTACTACAATTAACCATAGATGAGAGGAAGTAGTGACTACTACTAAGTAGTCTTATAAATCAATTCAGGATGTAATTAACATTTTTATATAAATAAAAAGTCCATTGCCTCCATTAGGAGGGGCGCATGGCACTCTTCCAAGAGTGCAAATGATACCCATTGTACATTCATGTTTTCTATAACAGTTTCATAGTAGCCAATGTTTCTACCATTAGTGAATCTCAGTAGCTAGAGATTCTATCTTTGGTGAATTAACCCAATGATTGTTGTGATGTTATTTTTTGTACATCCAGTGATTTATGTATTGAGTCTAGTTGCGCTCCATCACAACTATTTTGCATATTGCTATCATAAGTTTATTGTTTAATCTTGGACCGCCTTAACGGGCCTTCAGCAACAACTCCACCAGATGCTCTCTGAAAGAGCTACTAAGCAATCTCGCGGCCCACCGATGGCGGGGCTGCAGGCCTTGACTGATCAGGTGGCGCAGCTGAACCAAGAGAGAGAAAAAGAGAGGAAAGAGAGTCAGGAACTAGTCCATCAGTTGACCGGCCAGCTCAAGAAAGCAGAGCAAGCAGCTCAATATCACCAACAGCACGTATAAACTTTCTATTAGACCGTTTTTGCATCTAGCAGCTGATTGTAACGGGAGAGTTGTTCCGCAATATTCCTGCTCTCTTCTGCATTCATGTTCTTCTATCTCCCTTGCCCCATCAGGAAGCGCGCCGAATATTACAAGGACCACTCTGGTCGTGTGCTGCAAACTTACCAAGATCAGAGAAGGCTTAATGACGATGAGCTCCACACTAAAGATACCGAGCTGGCCACCCTACATGGCGCGCTCCAAGAAGATGAGCAAGCGCTCCAGGCAGCAAAAGGCCAATTAAGAATCCTCAAAAAACATTTCAACGCCATTCTAGAGTTTTCCACTGCTCTAGATAGTAATTTACCTTTTATTTTTCAATATTTGATTAGACTAGCTTTTTATTATTTCTCTCTACCTTTCCCGGCTTCCCCCCTCTCTAATTCGTATCTCATTCATATTTATCAGATTGCATCGGAGGCCAATAAACATATATTTTTGTTTTTGTCGTCCTTATTGGCTTTATCCAGGTTAAGGATTTCGGCTATTTTTGTGATATTTTCAAAAATCCTGCGTTCCGATTTGTAGCCGACCTTTGTGCCATCATTAATTTTCCACACGATCGACGCGTCCAATTGGAGCTAGATCATATGCATCAACTCCCCCCTCCCCCCCCCCCCCCCCTTCCGCCCTCTTGGTTCCACGTTCGTTTATCCCTTCATCTCAGAACACCAGCAGGTATGGTATGCGCCAGAATACCAACCAACAGGTTCAGACAGGCCTTCTGATGCCCTTGCAAAGCATATTAAACACTGCCATACCGTCGTCGCCACTTCGCGTCCTGTATTATGACTGCCACCAATATCATCCAGCCACGCTCATCATTTGTTATAACGCGACCTTGGCACATTATAATGCCATTGTCCAAGATCCATCCATCAAGCATCTGTGCCAGATTTCTGACTTTTCATTCATCGAATCTGCCTCCACATTTGACTACCACCAACTTCAGCTAACTTTTCCTCACTTCGACCTCCAAACTGGAGGAGACCGAACCTTTGACCAAGATCTTCAGTACGCCTCACAGGCCGATGACACCTTCTCCCTTACAATTGATTCTAATATGCCCTCTCTCGAGCTCGCCACTCCTCCTCATGCCATCTCACCATCTCAAGCAACTTCACCACCTCGCGCCAATTCTCCTCCTCATGCTTCTTCGCCACCTCTCACCTCTTCTTCACCCATCAAATTCGATCCTCCATCCACCTCCTCAGTTCCTCCCAACCCTGTCGACAATCTTGCTGACCTTGTGGTGGTACACAAGCACTGGTACCACAAAGTCTTCTCGGTACCTGACTCAGAGCAGCCGGCCCTCTTCAAAAGGAAATATTCAGACATCACTACCAGAGGCAGCTATACACTACCAGGAAAGCTCGAGGAGCTACTCAAAAAGAAGCCAGCCGATATCCTTTCACTCTTGCATCCTCAACCAGAGTGGAGAAAGGCGGCACTTTTACACAACCCCGAGCTCATCAAAGAATATCTTACGGCTCCGACGGCGTTACGGGAAGATCCAGCATACCATTTGCTGCCCCGAAGACGGTCATGGTCTGCACTCAAAACTCCAAGTGTAGGAGCTTACAATTGGCTGATCATTAAGTCTATGAAAGGTTGGAGCACAATGGTCGATTTCCAAAGAGCCCTCAACCGATTCCTCACTGATGCGGCTAATTCACCAGACCCGATTGTTTTGGAGGCCTACTACAATGTGGAGACCCTTCTGACGGCTGCCAAAGTCAAGACCAAGTGGTATTTCTATTTTGGAGAGTATTGCTTTGACCCCAGTCTGACTTTCAAGACGACAGCAGTAGTGGATCAACTACCTCTATACCGGACCTACCATCGACTATCGTCCACATCATTTGTCAATATAGCCCGGTTGGAAAGATGGTATACTACACAGTTTTGGAAAAACATGCACCCGACGTTCGGCCCAATTCGCTCACAATCCATCCATCGCAGCCCCGATTTGTCCGCACGGTAGCACAAACCCATCGCCAACTTCGCGACACCGAAGATGCCCAGGGCAAACAGCTGAAAAAGGGTCAATAGGGCAACTCTCGCAACTTGTATCTTTAAAGAGAGAGAGAGAGAGAGAGAGAGAGAGAGAGAGAGAGAGAGAGAGAGAGAGAGAGAGAGAGAGAGAGAGAGAGAGAGAGAGAGAGAGAGAGAGAGAGAGAGAGAGAGAGAGAGAGAGAGAGAAGTCCAAAAAAAACATCCCAAGAGTCAATTTTATTTTTATTGTTTTTTGCCATTACCTCCTTTTTCTCTTTCTTATTTCTTCCCCTGTATACATACCTTTATTCCCATGTACATATCCCTCAATTTTAATTTTTGTTTTTCATTATTACCTACTCTCTCGTTCTAATTTTCTTTTATTCTCCCTTATTCCCCCTGTACATATACCTTCTTTGTTTTCCCCTACTACAGCTCAACTTTGTTGCCAAAAAATTTTCACCACGTTTTCCGATGACTCTTTTTCCCTTTTGTCCCTCTTTCGCCACGATTTCACATCCATGCACGGCAACGCCAAAGACATACGCAGGTGCCAAGGGATTGTCACCAAAATTGCAATGGAGGCATCTTAGAATATTTTGGTGAAGATTCCTTTAACAATGATTCTGGTAAAGATTCTTCTAACGGATTACATGATGTTCGTGTGAGCTATGGGGGGATTGTATCATTCAATTCGAATATGGAGGAATCAAAACTCAGAAAGATGATTTCAAGAAAGGATTTGAAGCAATATCGCAGGTATGCCCCTCTCATTTACTTTTACTGAACCATCTGTGACTGTGAACAACCTCATACTGTTCCATTGCTAGTCATTGCATGCTAAAAAATGTGTTGATTATATGGCTTAAGGGAGGATTCTTGTTGCCTATTGCGATTTGGTAGCATGATTTTCATTATCACTCAATGAATATGTGGCTTAAGGGAGGTTGGCCAACGATCTGTTGCCTATCACATTTTGGTAGCATGATTTTCATGATCACTCAATGAACAATAATGAATGATTGTACCTTCATACATATTAGATGGGCCGCCATCCTAAAACGCGATGGACCGCATTTTGTCTTCTAATTTCAGAAAGTAATCAAGTGCTTAGGCTTGCATTTCATAAGAAGTATACATATTCCGCTCATAAATACCTTTGTTGGCCGCCCTACGTTTGCTCGTTGATGGCCTTTGACCCTTCTGTTTGCCTCGCTGAGGTTTTTTGATAATCATGATAGTCGTGTATATGATAATGATATGAATACGTACATATGTACGAATACTATCACTACATACAGTTGCTTATTGCTTATGGCTATAATAAAGGAAGCGTTTATGAGGCACTTGTAATAATGATAGCTATGAACACTAGGATAACCATTGCAACAAATGCCTTCTATCGTTGGCTGGAATGCTAGTAAGGTGATAATATACTACCAATACATGATAAAATTGTAAACCTCTTATGATGATTCATGCTTGACTGATCCATTACTGTTCTGGGAACGTGATAAGACTTGCAAGAAAGCTACACAAGCGTTAATCTTGTTCTTTTGGTTTGAAATCCTTAGTATGTAAGGAGCCCACTAAGAACCCCTCGGCACCATAGTTACCAATGTTCCTTCACATCACTTACCATCTGCGACGCCACAATGTTCATTTTTTTAATACCATTGCCATTCCATGTTCCATCCCTTCTTGACACTATTTTTCATTTGTATCAGTATTTTAATCTTGTTTGTTTGTTATATCCACCTGTTAGACCCATTTGTTAAATCCATCTGCTACTCCACTTTTTGTTCGTAATTTTTCATCCATACTGATCAAATTTTTATTTGCTCTTTTCTTTTTTCGTTTAAAAAAAAAATGGGACACCATATTTGTACAGCTCTTGAAGCAATCTCTTACATCGAGACTACACTGCATTCTAGCCATGACTACCAAGTTTGTCATATTAGCTTCATTTGAGATGTTCCCTGATGAGACAATTCAACAATACACCAGACGACTGTACAATATGGTGAAAGACAATGATCTACTGAGCCTAGAGACCATAATGAAGAACTACTATATCAGACTACTCGACAAGATCAAGTCTGGTATGAGAAGTTCGCATCCTATACTTCATTGCCACAAATTTGTCAAGATGCGGTCATTATGGAGAATATTATCTTAAGGAAGAGAGTAGATCACTCCTATCCAATGTAGAAATATCAGACGGGAAATCAGAAAAAATATGAACGTTCAACGCTAGTGAAGCACACAAGAGAGAAAGTCTATGAATCATCTGGGAGTGTAACAGGATCTAGCGGATCAAGTGCAACAAAAGACCACAAACCTAGTACTTCAAGTTCCGGATGTCATCAAACTCAAGCTCACACGGCAAAGTTTCTTGAGAAGGACCAATGTACATACTATTTTGAGGATCATCCAAGTACAAGATGTCCGATCAAGAAATCGTGCTTCGTACAAAGAAAGAATGCAAAGTAGCAAGTTCGACAACAAGATCTAGCAGTTCGAAGGTCAAAAATAAAACCAAGCCTACAAGGAATTCACCAAGCGGATGGATGTCAAAGCCATATATCTAAATCACAAGTTTCTCCAACGAAAAGTGGCCAAGTGGAAGTATTGGTCATATCATCTTGCATGTCACTGAACTCAAAAGAAGACCATAATAGCCTACCAGTTTATTTTGTGAAAGATCCTAAGGGATGTCCATTACTTGTGTATGCTTATCAACTCAGAGGACATGGTATACTGCACATGGTACGATGCTTTGGATGCGGAGGAAGACATTGTCGAGCCGAATGTCCACATCGAGGTGATCCATCAACATTCGAACCTATGTGTGGACAATGCAAAGGTAACCATCCATGCTTGGATTGTCCAGTGTGGAACTCACAAGGAGGCATTTGGTATATGTAGATCAACATGCACTTGTGTTGTCCAATTCACATACAAACTTAATGTGCTATAAGTGAAAAATCTTAGTGCCACATGGGTATGAAAAAAGTGAGAAAGAAGTCAATTTGACAAAAGTTTCAAAGTACACAGATGCACTCATCACCAAACCGACAACAACATCACAAAAGACAAGGCTGGTAGAATCTATCAAGCTGATGGTAGCTGAGGAAGTCATGAAATTGGCAACCGACGAAGTCCAACGGATTTTACCAAGTCTCTTGGCACAATCATTGCAAAGATTTCTTGTTGTTGAATTACAAAGGGAGCCTGTGTCAACATAGCAACTTGAAGACAACTCAACACAAAGTACGAGTAAAAGGGCGATCACAGCCTTCAATTGGGAAGTGCAATACCAAGGGAGAGGCTAAGATTGATGATTTCCCTTCAATGAGCAAGATTCAACCAAAGTCTAATTGTTCCAAAAAGCAACAGACCACAACACAATGCCAAATCCGGGTATAGCATTGGGTTGGGCTTATACACACAGCCCTCGCACTTATTGCTCTACATGTACAGTGTACTATGGTGGGGTGCATTTGTCAAAGGACCAATGTCCCCAGACCAAGTAGGAAGAGGAGCAGATGAGAGAGTATCCTTATCTATCGATACTTGGATCTCTCATGTACACAATGGTCTGTACAAGACTAGATATCTCTTTTGCAGTAAGCTCACTCAATCGATATATGGCCAATCCTACCATTATCCATTGGAAGGCTCTCATAAGAGTCATGAGATATATTCGAGCTACCATGGACCAGCGCATCTGCTATGGAGATGTCAACAACGACAATCTTCATCAGCTCAGTGGATATTCTGATGCAAGCTGGGGAGGATATGTAGACTATTGTAAGTCCACATCTGGATTTACATTCTTCTTCAACGGTGGTCCTATCTCATGGAACAGTCGTAAGCAAACCTCTATCGCACTTTCTTCTACAGAAGCAAAATACATTGTTGCTTCTCAATCTATTAAGGAAGCGTTTTGGTTGAGAAATTTATTGCCAGACATTAATTTGTATCAGTACAACTCCACCATTTTATTCTGTGATAATTAGAGTGCTATTGCCTTATTGGCCAACCCTAGAATTCACTCTAGGAGTAAGCACATTGAAATCAGATATCACTACATTAGGGGCAAAGTTCTCAACAAGCAAGTGAGCTTAACGTATTGAAGAACGCAGGACATGGTTGCAGATGTATTCATGAGGGCATTAAGTGTTAATGTAGACAACAATTTTGTGAATTGCTCAATTTGAAGATCAAGGCATTCACAGTTCGTTCTGACTGTGTCACTTGTCTCACACGAGCTACAGCCTTTCAAAGAATGAAAAAAAAAATAGATTTGCTACCAGCTCATCCCTCTTCACTACAACCTCTGTTGAAGAATTAAATGAACCAGGGTTACACAGATTCTAAAACTACTGCTATTCACTGCACCAAATCGCATCTTCACCTCTTGAAGATGGCAATCTTGAGCCATTTGGAAGAAGCATTTCACAGATAACATTCTAACCAAATCATAGTAGAAGAACCCATGCAAACACCAGATCACAATCACCAGCGAGCTTTAATCTCTAGCAACCAGACAGAGGAAAAGACAATCTGGGACAGCGATTGTTTACCGTCTTGACATTTTTTTTTTCAGCCTTCAAAGGGGAAGGAAGACTTATTCGATGTTTGCAAAAGCTACTAAAAAAATTGCAGAGAACAACAATTTCATCCTATGTTCTTAACATGCAGATTTGTGGGAGGATTTGGGTAGAGAAACCCCTTAATCCTTTGCATGTATTACTGGAATCATCCCAGATAAATTGACTTATTATCAGCTTATCTATGAACTAGTCATGATTCGGAACATCCAAGACTATCATACAATTGCAATTTTAATTGAGCAAAATCAACAGCGAACCTAAAGCCGGATCACCAGAGCAGATCATTCTACAATACATAAAAGCTTTTCAAAGAAGTAGAAAAACACGAATGAATTCACATAAACTCCAGCATCTTTATCAAAATAGCACATGTAGAAGAGCAGTCTACTAACAATTTCGAAAAGTATGCCTCATACAAGAACTATGGAATCCCTATTCGAACTTCTCTTGAAAAAATCAGCACTCAATTCCGGGATGCCAATCCAAGTGCTTTCAACTTCCAAAATCGATGTAGAGCTTGTCTACATCCCATCCAAGATCTCATCTTAGCTGGATTCTGATACCAATGTTAAGACCCTAAGGGATAACCCCTAAGATGAGGATATGAGAACACAATAGAAGAGACTATGGAGCCAAACTGCCCAACCAAACCTAGATCTAGCCCCCAAGCCATGCCATGTGAAGCAAGAGGAGAAGAGAGAAACTGGTAACCTAAACCCAATATGTCGACGAGAGAATCCCTACCTCATTATACAGAGAGTAGAGTCCTGTGCATGAAACCATGCAACCCCCATGTAGGTCAACTATTAATAGATCACATCTCTTCATGCAATCCTCCTGTCTATATCCGTCACACGTACATGCAATACTCCATACGTCTCAATTAGAGTATCTGGGTCCTCTCAAGGTAATTACTCACAAACAGGCCTTGACATGGAATTAAATCATGGCGTGACCAATAATCTCGAGTACTGGAAAGCTGGTCTACCATATTAGGACTGTTCCAGGTCCTTAACCAAATATGGCCATAACATTTAGGCTCTTTGAGCTCTAAATATTCTCCTATTGAGGCTTATCTTCTCAAGGGATGGGAACTATGGAAATGGAACCTACCTACGGATCTTAATGATCCTTTCCAAAGTGATTTCTAACAACTACTTTACTATTGTGTGATTTTGTAGATTAGAAGGGTGAAAGCTTGAGCTAATGACTTTCTAATTGTGATAGCATGATTAAGCAATGACAGCTTTCTTCTCTCTCTCTCAATCTCTAATCATACAAGTAAATAGTGATTACAAAATGGTGTCACATCCCTACTTATAGACAAAGTTAGGATTAGGGTTTTTGGTTCACCCAAAACCATGTGCCACGAGTACAGTGCACCTTCTAAGAGTGTCTGACGTTATATTATAGATTGATCTAACTCTTATGTTGACTTGGCCATGCTTTTATTCTCGTTGCCGTACAATATGTTGGGGAGACGCTGGGCTTTGTTTTCGCTAGTTGGCCGGTCTGCAATCTTGTCGACCTTCTGATATTGGCTTTCTTGGATATTCGTTGGGCACTTTCGGCATTTATTATAAGATCAAAGGCTGAACTTTCTTCATACCAACTCGGTGAGGAGAAACCAACTTTCCCTGCTAGCTCATTTGACAGAATTTTTGCACTCTCTTTAACTTTTGAATGTGTGTCAGTGGAGCTCAACTCTATATTAATCACTATCTTGGTTATTTTTAGTACTTGCATATCAATAAAAAGGATTTTTTGGTCTACTTATAATGCATGTATAGGATATTGTTACAAGCACTCTCAAATCTATGATCAATAGATATTGCAAATTTATAAGTTGATGAGTCTCAATGTGAATATAAAAATTATATATAAATGAAAATTTATGAGCATGTTTCTGGAAGAGAATTAATTACCATGATTGTACAAATGCCAAGATGAAAAATATCTTTAGGTAAATTTTATGATAGTACACTTGTGGAAGAAATTTGAGCTCCATCATTGTGGATCTAGTATGTTGGTCTTTTTTGTAACTTCCATACCAATAACAAGATTATTTATTTATTTATTGATAATATATGCTTAAAACATTGTGATAAATAAATATTGTACAATCATTATTGCGAATTCATAACTTCACTAGTTTCAATATCAAAATCTTAAATATTTGCAAATAAATTTGAAAAATTGGAAGACAGTGCTCTCATGAGCTCTTATTTATGATTTTTTTTATATTGCATGTTTTGAAAATCATAATTTGACAAAATTCAACATAAAAATACCATCATGATTTCAATTATTCTGCATATTGTAATTAACAATTTCAACTGACAATCTCAGTTTTAATCATGATTGTAATCTCAATATTTATAGCATTCAATATTCATGGTTTTACAAGAGTCAAAATTGTAGGTCTTTTTCTCAAAGCAATCAAATGTTTAAAAATATATTTTTTCCAATTTTTTTTTTTGATATTTAGAGTTCCAAAGAAATTATGAAGAGGAACCCTCTCAGCTCTTTTCCCCAAGATTTCAGACCTGCTATCTTGGAAAATGCCAGTTTGAAGCTTCAAAACGATGCCAAATTTCCCGGTGCTTGATTTGAGCAGCTGATTGATCTGATTTCAGGTGTGGGGCTCCAACAAACTGAGTGAAAACCGAAATTTTACTATAAGAAATCCAAAAAATTTTGTGTCTCTACCCTCGCTGACTGGACAGCCACCTGTCTAGCCCAATTTTCTGAAATTCAAGGCCCAATACCTGCTTGAATCTCTGATCTGACCTCAAGCAGTAGGTCGCTGGTCTGTGGCAATCTAGTTTGAAGTTCAAACTACTGAGAAATCTCAGAAATCAAATTTTTCAGCTCCCTATCCAACGTTGACCCTGCTACTCTATTTCTGATTAGAACTTACTCTAATCTACTCAGAACTTGCTACAATTTTCAGATCTAAAGACTAGATATACAATGATGGATCTACCCATTTTTTTCCCTTGAATTATCGCTCAGATGACTTAGAATTTTACTGAAATTGCCTTGTCAGATAGCTGTCTCTATAGCAATGGATCTCTCTCAGAAATCTAACTCATATTCCAACTGAAAGGAAGATGATTCAATGGAAATTTTCACAATAGAAAGCTACTCCTCCAACGCTGGATCTGTCTCTCCTATTTACCAAAGTTTTTAAGAGATTCTGAGCACTCTCTCTACTTTCTCCTTGCTGCTACTTAGCTCCCAAAGATGGAGATGGCTCTGATACCAGTGTAATAGATCCTAACACCACAGTAGGGCAAACACTAACTGATCCACCCAACCTTGCCTACTCCATGATATAGAGTAAGCCCCTCCTAGCCCAGTGTGAAGACTGGTAGCATGCAACTGCCAAGTGTCGGCCACGTGTCACTGACGTGGCCGACTGCATGTCGGGACCCAACTGGGAGTCCTATCCTGCTGACAAGGTCCCTAGGTTGTGTTAGGCCCGCCATGGCTATGGACCGTGCTGGGGCACACTACTCACACTATCTTCCCCTGTTGGTCGTGTACGTTGGACACGACCCTGACTGTGGTATCTGACCTATATGTGTTCTCTAGGGTTTGGCACTGGTCATGAGCTCGTAACACCACCCACTGCTTTTCCACCAAATTAAAAGCCAAATCGACATCGCCTTCCGAAATGCACTTTGTCGCCAACTCCCAACTACGTGCCCAATGGAATGTTTGGCGCGCTTCAATCACTTTCTCCGCTGCAATCACTCTGTTTTACGGTACCATACTTGCAGGTATAGTCCAGTTCCGTTTGGAGGTTATAGCCTTTCGTGGATCAAAACGGATAAAGAACCCAAAAATAGGGATTTTTCTAGTATTTGAACTGTTTTTTCAAAGTGAAAAAACTTCACCTTTCATAAACGTGGGACCCAACTCCGATTTCACATTGAAGATTTTTAATGAAGTTGCATGTCCAGATGCACTTCATACCCTTCGAAGCCTTTCAAAGCCCATCCAGTGGTTCATCTCCATCTGACGGCCCTTATTGAAAGCGATTTCCACCCTTGATCAAGGTGAGTGCAACTCCGAAGGTCTTGCTGTCTCCTATGCATCGATGGCTCATCCTATAGCCGCTACATACCAAATGACACTAAGCCTTTGCCTCAACTAGGTGCGCAAACTCCTCCACGAGCTTTCTCTCCTTTGGCTATGGAGGTTTTGAGATGGCCGCCCTACTCCACATTCATTGTGCCCTCTCCTCCACGCGGCCCTCCATGGCCTCCTGATTGCTAGCTCGCGCTGCCAAGGCACCCTCCTCTGTGCCTTTACAGCTTCAGATTTCGTTGAGCATGCAAAGAAAGCCAAGATTTTGTACTACAAAATTCTAGGTCAGGGTTTTTATTCATTCTTTTCACTTAGCAGCCTATATACAAATCTTCAACAACCAAATCTTTTTGCTCTAAGGTCGCCCTACAGCTGGGAAGCTGATGCTTTAATTCGTTTGTCAAACGGTGTCCAATTGAATGCACACCAATCACAAACACCAAGTAGCCTCTCTACGGAATTTTCAGAATTCCGTCTTTCTTGAGTTCTGATTCAGCCGACAACTCCTGTCTCCGAATCCTCTTATAGTCTCAAGCTTAGCAGGCTTTTGTATGCTAGAAGTTGTGCACCAGTGCTTCACTTTCCATCTACAACCCGCCGTAAACCCCGAACTCTTAAAAGACTCTTCTCCCGAAGCTCTCTTCAATGACGACACTGTATTGTGTACACTCCCTGTACGGCTTCAAACTAAGTTGATACCAACTTAGAATTTGCTTCAAACTCAAAATGAAATTACACTGTACATATAGTTCTTCACTCAGGCAACCCATGCATGACCTAGGTTGTCGTTGACGGGATGCGTGTCCCGTCGACTCGCCTCGTGGCGAGGCCAACTGATCTTTATCCACTGATAGGATCCATAGTACAGTAACACAGTGATTCTACTTTGATTCTAACTAAACTAATACTTTGTTGTTGCTCAAATTCCCTCTCAACTATATGTGCTTTGTACTCATTGAGTAGCCCATTTTCTCCATAATTAGATTCATAAATCCATTTACAAATGATAAACACCTTATAATCAGGTAGCTCAATTAAGTCCCAAGTCTTCTTTTTCATTATTGCTTCCATTCCAGTTTCCACATTTGCTTTCCATTCTTTGTGCTCCTTTGCCTATATAAAAGACATTGGCTCATGTGTTTTGAGTACTAAAATATCAAAGCTAGATTTATCTCCACGCATTGCGGGCATCTATTTCACATTGGCCTTTTGAGCTCTCCTTGTTCACTAGATTTGAGATTCTTTCCCTCCTTTCCCTTCCTGGTTACCTTCAAATATGACTCGGGTAACCTCTTTGGTCATCTATGGTCTTGTCTTTGTCCTTTGATTCTTCCACATCTAGTTCTTTCTTAATTTCAACACTCATATCATCCTCCACAAATTCTTGAGTCATATTTTTTTTTGGTGCTTACCCATTTCATCAAAGATTACATCCCTATTAATGATAAGCTTATGTGTATCCCTCTCATCTATAAGCTTTGGCTTTCTCATCGCCAAGAAAAATATTTTGCGTTTGAATTTCCTTGTGTCTCATAAAAAATGTGTGTGTAAGCACTACAACCAAATACTCTCAAATGTGGAAAATTCCAATAAGTGTTTCATAGGGTGTCAACCTTCCAGTGAATTCATAAGAGATTTGCTCATGATATGAGTGTCAGCTACAAGCTTATGACCAAAACATGTTTGGTAACTTCTTGCGCTTGAGCATTGATCTAGCCATTTACTCTATGTTTCCATTTTACAACTGATTTTGTTGCCATGAGTAAGGAGTTACAATTTGTCTCTTGATCTCTTGATCCTTGCAAACCTCAAGCCCCACCCTCGTCCAACGATCCAAAAGCTTCCATCCAAAGTCATGATTCACAATGAAATATTTCAAGTCTTTAAACATGGCTAACTTCATTAAAGTTAAGCCCAAAAGAGGGAGTGGTGTATTCCCAACCACAAGTGAAGCTACAAGCTAGGTCACTGTCCTCGTCCAAGGATGGCGAAGAGCTCTTTGCATCTACCATCATCTTTGCATAATCTAGGAACTCTCCATTGCCCTTGGATGGGGGAGGGAACTAGCCTACACCTTCAACTACTATTAGAAATACACTCCTCCCTAAAAAAGATTCGTGTGGCCATGTTAGGAGAAGTCACCATATGACCTTTTAAGTAGGTTTTAATTTTTAATGCACCATAAACTATCATAATTCATGAACTAGCAATATGGCATTATTGAATAGTCTATAATGAATAACAATTAAGGTTTTTTTGTGAATTTATGGACTTGTGGACCTATGGACCAATGTACGATTCTTTTTGGTTCATCGATTAGAAAGAACATTTTCACTACCTTACAAAGCCTAAAATTCAAACGAAGCTTGATTTCAAAGACAGGTTTTAACACAAGGCCCAACTTCCACTACACATAAGACACATGGTTCCAATTAAAACCTTACATGTCTTCACTCGTGCATTGGGGATTTGAACTTGGGTGAGCAAACCTACAACCCAAGCTCTGAGCCATCGAGCTAGGACCCCTTGGATTGAAAAACTAATATCATGCTACACCTAGATTGATTTTAAAAGTGAAGTAAGGGCTAGTGCACAATCTTATATCCTAAATCCATAGTATAACCATGAACCAACCCATGCGTGGTGTGGTGGTGTAGCACTCTTGGGTTGGGCTTGTAAGTTCTCTATTGACGTGTGGGCAAACACGTGCCTAGTTTAGAAAAGATGGAACTATGAGCCAAGCCTAGAGACTAGTGGAGCCTAGATTTGAACCTAGTTATACATTAAGGTGCCAAGGCATAAGCTTAGATACTACAACAACATGGATCCAACCTTAGCTTAATCTTGAAATTATACATTAACAAAAACCTAAAGTTCAGCATTTGATATGTATGCAACCATGAAAGGCCTCAAGTATGTAGGTTTTTGAGCCCAACAAAAGAAAAAGGTGGATTAATTGAAAAATTTGTAGGAGGCAAGCATTGGAATCATTGTAAGGCAGTTGGATTGAGCATTTAATGGCACCTTTTAGAACATTCTAATTTGAAGTGACATAAAAATGTGCCAATCCCTACAAAGGTAGTTCTAATTTGTGTTTGAATCTATATTCTCTCTTTATCAAGAGACCTTTTCCATACCAAGTCATCATGTGAATGAGATGCTCCTAGCCCTTGCAAAAAAAAAGGTCGATTGCTAGGAGGAAATTGTGAACTTCGGATGTTTGAATGCCACTTTGTACTTAAAGCATTGTTGGTTGATATCTTCTCTTATTAATGCTTTGATGCACTTTGATAAAAACCTATCATTATTACAATAAGCCTAGTCACTGGGGGCATGAGTGCTTCGAGAAGCAAAAGGAAGCAAGAAACACAAATTGCAGGTGAGCAATAATGTTGACCAACAAATATTTGACAATAATGATGAAGGCGAGGCTCAAATTTGTTCATTATCAATGACAAGTAATGAGGTCAATAGTACCTGGTGCATTGGAATGTCCAAGCACATGACCTCATGGAAAGAGTGATTCTCAAAATTTAGAGAAATCCACAATGATGACGACATTGGACAAGTGCATAGTCGGTTACCACCCGTGAAATGCGTTGGAGTTGTGTTAGTGAGAGACTATCCAATGGAATGGTAAAGCAAATTAAAAAAATGTGCGATTTGTACCCATTAGCCACAAATTTGGTCATCTTAGTGTTCAAAGATTGCAAATTTGAAGTGGAATATTATTGTAACTGGTTAGCTTAACATTTCATTTGAAGGTAGAATTTGTGAATGATGTATTATGGGCAAACTGGGCAAACATCATAGGGACTGATTTTCCAAGAGTGAAGCAAAAATTAACTAGTGGCATTCTAAATCTTGTTCACATGAATCTATGTGGACCTATGTAGACTAGATCACTTAGTGGCATTTACTATTTCATTTGTTGACGATGATAATAGCTACATGTGGATTTGTTTTATGAGCAAGAAGTCAAATATTCTCGCAAGATTCACGGAATCCAAGGCTCTAGTGGAAATACAAATAAGATGTTGCATCAAGACATCGAGGTCTGATGGTGCTAATGAATATTTTTCAGTGGAGTTCATAGAGCATGCATCCTAAATAATCAAGACGAGAAATTCATTTCCCCAATGACTAACATTATACTATCTCCAATGCGATAGAGGCCTTTCGAGCGCAGGGAAATTTAAGGTGGGCCATGACTCCCGTCTGGCCCCCACTTCTAACGTCAATCATCCAAAAACGTCGGGACGGGATGGGAAGCACTAGCTCTTGCGTAGGCTTTAAATGCCTGTTGCGCTCAAATGCACATCCAACGGAAGTGGTCAGGTGAGAGTATGAGACGCTAGGTCTCTCACTTAACCACATCCGTTGGATGTGCATCTCAGTTTCTCGCTTAACCACAACCGTTGGATGT
The DNA here is from genome assembly GCA_029204225.1 of Diphasiastrum complanatum. Lineage (NCBI taxonomy): Eukaryota > Viridiplantae > Streptophyta > Lycopodiopsida > Lycopodiales > Lycopodiaceae > Diphasiastrum > Diphasiastrum complanatum. The sequence goes on from CM055104.1 coordinate 44,715,319, forward strand.
GCATCCGAGCACGACAAGCATTTATTGCCTCTGCATTTTTCAGACAAAATGGGCAGAAGGTACCACTTTGCAAGGTACCCTAAATAGACCACAATATAAAGCATGTGATACCTAGAATTAGGGCATAGGACGAGGAGGCAAGAGAGGAGCTCTTTTGGGCGATGGCGTTCTCCTCCTGCTCAAACCCTAGACGGCCGACCTCCGCTTGAGCTCTGCTTCCTCTGCTTTTTCCTCTCCACAAATCACATCCAGGCTGTGTTCTTCTGCTATGGCAGGATCCTGCATTCATCGCGGAGGTTTGCAGATGCTTGCGTCTTCGACTTATTTAAGGATTTGTTGAAGGAAGAAGTATGAATCATGGAATGCAGCTTTTGTGGTATGCAGAGATAGGCTGAAGAGCATGGATTTTAGATCAAGCGCTTCTGAAGTGGAGGTTGTTGTTGGCAGAGTAGCACTTTCAGAGGTGAGCAGACCAGTGTCCTTGTTTAGGTTGCCATGTCAGCTGATGTCCGAAGCTAGAATAATTGATTGTGAGGTGTAATGAGGAAAGGAAACGAGATGGAAAGTTCAAGTGAAAAACAGAAAATACAGGACGAAATCAAAACCGAAATGTTCTCATCTCGGGTGAACGATTCAGTTCAAGAAAAAGAAATAAGTTATTGTAATGGAAATGGTTTGCAATCGGCTGTTGGTGATGAAACCCTTGCATGCCAGATGTTTCATTGTGAGGCTGGATTGAACGGTAATGAAACTTCTGTTTCGAGAACAGGCAAGAAAAGCGAGTGTGTTCCTTTGGGAATGGAGCTCAGGGTCCGAAGTGAAGAAGAGAGACTTAATACTGTGAACAGAAAGATAGACGCTGAAAGCGAGCTGGAGGACAATGGCATCAATAAAAGCCAATGGCAGAATGTCCATGAGGCAAGCGATTTCGTCTTCAAGAACGCGGCTGAACTATTGAAGGTGTCTAATCAAGCACATGCTGCAAGCATTGGCAATGAACTTATGGAAAAGAGTATTCATAATGTACCGGGGAAGAAAGCAGATGTAGCTGATGTAGCTCGTAAGCTTTCTGAATATGTGGAGGCTGAAGCTATCTCTAGGGATAACCTATATGATAAAAAAACAACTGTTATGAACGGTGGTGAGATTATGGTTAATCAGTGCCAAGCGAATAGTGATTATAGAGGAAAGGAATTAATTGAGGAAATAGAAGCTCATAAGGAACATGGGGCTGTGATTCCGATAGAGGCAGCTATGTCTCAACATCAAAGCTTTGCAGATGGTGGAACTGAAGAAAGAAACCCTGAACAGCAAGGTGTTTTCATCCACAGAAAAAGGAGTATTGCAGAAGCTGATTTAGGAGGAGTAGGAACAGAAAGGCTGAAGAAGAGCCTTAAGCCAGAAGGAGTTGATGAAGTGTCTGCTAACTCGGCTGGGAATGAAGGTCCCAATGACTGTCATACTCAGAGGCCGGAAACTGCTCCTGAAGACATCAACTTAGAAACTTCAGTTTGCAAGGAGGGCGAGAGTACTACAGTTCCTCGTGTTCCTCGCTACAAGAAAAGAAAGATTGCACTTTTTGTGGCATATTGTGGAGTAGGGTATCAAGGAATGCAGAGGAATCCAGGCGCAGTCACTATAGAGGGTGACTTGGAAGAAGCCCTTTTCAAAGCGGGTGCCATTGCAGAATCCAACTTTGGGGACCCTTGGAAAGTTGAGTGGATGCGGGCAGCAAGGACTGACAAAGGGGTGAGTGCAGTGGGTCAGGTTGTGTCTGGAAGATTTTTCATTGATCCCGCAGGTTTTGTGGAGAGAGTGAACTCTCATCTTCCAAGGCAAATTCACGTGCTTGGTTACAAGCGGGTAACCAATACGTTTAATGCAAAAAATCTCTGTGATAGACGCAGGTATGAGTATGTCCTGCCTGTGTTTACCTTTGATCCATCAGCCCATCTCGACCGAGAGAGTGTGAAGCAACTTGGAGGCGGGATCAAAGTCAGTATCTGCTCTGAAACCAGGCAAGGATCAGAAGGGACAGTCATCAATGAAGACTTTAAGAACGCTGCTCAAGATATCACAGAACTTTCACAAAATATTCCAGATGACGTCCTCCAAAGAGAGTCTGTAAGAGAACATTCAGAGGAAGAGCCTCAATTGGAGAATGGGATGGAAGCCGTGGACAGAACCTTGCCAAAAAGGTATCCTAAGAATCACACTCAAGCTACAGATGTTAGTAACGTTATCCTACGTGGTACAGTCCCTTTTGATCCTTCCATGGGAGAAAATGAAGTCCAACAAGAAGTTCACAGTTCTTCCCAGCATAATGATGGTGAGAAATTTGGGTCTTTAGGTGTATCTTCCGAACCAGTGATCTTATCGAAAGAAGCTTCTGTAAAAGCTAATTTTCAGTTTGGGGAGAAACACCTTTCGCACTTCAATAGCATTCTCAGCCATTATGTTGGAACACACAACTTCCATAACTTCACATCCCGCATGAAGGCAGAGGATCCAAGTGCCAAAAGATACATCGTGTCATTTGAAGCATGCAGTGTTTTCACCATTGGATGTATGGAGTTTGTAAAATGCAAAGTCGTTGGGCAAAGTTTTATGCTTCATCAGATTCGTAAAATGATTGGTCTTGCTGTTGCTATAGCACGTGGATGTGCTCCTCTATCAATCATTGAAACTGCCTTAAGAAGGTATTATTTGGACATTTGATTATTGTTTGAACCTTGCAAAGAAACATACTACATAGACTATCTCATTGTTGGCATATTCTTTAGTCAGCTAATTTACTTGTTTTGAAGCTCCTGTTTTCTACAAGCATGATGAAAGTGAATGCTGAAAAGGGAGGAAGTTTTTAAAATGCTTGTAGTTCATTCTGCCTTTATAGAACTTTTCAGTGCAGTTTGCTGATCATTTGAAATTGATGCACCTAGTGTTGGGCGTCGATGAAATTTATGATTGTAGTTAGACTCAATAGTTTAAGGTGCACGTATTGCTTCTTACATTTCAATATAGTTCTTCGATTTAACATTTACCTATATGGTTGTTTCCATTGGTCGAATTCCCTTTTGTTGTTTTATATATTTGTACCTGATGTACTTTCGAAGGAGTAAATCCAACAGTAGGGTATAGTCAAACAAATATAATGTGGCATGTTTAATTGAGCATTCAAAGAAGTAGGTATAAGTCAATGGAAAGACATTTTGACATTAAGATGTCCAACCTCATACGTTCCTCAAAGTCTATTAGGGTTTGTTCTGAGACAATATTGTCTCCTTCTTGCATCACCCGCTTCAGTCGACTGACATGAAAGACCGGATGTACCTTTGCGGATTCTGGCAAAGCCAGCTGGTAAGCAGAACTTCCAATTCTCTTGAGTATTGTGAATGGACCACAATACCTCGGGGACAACTTAGGACACTTGCCTGTGCTTAGAGTGGTAGAGTCTTCAGGAACTTTCAGAAACACCCGATCACCTTTTTGGAAGGTAACATCCCTGCAGGTGTTATCCGCATAATGCTTAGCTCGCGCTTGCGCTTGCTTCACATTAGCTTTAGCTATTTTGATCATGGTTTCCATATCCTCAAGAAACTCTCTAATACTCTGTACTTTCCCTTTTCTAAGCCCTACGGCCATGGGGGCATACATTAACATGAATGGGCTGTACCCTGTAGTGGAGTGTTTAGTGTTGTTATAAGCAAACTCTAAAAGCGGAAGATACTCTTCCCAATATGTTTGCTTCTTACTAACATATGCTCGTAGCATATCCTCTAGAACTTGATTGACCCTTTTCGTATGACCATCCATTTCAGGATGATCAATGAAGCTCATAGACAACTTAGTTTCTAACTGTTAAACAGCACCTTCCAAAAGTTACCTGTGAATTTTGGATCTCGATCATTAGCTTATAAATATTTTCTACAAAAAGCCTGGCAACTTTTGGAGCTGTAATAGTTTTCTTGGTCGGGACAAACCGCACCATCTTGGTCAATCGGTCTACAACTACCTAAATCGAGTCATGGCCTTTACTCGTTTTTGGTAACCCCACTATAAAATCCATGTTGATACTCTCCCATCTACCACCGTGTATCTCTAGTGGCTGGAGGAGCACGCCTACCTTGAGACGTTCAGCCTTTATGGCCTGGCATGTGGTGCACCTTAGCACGTACTCCTGTACATCTTTCTGCATACTAGACCAATGAAACTTATTCTTTGCAAGAGCATAGGTCCTCTTTATCCCAGGATGCCCTGCACTGGGACTGTCGTGACTTTCCTCAAGAATTTGGAGCCCGAAGTCACCGTCCTTGGGAACACATACCCTTCCTTTATGAAGGAGGTACCCGTCCTCAATGGAGAAATTCTTCCATCGAGCATCCGCAACACTGCTGATGGCACATCCACTTCGGATGTTTCCGCAACATCTTCAGGTGGCGCGTCCCGTCCCGACGCAACTGTAACATCTTCCGGTGGCCGCAACATTCTCTGATGGCCATGGTGTGGCTGTGGAATTCCTTTGCTCAATAGCCTACCACACAAGTGCGTAGTGAGAATCACTAACGCACTTTCTTCTGAGCGATTCCAGGAATTCACTCTTGAATGCCATAAAACTTAGTGCGCTTACCATGGGCATTCGACTCTGGGCATCTGCTACCACATTGTAGCGCCCTTTCCTACTTAAGACAGGAGGAGTTGCAACTGTAGCCTTTACATCTTCAAAGCTCGGTTGTTGCTTAGGCCCCCAACTAAAGTACTTGCCCTTACGCTTGAGCTGATCCATCAAAAGAGCAGTCAAGTGGGCATACTGATGGATAAACCTCCTGTAAAATCCAGCCATCCGAGGAAGATCCGCAGCTCTTCCATCGAAGTTGGTACTAGCCATCGCATAATTGCGGCTACTTTTTTAGGATCCATTCTATCCCCTCAATGGAGATAATTTGTCCGAGGTAGTGAATCTCTTCCTTGAAGAATTCACATTTTGATTCCTTTGCATACAAGGAATTCTCTCTCAGGACCTGGAACACTTGATGCAAATGATCAAAGTGTTCTTCTTTAGTATGATTAGGATATCATCAAGGTAGATTATTACAAACTTGCCCAAGAGATGTCTGAACACGTTGTTCATTAACCTCATAAATGTTGTTGGGGCATTGGTTAATCCAAAGGGAAGAACCAAAAATTCATAATGACCATTTCGTGACCGAAAAGCCGTCAATGGAACGTCATCTTCTTTAATACGTACCTGATGATATCCAGACCTAAGATCTATCTTAATAATACTTTGCCCCTTTGAGTTGATCAAAGATCTCATCAATCCGAGGCAAAGGATATTCATCCTTAATAGTGAGTTTATTTAAAGCCCTATAGTCTATGCCACATACGCATAGACCCATCTTTTTTTTTAACCAACAAAATGGGCGTGGCCCATGGTGATTTACTAGGGCGTATAAACCCTTTAGCTAAATATTCTTGCAGTTGCCGCTCTACCTCTAGGTGTTCTGAGTGGCTTAACCTATAAGGAGTCTTATCAATAGACTTAGTCCCGGGTACAAGCTCTATAGGATGATCTACCTCTCTTCTCGGGGGTAACTCGGAAGGTAAATCACTAGGAAAGACGCCTTTAAAATCATTTACAATAGTTTGTAAACTCACATCTCTCTCTCTTCTCTTAACAGAAGAAACACATTTCTTTGGGTATGGAAAAGATAAACTTGAAGTACTTGAAAAACTTTCAGAAGTAAGGAAACAAAGAAATACCTTTTCAACTTTTTGTTTCCGTACTAACCGCTTCAACTGCACAAAAGAGACAACTGGCGAAGCCGACACACTTGCATTTCCAACCAACTTAACTTTCTGACCTTGATGAATGAACTCCAAAGTGTTATCAACGTATTGCAAACAAGACCACAAGTAGTTTCTAACATGAACAACCACTCACGACCAAGTATAACATCTGCCAAGGCCAAGCTCATCACTTGAAAGTCTAAAGCATCTAGATAGTCTTGAATTTGTATGGGAACTTGTGGAACGAAAGTATCATAAACATCTTTACGCTGACCATCAGCAAGTGTAACCACGTACTGATGATCACTTTGTTTCTTATCTAACTTCAACTTCTTCACCAAAGAATGGTTTAGAAAGTTGTGGGTTGCCCCATCGTCCACCATTATCTGAACTTTTTGGCCATTAATACTTCCTAACAATCGAAAAATAGTATGGGGTCCAACTGCAGGTTGCCAAATTTTGGCAGTGACAGAACATGTATGTGCCTCATTCACATGAGACACTTCAAAAAACTTTACCTTGGGAGATTTTCCCAAGGGTTAAACTTGAATAGTATGAACTTGCTTCTCCGGCTTCTTGAAAGAACTAGTTTGGTTCTTATCAAGATTCTCGTCACTGTTTCTTTTGTTTTGTAACTTAGGACTTTTTATGGCCTTTTCCCATACAAATGAACGACAAGTGCTTTTGGCTTTTTCTATGTCACTTCTCGACAATCTATACCTCTTTTTATTCGAAGAATTAGATGTCGGAATTTTCCGGTTCTCTCCATGCTTGGAGGACTCATGTCGGGTGTCTTCTACAACCCTTTTGCCTTTTGGGCGAACTATGTCATCATAAGTCTGAGCTAGGATGATAGCAGTTTCTAATGTTTTAGGCTTCAAAGGCCGAAAATACTTTTGGTATTCGGCTTGCAAACCACGAATGAATCCCCTTACCTGATTGTAATCATCTAAGTCAGACAATTTCATGGTAGCATCTCGATAACTGGCGATGTATTGGGTAAGCGGATGGTTTCCCATGCAACAGGTTTCCCAATCTTTTTAGTTTCTATCGGTTTCATTCTCAAGGAGAAAGTTTTTCTTGAATACATCTTGAAAACTATCCCACGTCTTTGGCTCCGAACCACTTTCCCGTAGACTTATCCACCACCTAAAGGCTTTTCCCGTCAGGGAGATGCTAGCCTCTAAAGGCCGATCCTCATCGGGAGTCCCTTTCAATCGAAAAGCATCATCATGCTTAACGAGAAAGGCAACAACCGAATCTCGGTTATGGTCTTTTTCTTCTCCACCAAAGGTGGGAAGGCGCAAAATTTTAGGTACTACCTTATGGGGTGGTGGTGGGATAGGTGGACTACTATCGTGGATAGTAGGAGTCACTCGATACTGCGCTAAAACAGCTTGTTTCAAAGCACTAAGACTTTGAACACTATCACGTACTAGTCTTTCAAGTCTGGAAAGCCTCTCATTAGTTTCTTGTTGAGTTTTGGCTTGTTCCTCAACAGACCCTTCTAATTTCTTAAGATGATCATATGTTTCTACTACCCACTGCCTAAACTCAAAAGATCTAATGATATCTCTTCATTTTCTTCCCCCTCATTCATGTCCACATCCTGGATGTCGTCATGCATGGAGGGATCTTGAGAAGGTTCTTGAGTAGGCGGTAATAGAGGAACTGACTGGCTCTTTTCAATAGAACTTCCGTGAGGTAGGCTGGACATGACAATATCTTCAAGTTCATCTACGGGAGTAGGACTCATGTCTACAAAATTAAGCATGCACAATAAACTTGACACGATAGTGCCTCAAAGCACGCTTCGGAATTGACTTGCTAGAACATGCAAGTTCTTAGCAACATGCACTGACATGCACTTGATTTTCGAAAAAAACTTGACATGCAAGAAAAATTCTATGACATGCAAAAAAAGAGAGAGAGAGAGAGAAAGCTTCTCTTAGTTGGAAATCAAGGGGTTGGACTGCAACAACAGGATTTTTTATCAAACTTCAATCAATCACCAACGATGATTCTGGTCACCAATCGACGAGGAATCTGTTTCCCCTAGCCCTCCTGTATACTAGGTTGCCCAAGTTGAATTTGGATTTGCAGCCTCTTCAATTTCAAAGGGTCAATTCTGGCCAGAAATCAGGAATTCTGACTTTGAGCGTCAATAACTTGAAAACAATGATAGATTTCGGGATGAAATCTGCTGCACTCTGCAGCGAGTTGTTTCAAGAACCTGTCCACAAGTTTTCATACTATCAACTCCAAAAAAACAGGTCCTGTCTCCCTCAGAAATCAGATTATATCAAAATCTGATCTTGTTTGTGATGGATACACTTTCTTGCACAGATTTTGCTGCAGAACTGAGCGCATTTGGTGCATGCTATGCATGCTGAAGTTGGTGGCTTGGGACTTTGTGGTGAACTCAATATACTGTTTTATGTCCTGAGCTATCTTAGATGCAACATCAATATGGAGGTTGTGAATTTGGGTTGTGCCCGCTCAACACCAATAGACTTGCTCTGGCTTATTTCTACCTCAGTAGATATGAAAAGTAGCAACGCATGCATTCTAATATCCATCAAGAGACCGACAGTCCAACTGTTCACATTCTTCTTTTTGCTTAACAACCTCTATAAATTTCTCTTTTTTCAGTAGCAGTGTAGCCCTTCTTTGGCAAGGTTTGCCCTTAATTTTTTTCATTAGCAATGGAGTTTTTTGGCAGGGATCACTCACATTGATATTATACTTTTATTGTGTCTACTAGGATTAGCAGGAGGGATTTAAGTAAATTATGTTACAAAGGACCTTATGTTTTGGTTTTGGTGCTGGCTTACCTGATTTTGTAGACTCAATGCATAAGCAATGCTTTTCAGATTCAAAATTTTATGGCACAGTTTGTTCCCTGGTTTTGACTACAATAGGTAGGTCCTTGTGACTTACTGGAAATTTGAGAGCATCTTCCTGTCTGCCTCATTTTACAGTATGCTTGTTGTTGTAATAGAAATTTATAATTGTTTTGTTTGACAGAGATGTCAAAATCAATGTACCAATGGCGCCGGAGCTTGGTTTATTTCTGGATGAATGCATGTATCATTCTTACAACCAGAAGTTCTCATCCTCGCATGAACCAATTTCTTTAGGTGATTTTGAAAAGGACATTAATGATTTCAAGTGGGAGCAGATATATCCTCACATTGCTTCGACTGAGGCTAAGGAAGGGGTGGTAGCTCTTTGGCTTCATTCCCTGAATGACCGCAACTATCCTGACTTCGTTGCGGAACGACAAAAGACGGAATAGCATTTTTTTGGCCAAAGTACTATTCATGAGAAACATGGCAACTTCAAGAAGCTGATTTTGTTCCAATTTCTACTTTGAAAGAATTTCCTTAGTATTGCTCTAGTTAATGATACATTTAAATGGAAAAATAATTATGATCCTTTCTGGCCTCTCCTATGTATTTTTGCATCACACTAGTCAGTCAAATTGCTTTACATTATGATGGTGCGCAGATGGTTTAATCAGAAATCTTTTCAAAATGTAAGTAATAGCCCATGTTTGGAAAACCAGTGGTGAAGATATTTTCTCTATAAAGTTTCTGATGCTTGTGGGGTCTCTCTGAAAAAGCTTATATTCTTGTTGGCTCTGAACAAACTTTATAGAAACCTTTATGGACACTTGTTCATTTTACTGCAAGGTAGAATAAGCTTGACGTGCTTGAGGAACCAAATTCTTTGAGAAGCATTTCGTGCAAGTCATATGTCGTTTTTTTCCCACTCTCCTTCCAAGTCCTGTTGTGGAGGTCGTAGGAAAAAAGAAAACACCATGAAATTGGAGATTGGGAATTTGGGCAATGATCTACGTGCGACATTCAAAGTCTCCAAAAAGTGCTCAAATCTAAGTAGTTATATCTAGATGTTCCCTCGATATGAGGAAAGTTGTCATCAAGTTTTCCCCAGATGTTTACCTGCATTGCTTTCCCATTTAAAGTAAATTTATTGGGTGGATGGATGAGGTATATGTAAGGCTAGATGAAATGGCAATGAAGATTCATAGCTAAACAAGTCTCAAGGTGGACCTGTCACCTATTAGTAGAGTGTATAGCTCTACTACATGTTTGTGTGCAGCCCACTCCTTTCTAGATCTTAGTGTAGACTAGAATCGTATGGACTGAGATCATATTGATCATCTTATTTTATACGTCTATTTGGGGGTGCCAATACGTGGAATATTCAAGTGGGTATTCATCAGTTTCCACAAGGGATCAATAACAAGCTTAGTAATTTATAGAGGAGCGCATGCCTGAATTCACCCAAACATGTTGGGAAAGTAGCTAGGGGTTGACAAAGTTTCAGTTGCGAGAAATGAATATGGCTAACCTATAAGCTCCCATAAAGAAACAATTATGTTGCTTCGAAGTCAAAGATAATCTTGAGAAGTTAATAGAAGTTACATCCCAAGATCCACCTAGAATGGGGAGATATTGGTGTAAGACCATATGAGTGGGAGAGGTTTTAGATTGATGACAAGTCCACATAGATGTCTCAGCTACAAGAATTACCATCAGTCTGGTACTTGTCTTCATTCACATGTATTGCAGCTCATGAGCATTATTTAGATGAATCACTATGGTTGGCATGGTTCCCCTAGTTTGAGGTACAAATAAGCATCGACAAGTGCATAGCAGGTTTATCAAGGTGCACCTACAACATTTCATTTTCCAGGATGATCCATTGATTGATCAACTCTGAACTTGACAATGCAAATTGCACAAATGAATTTCATGGAAGGAGTATTTGGATTATCAAACAAAATTCACAAATAGGTCTAGAGTGTGTTGTTGCCCCAAATATGATGTTGAATGGCCAAAAATGAAGCAAATAGACATCTTAACTATAGCTTTGACCATAGAGTTGTTGGGACGATATTGAATTTGTGCCCATTTGCCTTTTAATTGTTCAAAGTGGTCAAATGCACACAAGTTCAATATTGTATAGACAACTATTAAAGGTCATGGAAGAGTATTTGGTTTTCAAAAAAGGTATTAAAGGTCGGAAGCATGATACTTGCCCAAAGTAGGATGTTAAATGATCTAGAATGGAACAAAGTAGACATGTTATTTTGGGTTTTATTTTTGGTTTTACAATACCATATTGGATATTTTAGTCAAATGCACACAAATTCAATTTCTTACAATGAATCATATTGTCAAACCAAGGGAAATTGTGGCAAGGCCATTGGTCGTTTTAACTAGCAAAAAGATACATTTGACAATATGATATCAAGCTTTTGCATGCTTGATCGTTGTGAGCTATTGAATTGCCTTTTAAGTCCGATATTGTAAAACTATTGTAAAGACAAAGTTGGTTAAATCAAGATTGTGATATATATGACATTCAATAGTTCAATATGTATCATTTTGTTGAGAGTTGATTGATCAAATCGGTCGCTTGTCTTTCAATAGTTGTACGAATCACGTCTCTAGGAAAATTGGATGTTATAGGTGCATTTTAGAAAACTAGCTCAACTCAAACAATAGCAAGACATCAATAGTCCTCATAAGAAAAAAGTGGGAGCATTGACCATCACTCTTGGTGACATATGTGACACAAATGTCGGAATGTTGATTGTGACTTTCTATGTTGTTTATTGGTAACTCTTCAAAAAATGCATTTTTAACTCTTTCACATAGTTTGATTAATAATTCATGCAACCTAAAAGAGAAGCAAACATTCTCCTTGTTGCTTATTTGGCATTTCATTCACATTAGGTTTCTTACCATATAGAATCTCATAAGGTCGACTACCATGAAAGTGGAACACTTGCTAGCCTATTCCAAATGTATAATTGTCTCATCCCAAATTGTCAAAGGCATCTAACCTTAGCGTCTTGACACACTCACAAAGTGTTCTATTCTTCCTTTCATCCACTCAATTTTGTTGAGGCGTCCTTGGGCAAGAAAGTTTTTGTTTGTATCTCATGTCCTTCACTTATGCCTTACTCTTAGGGAAGTATACCCATGTATACCTATTTAGTCATCGATAAATTTCGCAAACATTTTAATGCCGCTATTACTTGTTGTGCTAGAAAATTCAACCTATAAATGGATAAGATTGAGCGGCCATTTGATTTCGATGTAGACCTTAAAAAATATGCTTGGGTGATATAAATATTACACATTTGAGGAACCTTGCCTATTCTAGAAAAACTAGAAGATAAACCATACACAATAGACATTTTGACCTAGGCGTCCATGCATCTATAGTTGGGATGTCCCAATCTCTCATGTGACAATTCCACCAAAGATAAACCTTGGCTAGCATCCCTAGCATTTTAGTACGAGAAAGTAGAGCATCTTAGCTTGTAAACACTACCATGCTTCATGCCTGTTACTAGCAAATTAACATCTTTCGGATGATGCAAACAATATTTTTGAATTCTACATCATGTTCACTCTCAACAATTTTTAGCAAGAGTAGGAACATAGAGCACATCTTAAAGTCTTGATCTGATCTTTGCATCCATCTAAGAGTAGAGGTACACTACTTCAATCATGCATTCAACAATATTTGTTGATGTATAAATGACTTTCTTTGGACCATCAAAATTAGACACAGAAAAAAAAAACTCCTTGTGACTTGAGAACTATGGGGAGTTGGCACTTTGCGAGTAGTGTGTTTGGAGTAGTGCGAGATATGCCAATAAAAAGAATACTAGCTAGTGGCTAGGTACCATTATAAACGGTCTACTAGTTCATTTCATTGATAAAGTGCACGGAACAATAAAAATTTGCCATCAATATTTTGCTTGCATATGTTTGCCTAGCATTTTTCTTGCTAAAAGAATACTAAACGACTTTCTAAATTTCAAATCAAAATTTATTTGCTTGCTTTCTCACTGATGAACATTGAGGATCTATAGCCAACATGTATGCAAAATTTTTTGCATGCCTGTTGGGTGCAGACGTCAACTTGCTCATAGCTTGCAACATTGTTGCGTGCTAATCTTGTATGCCTCTTTTGCTGCACATATGAATCTCCTAAGCATGCACGTCCCATGTCCCCACTAGGTTGCATCCTTTTAACCAGATCAACTCTAGAGGCGAGGCCTATGGTCGTCGACATCTAAAACAGAAAGCAACGTTCATTCTTTTCATCTACAAATTGTCTTGGGAACATGTGACCATGGAAAAAATCATATGCACATCTCTCCTTCAACTTCAATATGGCATCCAACTGTGAAAGTACAGTACTTTGGGGACCAAACATGGATCTTAGAAGATCCACAAGAGAGATTATGTGCTTGCTTAACAATGCATCAAAAAACTAAACAACAAATCTTGATCTAGATTAGCAATTTGACAATTAACAAGTATTGATAATCAATAAACAAGATCAAAGACCCAAATCCGAGTCCACACGTGTGAAGGCAGGCTGTAGTATGGCTTTACAATAGAGAATGAAGTGCTTGAAGTAATGGTTTCATTTGGTTCACAATATCAATTTACATGTAGAGCTCAAACTCGAGATTGCCAATGTCTCCTAAAAATAATCTATCTTCTCACTATGGGAGCTTGGAATACATAGCAAAAGTGACTTCCTTTGTGAAGTTAGGTGGATTTCCAGCATGTAATAAGGAATTTAACTTGGCTCTCTTGGCCTAATTTGCAACCCTACCCTAATTCCTAGAGTCATGCCTAGTAGGCGACTAGTTGGTCAATTTTTCACCTTAAACTTAGGTGTAGGTCCTATAATCTAGGAATTACTACCAAAATGACATGGCCAACCATTTAGACTTGATCTAACCTATAGTAGAGTAAGTTTCCACGAGGCTACATGGCCTCACATGTGTGGGACCCACTTATGTACATAATTTTCATTATTCTACATGGTTTTTGATCAAGCTAGATTTGCCAATTTTTGGCAATTCTTCACACCAACGAGTCTAATGTAGGCTGTGCCGAGCTTCTAAGCTCACTTATCCATTTTCGCAATCTACAGGCCATTGATAATACTTAATTTTTTATTCTCCAATTTAAAGCTCATTTCTGTCATTGTTAAGAAAATTTTGGGAGTCGTCAATACCAACCAAGCAAAAAATTCATAAACTTGCCAAAAAATAAACAACAACAAATGTTCCAAGAAAAATATATTTCCAAAAGACTCCAATTAAGCCAATAGATATCTTTCTACCTCCTTTGATTGGTTAGAGGTTCCCGTTCACCAAGCAACAAGTCCAATTTGTGGACCGTAAGTGGCTCTGGTGTATGATCCGTTGCCATAAGATTTTGCATAATTATTTCTCACGCTACATCCCTTTTAATCTTCTTATGGCCAGCTCGTGGCATTTTTGTTGGAAAGAGGTGATAATGCAATAGCGACAAGTCGAAGCTTGTAAATGACTTATCGAGCACAACGGAATGAGCCTGCTTTTCTAATGCATGACTATGCCTATCAATATTGAACAAAACATAATGAAAAGAGTCACGTTCAATCTTTTAGCAACTAACTTTGAAATCATTACAGCTAAAGTGATTACGTAGCCAACAATGAAGAATTTAATTATCAAACAAAAGCAATATGAGATCATAGAGATTCTGACATAATACTGAACACAATAAAGGATAGTTTGATTCAGCAAAATGATGAGCACAAGACAATTGCAGATAGAAAACTGCGTACTCTAAGCTATCTCTGAAAATTCTGTCTGATTTGCACTTCCGCTGATAAGTAGTAAGCGCTAATAGCAAAACTCTAAAAGAACTGAGCTAGAATTCTCAAGAGTGTTCAAGCTTGAAAGCTTGAGCGAGCGCTAAGTTCTACTTCAATGCATTGCCTGAATGAATGAAATAATATACGTATGATTAGCTATTTATACTAAGCAAAAATGGGCGTCCAATAGGACAACTAATTAGGTCGTAGATCATAATGGCCAGTTGGCCATAGTGAGCTGGCATCTGTCCAGTTAGTACTTCCTAGAAATTTACTTATGGAATTCACATGTGAGCGATTTTCGTATACTTCTGTAGATTGTGTAGAAACATGCATAAAATTGCAGATTTGGTAGTGGATGAAGATTAAAAATGATTAGTTGATCATCAGGAGAATAATCCAACACTCTCCCTTAATCTGAATCCATGTTGCAGTATTGACACGAATCTAAACGCAGAACTAGACAGAGCTGTAATCAAACTAAGTATAACGAAATATACAAGTCAATAATGCAGGTGAGCACAAAACAATTGCGGACGAAACCGTGTACTCACAAAGCTAACTACAAAGTGTAATGGTTATGAATCTATTACTGACAATCTGTCTAAAAGAAAGAATCAATGCACAAAAGCATCTACAATGTCTGTCTCTCAATTACGAAAATCAGACTTACTGATTTCGCTTATTACGCTTATTTGATGCTATGTCTAAATACCGAGATGGTATTCACTATATACATAAAGTTTACAGGTGTGCAGGTGAAGAAGGTACAAAAGTGCCATCTGTAGGAGATCGTGGGTGGCTGTTGTTGTTGTCAAATCTGATCGCACAGTGCATGGAACGAGCGTGAATCAGTCATGTCAAATTCCTTTGACAGATCACTCTCAGTAGTGTGCAGAAGAGAAGTGTCGTTAGACAACATAAATGCATCATGTATGTAAAGAGCTATGTGAACTGAATTGGTGCCTATGTGCTTCGAATAAACATTACAGTCAGTTGAATTGTTTGCAAATCCCAATTGAATGAGATAAGAGTTGATTCTATCAAACCATGCTCTTGCAGCCTGTTTCAGACGGCCATAGATTGCTTTGTGCAGCTTGCACACTTTGTGCTCTTGGCCTTTGACTTTGAATCCTTCCGGTTGGAAGGTATACACCTCCTCTTCGACATTCACTTTGAGAAATGTTGTCTTGACGTCCATTTGGTGCATTTAGAGGTCTTCTGCGGCTGCTAATGCAATCAAAGTACTCATTGACTGCATCTTGACGACATGACTGAAAATTTCTTGATACTCCGCTGCTTGGACTTGAGTTTATCCTTTAGCCACCAGCCATGTTGTCCATTTTACAATGGAACCATCAAAGTTGATCTTCTTTTTGAAGATTCACTTGTTGTCTATAACTATCTTGTGAGTGGGGTAGTCGACCAGTGTCCAGGTCTGGTTCGTCAAAAGTGTTGATAGACATGCTGCTAGTCTTTCTTCGCATTTCTTCTTGAAGTAGGTGACCGATCACCTTTTGAAGAGTGAGGTCGAATTGTGTGGAAATCATCACCACAAAGTGTTCACACGACTTTGGAAGAGAAGAAAGCAACGTAATAATGGCACCATCATCTTGAATAGCACATCCTACAACTGATAACTGATCCATTAAAGATTTAAAGCTGTTGATGTGAGAAGTGATCACAGTAGAATCAGACCTGCTAAGAGTAAAGAACTTCCTTCTCAGATGTAATCTAGTGGTTACATCATGAGTCTCATAGAGATTTGATAACAAATCTAATGCATCCTTAGAGGTTTTGCATGTGATAACATGGGATATTTGGGAGTCGGCCAGATTGAGTGTGATACATGCTAAGGCCTTCTGATCTTTGATCTTCCATGCCTTTGCTTAATCACCATCTTCTGGTTTCAGGTCAGCACCTTCTACTACATCCCAAAGATCTCTATCTATCAACATCATCCGGAGTTTTAACTTTCAGATGTAGAAGTTAGAACCATTGAACTTGTCAATGATTCTAGCTTCGCTGGATGATGAAGATGAAGAGCTAGCTATATGAGACATACTAACAGTAATACAAATAGAACACACTTAATCTCTTGGTTTATATGAGCCATGCTCTGATACCAATCTGATGGGGCAAGGGAGATAGAAGAACACAAATGGAGAAGAGAGCAAGAATATTGCAGAACAGCTCTCCCGTTACAATCAGCTGCTAGATGCAAAAACAGTCTGATAGAAAGCCTATGCTAAATATAATCATAGCTTTAAGTGTTCTAATTGCCCAACATGATCTTGAAAATTAATTCATACTCACAAAAACAAGAGTATAGTCCACTGAAGAGATTATAAATGGTTTGTGTGTGGTATTACTGAAAAATGGATTCAATGTAAAATTTAGTTCTGAAATAGGTTGAAATAGCAGTGCGATAGCGTAAGTCCTCAGGCATCAACAACCATCATCTAATCAGAAACTGAAGAGTCGTAGACGTCCGTGTTCTGATCAGAGTGAGTGAACAAATGTTATCAAACAACAATAAAGTGCATTCAATCACAACAAGCATTCATCTACGTTATACATAGATAGAAAAGCGTGTTGCTGCTATGTTACACTGAAGCACAATAAATAACAATTACAACCAAAAATGGCAGCGTAACTGGGAGGCTCAAATAATATGTCTCATGGACGAAGCATCAAGTAATCAGTGTTGGGATGATCTATTTATAGAGTGCATCCATGTATTAACTACATTAAATGTTTGTCACCTAATTAGGTAACCCGTTGTACTTGGAAGTATATGGCTTTTGTGAGAACTATACATGGTATATACGGTCAACGAATTAGAAATGTTGACGCGGACGAGGACATCAAAAATTCTCTCACTTTGCATTTTACGTAAAGTGGTTTTCTCTCACTTTGCAAATTTTGGAAAGTGGCTGGGAACGACCTTCGTTCAAAATAGACGACTTCATTTTTTTCTCTCTTCGGATTTTTCGCGAAAAAGTCGAAGGTGCCCTAAAGCAGTTCAAGTCTTGAAGTAGATGACCTTCAGAAATTTTCTCTCTCTTTGCATTTCGCGAAAAAGCCGAAGGTGCCCTAAAAATGGTTGAACTTTGAACTGTGCCTAAGTGGCGCATTTCAGGGAAATGCGAAAAAGGCGAAGCTATTGCAAAATAGTTTAGACTGTTGAACTATGCTAGTTTCACATTTCGGAGAAATGCAAAAAAGGCAAAACTATCGCGAACATAGCTCATTTCTGCAGGCTGTCACGATACTTAAGAGTATTTTTGCAGACTGTCGTGAAAGTAATGTATTTCTACATACTTGCTCTAAATGCTAATTTCGTGGAAGTCCTTGAAGATGGCCAAGTCTTCGATGACTTCAAATTATTGAACTTAACATCTAAACTTGAAATTATGACAGAATTGGTTACCCTTTGCTGGAGATCAGCCGGAAGCCCGTTGTAGATGTTCTTCAAATAAATCGGCTGTCTAAGTTTGTGATTCTTGCAGGTACCAGATGAACAGACGTAGAACCAAAATTGGTTTCACATGACCCTAGATCAATGATCAATAAACGTGCAGGAAGAATCATGAATTAGAAATTAGTCATTCACCAAGGAGACAACTATGGGCTTAATTTCCAACACAAACTAGTCAAAATTGACATTTTTTTACTATAAACGGACAATAAGAGTTAGTGTTGAGCAAAATCAGAATTCTATGATCTGAATGATGATTTTTTTCGGATGTAATTAGTGTCAATTTCTAAGTTGCATGAGGTCAAAATCCATCAGAGCGTGGGAAAAAGTCAAACTTTGGTCCAAAAATGACATGGTTTTCTAATGAAATTTTTATGTTTTTTGATAAGTAGGCTCAATTTCTATGCTATAAGCTTTTCATGCACACTCTATGAGTTATTTAATGACTATTTCGTAGTTGTGGGTAGTAGAAATGAGTTGTAGAGGTCAAAGGGTGCAAAAAAAGCTCAAAAACTAGTGTTTTTAATGATTTTTTGGACATTTAGTGCATCGATCATTTTGATCTCTTTGTTGGAGAAATCTATGTAGGGCATTTTGTTTGCCTTTGTACCTACAAAAAAATCTATCAAGCTCTTGTTATGATAGTTTGTAGAGCCAAGAGATGGAAGTTTTGTTTACACAAGTAAAGAGCTTAGCTTTGCTGAGTTTAGGTTTTCAACTTGAGCCATATTCGAGGGAGAAAAAGGAAAAGAAACCTAAAGTCATCGATGATTGGATGACCAAGTAGAATAGTTACTTCAATTTTCATGGAATATCAAAAGAAACAAAATTGAGAGCATGGTCCTATTTTTGGGGGTGTCATCGTGGTGGCATGACCTACAAGTGAATATACTTGAGAAGTGTTCATGAATCTGTTAGAAAATTATTTGTGGTCGTGAAAGATTATGAGTACTTTAAAAAATTCATGTATTGCAAAATGGAAATGAAGAGTTTTTTTAATCTCAAAGAATTCATGGATTTTTGACATAAAGTTCCATCGTTCAATTCTAAGTTCGTGCTTTGGCAATTCATTCTAGCTTTTTTGCTAGTCTATCAAAACAATTGCAAGGAAATGTGCTTGTCTTTTGATGATGTCATATAGATCGCAAAAGCTTATGATTCCATGGTAGTGGCATCCATGAAGCATTGTCAAGCAAATCCATTGACATCCAGATCTAAGAAGGGAAACAAGCGAGTTTGTGAAAGAACTCGAAACAAATATTTTGATGAGCTTGATTAAATCGCATTAGAGGAAATCCAAACTCCAAAAAGGGCTTTTTACCAAGATGTTGTATTTGACTATTCAACTATTTGATATACACATGGCCCAGTTATGTATTTACACATGTGAAACATCGTGATGTGGTTGTTGGTAGAAATTTTTGGTCATATTTTTGTGAAATTCAAAACTTCTGTTGGATAGGGTCTTGACTTGTGATTGGACCATATTTGTTGCCCGCAAGTTTCCCAAGTGCCTCAAGCTTGACACTTATGGTTAAAATAAGTCTATTTTGAACTAATCGTAGTTAGACTAACATATGTGGTTTAGGGAAGACGATCGACATTTATTAAAAATTGGTTTCTTATTTTCATACTTATTTATCTTCTTTGTTTCAAACTCTGCTATTCATCCTCTCTTGGCTTGATGACTGTGGTTGGCTCTTGAATAGAATAACGGGCAAACTCATGAATGTAGAGGACAAGTTGAACTCTGATTCTTGTAGATCTTCTGGGTTCGACTTCTGGCTATGAAGTTCGATTTTGTGTTGGTTGTGTAGTCTGCTCCTGAGTTGCAGCTTCAATGTCATCATCTGAATCTGAGTGTACGGGTTGACTGCTTGAAGAAGTATTATAAGTTGTCGGGCAGGCATTTGGTCTTGGCCCTTCAAGTCAATAAACTAATCTTCAAGAAAAGTTACATCCCTATTAGTGAACACTTTACAGGTCTGAATATTGTACAGTCTGTACATTCCATTAGAGGAACAGTAGCCAACAAAAATAGTCTTGAATGAATGCTCGTCAAGTTTCTTCAATTTGTCCTTTGGGACATGAGCATAGGTAGTCCATCCGAATACTCTCAAATGCTTCAATGAAGGGTTGGAGCCTATCCAGACTTCATGAGGGCTTTTGTTGCCAGGTAGTCCCTTAGTTGTACATCAATTCTGTATGTAGGCTGTTGTTGATACAACATGTTGCCAAAATGATTTGGGCAACAAAGCGTGTGAGATCATGCATTTGGCAAAATCGACTAAGGTCATATTCTTCCTTTTAGCCAGTCCATTCAATTGTGGAGAATAGGAAGCAACAAACTGTTGTTCGATGTATGTGGTGGAGCAGTAGTTCTTGAATTCATTTTAGATGTATTCGCCACCATTGTCACTCCTAAGATCTTTGATCTTCTTTCATGTCTGTAACTCTGCACTCTCTATTCTTTGAAGAATTTGAAAGGTTCTTTCACCTGTGGAAGGTCGAGTTTGGGGGAGAAAGAGCTTTGTCATATTTAATTAGTTGTTGGATTTTTGGAGGTAGTGGGCCGAGTTAGAGGAATGGCCAAATTTAGATTATGGTGCAGATACTCCAAGAATGGAGAAGTAGCACAAGAGAGATGGTGTAGATAGATAGTGAAAGAGAAGGGGGGAGAGAGAGAGAGAGAGAGAGAGAGAGAGAGAGAGAGAGAGAGAGAGAGAGAGAGAGAGAGAGAGAGAGAGAGAGAGAGAGAGAGAGAGAGAGAGAGAGAGAGAGAGAGAGAGAGAGAGAGAGAGAGAGAGAGAGAGAGAGAGAGAGAGAGAGAGAGTCAGAATCTTCAATCGTTGAACCTATAGATGCCATCTATTCTAGTAGAGTTTTGATCTTATTTATGTGATTCCGTACATAATCACCTTCTAGCATTCTTAGGGAAAAGAACATTTTCCTCTTCAATCGTTGAACCTATAGATGCCATCTATTCTAGTAGAGTTTAACATTATTTATGTGATTCATGTACATAATCACTTTCTAGCATTCTTAGGAAAAAGAACATTTTCCTCTGAAGCGGCTTTGAAGTGACATCTCTCACTTCCTAAATGGTATTCAATATATCCCAAGCTTCTTTCGAAGATTGGGCATGTCTGATGTGTCCAATCTGTGTGTCAAAGATGTTGAGGGTGATCAAGACAAACGCCTTGCCATCCTTGAGCTTCTATTTGGCCATGGCTTGCTCATCGACACTGATACACGTAAGTGTTTTAGACTTGGTTTTAGCCATAGTAGGCTTCAAATGGTGTCTTGGAGTCAACTGCCTTCGTGTTGGAATAATTCTGCAGATAGCAGGCTGTAGAAATTGTTTTAGCTGGGATAATTGAACATTGACAATCATGGATTGTGCAGCTTTCAGTAATGTTCTGTTCTTTCGCTCAGCTACACCATTCTGCAGTGGAGTGTAGCTGGCTGTGAACTGATGGTGCACGCCACATGATGAAAGGTAGTTCGCCATTTCATTTGATAGATACTCTCCCCCTAAATCAAACCGCAAGGCCTTGATTCTCTGACCAGTCTGATTCTTAGCATATTGCTTGAATGCTTTTGACTTGTTCTTTATGAACATGACTTTGGTGAATCGGGAAATGTAATGAAATATAGAGCTTGACCCAAAGAGGGTACGCTCATAGGACCACATAGGTCACTGTGAATCAGTGACAAAATGGACTTCACTCTCTTGGCTTGTCCTCTTGGAAATTTAGTTCTAGGCCCTAGCAGACAATTTTCACAGACAGTCTGATTAGCTGTGGTAATAGCATTGATATTCATGTCCTTGACCATTTTGTTATGATGCATCTACAAGATTGAATGCATGTTTCAATTAACTAGTCTTTGATGCCAAACATGAGCATCTGTACTACTCACAAAAAGTGCATAATCGTGACTCAGAATATACAAATTTTCTTCTTTCTGTGTAGAGAGGATTTCATTAGAGTTCTCATCAAAAATAGCACATCAACTAGCAGTAAACAAAGCTCTATAGCCTTGATCTGTGATCTTGCTAATAGATAATAAGTTCTTTGTTAATTTGGGTACGTAAAGTACACCATTTAGTTGTCTACTGATGTCGTCAGGGAACTACAGTCGAATGGAGCCTTGTCCTTCAACCTTGTGTGAACTTGAGTCACCAAAGAAGATGTACTTTGAATACGTTGTTGTGAGTAGAAAATAGGTTCTTACATGGCATCATGTGCTGTGAAGCACCTGAATCAAGATACCATTGATAGGCATCTCTCTACTGGGTTGATCTTGTACCATTAGCGCCTTGTCTGCTTTTGTGGATTTCTAACAGTGTCAGAGCCTCCCTCTTGGTGCTGCTGCTGCATCTTCTTCCTCACTTCATTGTGCCTGAAAATACGACAATCCTTTATGTCGTGATTGGATCTTTTGTACTACCTACAAAAGAGTCTAGTCTTGGATGATGGAGGTTGACTATGCTGCTACTATTGCTGTTGCGTTGAGACTGGCTGCTCCACCTTCATCTTCTTGTCCTTAAAGTTCTTCTTCTTCTTGGACTGTTGTTTATTAGAGTACAATGCCATTGACTTGGTACTCATTGTGGATAATCTTTTTCTCTTGACTTCTTCTTGCAATATGCTGCTGTCAACTTCTGGAGAGACAACATAGGAGTATTGCTCAGAAGCAATACTAGTTTGTCATAGGAGGATGGAAGACTGGCAAGAAGAGACATGGTTGAGTCTTATTCTAAAATAGGAGGACCTATGGCAGCAAGTTGATTCAGCAACTATTTGAATTTATTCAGGTGATCTGATTGAGGTGCCTTCACTCATCTTGAGTGTAAGTACCTTCATCCTCAAAAAGAGATGAGTCGATACACCTGAAGTCTCATAGATACTTGTTAGGATATCACACGCTTCTTTGGAGGTGGTGTTGTTTGATACATGAGCAATCTGAGTGTCTTTCAGATTCAAGGATACAATGGCAAGTGCTTTGCCATCCTTCGCTTCCCATGTTGGAAGCAGTTCAGGTTTTGTCGGTCTGGCTATAGAACCGTTTACGTATCCCCATAGCTCCTTCTCGATTATGATCATCCTCATCTTGAACTTCCACATGTGGAAGTCATCTCCGTTGAATTTGTTGATCAAGTGGATCTCTGAGATTGAACCTTCTATTAGAACAGTGATTGAACACAAACAAAATGAACTAGCTCTATAAAATAAGAACATATTAAGTTCTATTATATATCCTAGGCTCTAGTAATCCAATAAACCATTGGTCTGATACCACATCTGTTGGACGGTAGTTTGTGTTTGTGACGGACGGTGATGCCAACAGGAAAAAGAAAGACGATTAATGAAAGCACAGTGATGACTATGCTTAACAGGATCGTGGATTACTTAGAGAACAGAGATGCGAGCTGTTCTTTAGTGTTGAATCGGATTATCAGAGTAGGAGTCTTAGTTTGCCATGAAAGAGAGATTGCAGAAATGATTAGGCGTTTTAGATAACCATGCAATCCTCTAATATTGATAATCTGATTAAGAAGAAAATGTGGAAATAATTCAGGCGTCAGAGACAGGCAATACATTTCTCTTTATGTGATGTTTGCGTAAGAGGAGTGAGAGTTAATTTCATTCAACAAGAATGCAAAAAGATGTAGAACATTAGTGAATATGTATAATAAAGTTGCAGTAACAACAATCAGACCACAATATAGTTGCGTTGATAGACATGTGATCCTACTTACAGACTCAAGACAATCACTAAAGTTCTCTCTCTCTCTCTCTCTCTCTCTCTCTCTCTCTCTCTCTCTCTCTCTCTCTCTCTCTCTCTCTCTCTCTCTCTCTCTCTCTCTCTCTCTCTCTCTCTCTCTCTCTCTCTCTCTCTCTCTCTCTCTCTCTCTCTCTCTCTCTCTCTCTCTCTCTCTCTCTCTCTCTCTCTCTCTCTCTCTCTCTCTCTCTCTCTCTCTCTATATATATATATATATATATATATATATATATATATATATATGATCACTAACTCTGAGGAGTTAGCTACTGAAGACTCATTCTGGTCATTTTATCTCTATCAGATCATCCTCTGATATATGATGACTTATAATATCTTCAACACTCATTTACATTTATAGCAATTGGAAGATCTTGCATTATTCTAGCTTTACATTTACAAGATTGCTTAACAGCTGATTAAATGACTAGTTAGAACAGTTGTTATTGGAGCATGAAGACGTAGACAGCCTATGAGGAATCATGTGTATTTCTGCAGAGTGTTGATTTTTTCACCTGTGTAGAATCCTGTGTAAAACTGTAGTGTCGAGTTTTTCGCCTGTGTAAAAAGCCATGCAAAATTGCAGTGTTGCCTTTTTTGCAAAGTGCACCTCCTCTTGATACAAGCCTATACTCCTCATTCACCAAGATCTCTTGAAAATCCACCATACTTGGCAAAGTCTTTTGAATAGCAAAACTTTAACCAAGATTAGCATGATCATCCAACAAGCTATTAAGAACAACTTGAACAAGTTTTGCCTCCTTAATGATTTCATCAATACATGCTAACTGCCTCATAAGGGTTAGTACCCTTGATGTAGACTTAGATTCAAAAAGCTTCTTTAAAGCTTTGCAAGCCTCACTTGATAAAGTACACTTACCAACTTCCTTAAGAAGTTCATTTGTAACATTCACCTTGATCACATGTAAAGCTTTCTTTGCCTTCTTGTCGTACCTCAATTGTTCCTTGAGGTTCCAAAGGTCTTTCCTCCACACCTACAACAATATCCATCAAATCATTCATCTCAAGGAGAGACTCCATTCTCACCTTCCAAGTAGAATAATTTGTTGAGGTAAGCCTATCATTGCCTTCCACCATGAAGCCACTTGATGTTTCCATGTTGCAATGACTTGATCTTCTCTTTCAACCTATTCCAATGCACAAAACACTCTCTTGAATGTCAACAAATGGACTCAAGAAGAAATAACAAAGATATGGAACCTTTCAAGTCTTTTTCTTGCACCAAACCTAGCAAATCCAATACATAGAATGAAAGATACTTGATCAATAAATGATCAACCTACAATCTTATGAACTTTTGTACTTTTTATGATTGAAATACACTCCTGAAAAGTCTAGCAGCTTCAAACACAAGGGATCCAATCAAAAATAGAATCTCTACAAAGTACAAAAAATTGAATCATTCACTTTCTATATGCAAATGCTACAAACTTGATATATATTCCTGAAATATGCAATAAGACCTATCAAATGCAATTAAAGTTGCCACATTCCACCAAGTATAGAGTTAAATCAGCCTACTTCTTCTAGATTGTTGAAGATGTTCAAATCTAGTCTCTTGAAAGTCACAAATTACATTTGTAGAATCATAAGTACTTTGCCCTATATTGAGTTTTGATCTACAAAAACTCAATTCTACATAGAAAAAATGCTTGATTTTTTAATAGAAATCAATCTAGCATGCTCTAGAATTGGTGACTCCTCCAAAGCCTTTGCTAAATGTGACTAATCCTTCAATAACTTGAACCAAAGCTCTGATATCATGTGAAGAAAATCAGATCAGTAAGCTCCAATTTGTCCCTACAGATTTATTAGTCACTTGGGTAACGATCATTACTTGGAGCTGACTAAGGATCAGCTGAAAACTTTTGATCTTGAAAGTGTTTTGTACAGTTCTTCAACAACCAAATTCTCTTGTTCTGGTGGGAGTCTAATGCTTCAAACCATTTTCAGAATAGTGTCCTTTTGAATGCACACCGACTGCAAATGCCAAGTAGCCTCTTTCCAAATTTTTTAGAATTTCGCCTCTCCGCTCTTTAGATTCGACTGACAAGTCCTGTCACTGAATCTTCAAACAGTCTCAAGCTTAACAATCTTCTATGTGCTAGAAGCTATGCACTAGTGCTTTTTTTTTTTTGCCTTCAACCCGCCGTAAACCCCGAACTCTCAAAAGACTCTTCTCCCGAAGCTCTCTTCAACGACGACGTTGTACTATATGTACACTCCTTGTACGGCTCTGATACCAACTTAGAATTTGCTTCAAACAGGAACACAGATCATGCTACACAGTAACACAGACATAAAGCACTCTCCACACCAAGCTCACATAGAAAACTATTTTTTTCAAAACGAAAATACATTGTACATATAGTTCTTCACTATGGCAACCCATGCATGGCCCAGGTTGCCCTTGACAGGACGCGTGTCTCGTCAACTCGCCTCGTGGCGAGGCCAACTGATCCTTATCTACTGATAGGACCCACAGTACAGTAACACAGTAGTTCTACTGTAAATCTAACTCTTTGTCCATGCAATTTAGTGATCACTCTATTCGGGAGAAGTTGTACTTGCAGGGTAGAGTCCTTTTTTGCCCTTAGCTTGGAGGAAATTGGTTGTTGGATGGCCCTTAACTTGGAGGAAATTGGCTTTTGAAAGGCCAAATAGTTATGGGCTTTTGAAAAAATACACTACTTTTTCAAATTGAAATAAGTTCTCCTTTCAACCTAATCTACACTTCCAGGCCCCTTTCAATATGGATATAATCCAACAATCCCTATGACCTGCAATTCGAATGATTGATTCAAAAAGTTCTCAATCTCACGGCTGGGAGAGAATCCGCAAGCCCATGCCCCCGAGTAGCTAGACATGTTTTTGCACTAATTGGACTCCACTTCTCAGTGCACGCGATATGTACAATGGATAGAAGTTCTCAAAAGATAAAATTAGGTGAGTAGGATCAAGATTACACTCCAATAGGACCACATGGTTTGCTACTCGTTAGGTGGTTGGAGACATAGAGATGCTAGATCCAACAATATGCCTACCCTCACAAGCATCCATTCTTCATATTCTCCATTCTCTTTTGGTGCCCAGGGCACCAACAGGGGATCAGGGGTTTAAGCTTGGACAAATAGGCACCATCCCTTGTATACCCACCCCTACTTGTTCCTCCACTTGCATTATTATCATGTCTTCTTTTTTCTTTGTATTTATATGTGGTGTCAATAGCATAGTCCACTCATGCTAAGTTTGTAGTTATAGTTACTCTCAACTTGTATAAATGCACTTCAACACATTAAAGCTTGAGGCTCTCCTTAGCTAATTCAATGGATGCATGATTGACTATGTGGTCAAATGAGGAGTTTGATGTCGTCTATCAGCCCTTTGGCGTTGATGAAGGGCCTTCCCTCCACAACCCTTCTTCATAGATAGTTTAAGGGTGTTTTATAGTTTATAGATGACACAAATGAAAATTGTAGACCTATTGTTGATTATGTTGAGTATTTGGCAACTTTGACCATTTAGGCTAGTTTTAGGTGAAAGGGAGGGGTAAGTGCATGGAGTCCCAAATTATGCACTCTTATTAGTGGAGGCCACTCTAAGTTGTCTTCCCCCCTCCTAAATGGAGTATGACTTTTCCCTAGGTGGCCTTGAACTATGGTGCCCTGGGGCAAGTCAAGATGCTTGGCAAAGGCCCCAAGCTTTTTGTATTGCCATAGGGCCATTGATGGGCCGATACCATCACATCTGATTCATGCATTTAATGTGTTTGCCTCCAAAAAGTGAGAGAGTTTACATGAAAAGACTTTTTTCATTGTGGGGAGTATGTGCATTTTTAAAATGCACTTGCCCACTTTTCATGTGAAACCACCCTTAGAATGTTTTGAAAATAGAGTCTCTATTTTGTAGCCACAATAATTGTATTATTGAGAATATGCAAAATGTAATTTGTCAAGACAACAAAACATAAGGACATAAAAGGTAGTACCTAAAGTCTTTATTGACTCCACTTTTGAATGCATTGTACTACATATGTACACTCAGGAGGACTAAAGAAGGACCTTGATTGATTTTGTCCCTTAAGAGGCAAGATTTGAGTACATCCCTCAACAAAATTTTAATGAGTATGCCCAAAAATCTAATAGAAACAAGAATCCTCTAATATAATGCAAAGGCCATGTTGTAAGAAATATATTTTGCAAAAAGTTATGCTAATATTGATGGTGTTTATGTTCATTCATGAATACTCATATCAACTTAGTTGGCCTCATGTCCCACTTTGCATAGATTATTACTTGCATGTATGACCAAGATTTAAAGACCTATCTACTATACATTTTGACCTTGACTTTCTCTCCTACATTGATCAACTTGAACACATAGTACTTCCTTTGAAAGGCAAGGCCAAATAAAGTGTGTGATTCTAGTTGGTCTCACCAGTCTATGCCTTAAAAAACCATGTATTCAATGTACAGAAACTTTGTAAGTTCATTTGAAGAAGTTTGTAACATTTTAGTATTTTTCTTGAGGACTTCATTTTCTTACAATAATATGCATTACCACGACCTTTAAAATTCTCACGATAGCCTAAAAGACCGCCTTTTCCATGACACATATAAATTATTAACTGATTTATTGAATGAGAATTAGGATGTTGCAACGAAATTTGGATCAGCATGATCTAATCTTTTGGATTTGTTGTCCTAAGCATATTGTACTTTGGAAGAAGATCCACATGAAGATGATAAAACTTAGGCATTAGTAAAAAATAGTAATAGATGACACATTGACAATAACATATGAGTTTCAAAATGCAAAATGAAATCAAATGTAGTAAAAAACTCATAGGAATATATGGATATGACATATTTAGAAATGGTGGTCATCATTGGAGATGGCAACAAGCAAATGTTCATCTTTGGAGATGGCAATAGCCACATCTTTGAAGTGATGCTATTTTTTTGAGTTTTACACCCTTACTATTTGCCAATGTGGATTTTAGAATTTTGCCAAATATTGGGAGAGAAACAATTGGACGTTTCAAGACTCACATTTAGTTGTGGTTAAGCACCAATTACTTTTTGATGTGACTACAATAGCTAGAATGGTTACCATTGAAAATTCTGTGAGCAGATGTAGAAAGAAGTTTTTAAAAAGGTATTTTTATAAATATTCATTATTTTTTTTCTCTCCTACATGGCATTCCTTATAGGGCCCTTTTTATGTAAAAAATAGCCTGTTTTGGTAAATCTAGCATGTAGAACTTTGTAAATATTGTGTATAATTGGGTTCCACACATGGAAGGACAAGATGCCACATGGCAACCCAGTCCTAATGTAGGTTAGGTCAAGTCAAGAGAGCTGGTCATGTCTATTTGGTGGTCATCCCTACTTTATAGGGCCTACACCTAAGTTTAAGGTGAAAATCTGACCAACTAGCTACCTACTAGGCATAACTCTAGGATCTAGGCTAGGGTTTCATTTTAGGATAAGAATAGTGAGTTAACTTCCTTATTACATGCTGGAAATCCACCTAAATTCAAGAAGGAAGTCGAATTTTCTATGTATTCTAAGCTCCCATAGTGAAGATAGAAAATTTTGGAGCTCATTGGCAATCTCAAGCTAGTTCACTATGTACATTGAGTTTTTGTGATCCAAATGAAACCAAATCAATTTCTACTTGTTTGTCAGGTTGAAGGCCATACTATAGCCTGTATTACACATGTGTGGGGTTGGATTTTAATGTTGATCAATGCTTTTGATTGTTAATGCTTGTTGTTTGTCAATTTGCCATCAACTTTTTTGTGTCTAGTTTTTTGATAGATTGTTAAGCACGCTGATCCCAAACTTCTTAAGGATCAAATTCCGTATTGTTCCCACGTGTGGGCACTTCTGAACCAGAATTAAATGCACTACATTCATTTGGTCACTGTAAATTCAATTTGTGAGCTATTGGTGTAATTTTTGGTGGAAATCCTAGGATAATCTACCAAGATCATTTGCCATTGATTAGATTTGAATTTGTTTCATGGAATCTAATTAATGTAGGCTAAGTTCAAGTCCTATTAAGGTTAAAAATAGGTCTTGAAAGTAGACCAAGAAGGAAGGAAGAGGTTAAGTCATTTTTTTGTCCAAAAATAGCCAAAATTGGCAAGATTTGATTGTAAATAAATTTCACAATATCTTATCTTCATTCCAACTTTGTGCGGAATTTCTAGAACTGAGATTATAAGTCCATTTGTTGGATTAGAAATCTAATTTGAGTGAGACACTACAAGAAAGAGACCTTAGTGAGTTTCTAGAGACAATCAAATCCATTACTTGGCAAGATTTGTTTGAAAGTAGTTTTCACTTCATTTTATCTTCATTCCAACTTTGTGAGGGAGTGATAGAATAATGATTATAAGTCCATTTGTTATATTAGAAATCAAATTTGAGTGAAACATTCCAAGTGTGAGACCTTTGTGAGTTTCAAGTCAATCAAATCTATTTCTTGTTTGTAGAAGTCACTAGTAAGATGGGATCTGCTGGAGCATACCTTCTAGAAGCTAATGAGAGATTGAATTCTACAAATTATGATATTTGGAAGGTTAGGATGGAGTCACTCTTGGTGCTCCAAGACCTTTATGAGTTCTTGATTGAAGATGAAGATGAACCTCTAGGTGCACAAGAGTTAGCTAGATACAAGAAGAGATCTAGGCTTGCACTTCATTGTGTGAAGATGAATGTGAGCAATGATTTGTTGAGAGAAGTATCAGCACGTACTAGTGCTAAAGAGGCTTGGGAGTCTTTAAAATCAATCTATGAATCTAGTAACACTTCAATAGTACCCATGTTTAGAAATTAGATTTTGCAAAGCATGAGGAGAAGTGAGGAGAGTGCACAAGAATATGTATTCAGAATCAAGTCTCTAAATAGGGAACCGGCTTTCATTGGAGAGAAGATTCATGATGGAGAGCTTGTACAAATTGTCCTTAATGGTCTAGGAGATGACTTTGCAAATTTGGTCCAAAGTTTCACCATCCAAGACACTTTGTCATCTATTGATAAGCTCCATAGTGTGCTTGTGGCTGAAGAGTGTAGGATGCTCCATGCAAAAGCAAGGATGGATTTCTTATCATTGCAGGATGGAGATGAGAAAGCCAATTTTTCATTCAAGGGCAAAAAGAAGACCAATGGAAAGAAGAAGCATCCAAAGAAGGCCAAAGAAGAGGATGATGCATCAAGCTCAAAGGACAAGTCAAAGCAGAAATGCTTCTTTTGTGAAAAGAAGGGGCATTATGCATCTGAATGCTATAAGAGGCTAAGAGCAAAAGAGGAGGAGGACAAACAAGGGAACCTTGCATTTTGAAGAGGATGAAGATGAGGAGATCTCGTCTTTGATGGCATCTACATCCACTCCAACAAGCAAAAGCAACTCAAAGGACACTTGGTGGATTGATAGTGGGGCTAGCTCCCACATGACTTTCCAAAAGGACACATTCTCAACCTTACACTCTTTCAATGATGCTAATAAATTTGTTTCTTTAGCAAATGATCAAGAATGTAAGATATATGGTATTGGTACCATCTCATTAAGTCTAGGATCTAGCAAAAGGATGGATCTAGACAATGTCCTTTTTGTACCATCAATTACCAAGAGCTTGCTTAGTGTTGGACAACTAATGGATGATGGTATAGATGTCCACTTCAAGCATGGAGCTTGTTCCATCATGAAGAATGATATTTGCATAGCAAATGGTGTTAAACAAGGTAGTTTGTTAAGTTGGATGCTAAAATTGCTATGGCAAAAGAGGAAATCATTTATTCAAATGTAAACTCTTTTTCTCATGTACCAAGTAGTGATGATAAGATGCATGAAACATTCTTAGATGTTTATACAAGAGATTCTTGGATCCATCTAGTATCTTGTGTGAATGAAAGCAACAACCTTGGTGTCAATGATCTTGCAAGGATTGAGGAGGAGCAACAAAGTGATGGAGATCTTGAGGATCCACCTCAAATATCAAGTGCTCCAAGAAGATCCACAAAGGCAAGGGCCGAGCCTTCAAGGCTCACTTATATTGGCAAAGGTAATCAAGGGAAAGATTTTCAACCATTCACTTTCAACACTTTTCTTACTTCAATGCTTGATGAACCACTTTGCTATGAGATCTACTTGAGGCAAACTGAGGTATGCTATGAGAACTACATGAGGCAACTTGAGGGCTTCATCAAGAAGGAAGTTGAAGATAAGATGTGTAATGACTCATTTGAGAACAAGTTTTTATTTAGTGATCTAAAAATTGTTATGAACCAATTAAGAGTAAATTGGTTGTTTGATCAAATGAGTGCTCTCGGATTTTGGAAGAGCAAGAATGAGTTAATCACTCATTGTTTTGAAAAATGTGTTTTTTCTTTTGGAGAGGCAATTTGTAAGCTTCTTATGAGAATAAGTGAAACATCCTTGAAGGACACTTATATCCATAAGCAAGTATGTAGCCTCATGAAGTTCAAGATCATTTGTAATTACAAGATTAGGAAAATCATGCTTACTTTTGATGGTTTGTGGACTAGTCGTTTTAGCGTGATAAATCTTGGTAATAGTAGCAACAAGTACATGTTTTGTGATCTTGATCAATGTGATTTTCACAAGATATGGAGACATCAGATTTCCTTCAATGAGAAGCATAAAGATCAAGGAGGATCAAGTCTCAAGTTCATGCATCTTTACTCAAGTACAAAGGTGCAAGGAAGAATCAAGACTCTTCAATTCATCTTGGAGGAGATCAAGATCAAAGAAGCTCTATCTTGGACATGGTGATAGATCATGTCATCATTATTGTTTCCAAGGCTAGATTTGAGGAGGAGTGTGAAAAATAGCCTATTTTGGCAAATCTAGCCATGTAGAACTTTGTAAATATTGTGTATAAGGTTCCACACATGGAAGGCCAAGATGCCACATGGAAACCCACTCCTAATTTAGGTTAGGTCAAGTAAAGAGAGTTGGTCATGTCTATTTGGTGGTCATCCCTACTTTATAAGACCTACACTTAAGTTTAAGGTGAAAATTTGATCAACTAGCTACCTACCAAGCATAACTCTAGGATCTAGGCTAGGGTTTCATTTTAGGGCAAGAAGAGTGAGTTAACTTCCTTATTACATGCTGGAAATCCACCTAACTTCAAGAAGGAAGTCGAATTTGCTATGTATTCCAAGCTCCCATAGTGAGAAGATAGAAAAATTTTGGAGCTCATTGGCAATCTCAAGCTAGTTCACTATGTACATTGAGTTTTTGTGATCCAAATGAAACCAAAACAATTTCTACTTGTTTCTCAGGTTGAAGTCCGTACTATAGCCTATAGTACGCACATGTGGGCTTGGATTTCAATGTTGATCAATGCTTTCGATTGTTAATGCTTGTTGTTTGTCAAATTGCCAATCTAGATCAACTTTTTTGTGTCTAGTTTTTTGATAGATTTTAAAGCAAGCATCCAATCACTCTTGTGGATCATTCAAAGATCCATTTATGGTCCTTATAGTACCATACTTTCAATATTTTAGACTCAACTTTGCTCCAATGGTGGATTTTTGAATCTCTCATGTCTTTAAAGTGACATGCTCAATTGTGTCCTCTCATCTTGGCTTAGCTGCATGCTCATCTGGTAGAACTCATAATTTAAGAAAGGGTGAGAAGAAAACTTTCAACTCACTATTTAAGGAAGGGTGAGAAGAAAACTTTCATTGGGATAGCTCTTAAAGTTCTCAACTATAAATGATTAAAGTGTAAGTTTAAGATATTGGCATAAATTTTTTTGTATAGTGCTTATCTAGATAGAGTACGTGTGTCTCTATGTTGGGTCTAGTGTTGGTCATGCGCATATGCTGCCGCTCAACAACAAGCCTCGAGAAATTGGGCTAGAGCACCACTTGGATGCTTTGCATGTGGAGAAAATCACAGAGTTGCAGAATGCCCAAATAAAGAAAAATTTGTACCATTCTATCGTGACTGTGGATATGGGCATTGCGAGGGTTTGTTCCCAGAAAATCCTAAAATTTTGCAAAAACCCCCCAAAAAATGCACTTTTTTCAAGATTTTTTGAGTTTCCTTGGGAAGTAGCTCTTGCAGTTAGGTATATCTAACTTAGATACAAGTGCATACCAGTCTGCAAGGGTTTTTTCCGAGAAAATCTAAAATTTCTGCAAAAAACCGCAAAAAAAATGCACTTTTTCCATGATTTTTTAAGATTTGCTGAGAAGTAACCTTCGCAAAGAGTTTCATAGATAGGTCTACCTAGATCTGGCTAGTATGAAATTTTTGTGATGATCTAGTGGTTAGATTTTCAAATATCTAAGAAAA
Source organism: Diphasiastrum complanatum (assembly GCA_029204225.1). Lineage (NCBI taxonomy): Eukaryota > Viridiplantae > Streptophyta > Lycopodiopsida > Lycopodiales > Lycopodiaceae > Diphasiastrum > Diphasiastrum complanatum. The sequence continues at coordinate 44,749,442 of CM055104.1, forward strand.
AGTGCCAAAAAGTGCCAAAAAATTGAGTTTTTTCTAGATCCTGACAAATCTGTCCATCAAGAACTCTTGCAGAATTCATATTGTCTAGAAATGGTCCAGATATAGCTATTGTAGGAAGGTTGAAGATTCACTCAGATCTGAAGAAATCTCAACCAAAAAAAAAAAAAAAACCCTCAAAGAACCAAGAAAAGAGACTAAAATCACACTATTAGCCAACTGACACTGATTAGATCTTGTCAAATCTAGGTTGCACAATATTCATCAAGATCCAACGTCCTTGGACTGAACCAAGTGAATGAACCTCAGATCAAGTTGATCAGTACCAAGAAAAATCAGTTTCCACCACCATCCATCACTTTTTTGTCCACACTCTTACGTCCATCTCCATATTCTCTTGACAATGTAACTTTCATTACGGTAATCTATTAAATCCATTTATGTTCTGTTCACATCCATACTGATCCCTCTTTTCTTGATTCTTTTCTCCTCTTCTTTTTCTTCTTCCACTTCAAAAAAAGAAGAAGAAGTTGGAACACCAGTGTCATTGAGCGAACCTTGAAGTAATTCACCAACCGACTACTTTGCAACATTCTAGTGCTGAGCTATGGAGACCACCAATGCAGAACTATCTAAACTAAAATAGTATCTCAATGAAACAATCCAAGACTACACCTATCGGATCATCCAATTAGTGAAGGATTGTAATCCACCGATTCCTAAATGGATCGTCATGGCAAAATACTATGTTGGACTGCCCAAAAGGATCAGATCTGGTATGGCAGAATTAGCATCCTATGCGTCACCTGTACAACTTTGTAAGGATGCTGCCATGATGGAAATATCACAAGGGATGAGGGATTTTCCCTATCGCTCTGATGAATCATTAGATGGAGAATCAGAGGAACAAAGGTCAGCAACGAGTGATGATCCAACAAGAATGGAATCCTGTACAAGGCAACTAACTGAGCAGAGTCAAGCAGATCAAGTGCAGCGGAAGACCAAAAACCTTGCACTTCAAGTTCAGGCCGTCCTCAAGCTTTTGCTTGCACAGTCAATTTTCTTGAAAATGATGAATGTACCTTCTGCTTTGGAGATAATCCAAGTACCAGGTGTCCAATCAAGAATCTGTGCTTGTTAAAAGGACAAAATACAGAGCAACAGGTTTGTCAAGAGCAAGATCCAGTGGTTCAACGGTCAGAAGCAGAATCAAGCCAACAAGATACTCACCAGAAGGATGGATGTCAGATTGATCCATCTAAATTTTGAGTTTCTTCAACAAACAGTGGCAAGGTAGAAGTTTTGGTTATATCCTCTTACATGTCACCGAATTCAATGGAGGACCATAACAGCCTAGCAGACTATTTTATGGAAGATCCTAAGGGGAATCTGTTACTAGTGTATGCCTATCAACTTAGAGGTGATGACATATTGCACTCAGTTAGGTGCTATGGATGCGGAAGAAAACACCGCCGTGCTGAATGTCCACACCGAGGGGATCCATCAACATTTGATTCCTCGTGTTTACAATGCGGAGTTAATCATCCATGTCGAGATTGCCCGATGAGAAATTCACAAATATCTCGGAGGCATTTGGCCTATGTAGACCGACATGCACTTGGGGTAACCCTTCCACCTCGAACGTACTACAAAAGAAAAATCTTAGTGCCACCGGGTTATGAAGCGAGTGATGAACAAGAAAATCTGGCAAAAGTCCCCCAAGGTACGCAAAGATACCCTCGAGCAAACAAGTAGAACCATCACAGAATACAAAGATGGTAGAATCCATCAAGCCAACGATTGTCGAGGAAGTCAAGACACTGGCAACCGAGGAAGTCCGACAGATTCTATCAGGGCTTTTTTCGCACTCAATGCGAAGAATTCTTAGTGATGAATTACAAAAGGGACTCACATCAATGGAGCAACGAGAAGGCAATTTAGCTTAAGATCCAAGGAAAAGTGCAATCACGCATCCTTCAACGGGGAAGTGCAATGACCAAGAGAAGACTAAAGTTGATGAATGCCCCTCAACGAGCAAGATTCAACCATAGTCTACTTGTTCCACAATTCAATAGACTCCTAAATCAACGCCAATTCAGGGTATATCCATTCTTCAAAGGCCAAATCCAGGGAATCCAAGCCCAAATAGGCCTCCAGTACAGCAAGCACCAGTGCCTACAATGACAAAGCCTTGTCCTTAATCTATGATATTGACTGTTGAGGAAAGTCGTCAAGTTATGGCATACTTCGAATACCTGGACAGACAAGAGCATCAAGCAAGCACGTCATATCCACATTACGGGGGAGTCTATGACATTAGGACCAGTTGCGCCGATCTATGAAGATCCATTATATTAGCAAGATTTATCTTGGGATCCTCCGATGGAATGCCTCGACTACCCAATTGTCAATGAACAAGGTTATCCGATATTATTGAATATCTGGCAAGTCCAGGTTCTTGCTGATCAACAATCAATAAAGCCTCAGGTTTTACGTAAGCGGATTCTCTCCATGCTTTTTCTGAAGCACCCATGTCCCAGCAATAAAAGAACCAACAATAGCGCCCCTTCACTACAGTTGCAGCCTAGTGCCGAAGGACCGACACTACTTTGGGCTGTGGACCTTGTTGTGGGTATTTCATATATATAAATAAATAAGTGGGTCCCGCCACTTAAGATACTGTTGGCTAAGGATTGCCTAGTGGGCCCCGCCATAGTATAGTAGAATAACAAGTGCAAGGCACTGACATCCTGTGTGTATTAGCCTAACCACCAATGAGCACAAGTAACGAGTTGTAATTCCTAGGAATAAGCGACTAGGGGCTTAAAACTCTAAAATGACATTAGAGGCCCTAAGTCAAGTTGCAAATAAAAAAGCTAAAAGGGCCCAACTTAAAACTCACATGAATCATGTGAGTGCCCTTGTGCTTTCTTAGCACCAATAGATTTAAGTTGTGTTAATATTAAAGGCTTGAATTAGAATCCTTGCCTCAATGAAGTGGCCAATGAGAGTGAAGGAGGCTCACCTCTAAAATCTATAAGAGGGAGCCATTTCTTTTGTATTGTATCATCTTCCATTCTCATTCTAATAAAACTCTCTTGGTTTCTCTCTCTCTCTCTCTCTCTCTCTCTCTCTCTCTCTCTCTCTCTCTCTCTCTCTCTCTCTCTCTCTCTCTCTCTCTCTCTCTCTCTCTCTCTCTCTCTCTCTCTCTCTCTCTCTCTCTCTCTCTCTCTCTCTCTCTCTCTCTCTCTCTCTCTCTCTCTCTCTCTCTCTACGTTGGGATAGTATAGCTTTGGGTAGGCGCTCAAGCCCCCAAAGCCTTTCTCAACCTAGGCATTTTCTCTCTCCCTCTCTCCACTCTCTTTCTTCTCTCTCTCTCTCTCTCTCTCTCTCTCTCTCTCTCTCTCTCTCTCTCTCTCTCTCTCTCTCTCTCTCTCTCTCTCTCTCTCTCTCTCTCTCTCTCTCTCTCTCTCTCTCTCTCTCTCTCTCTCTCTCTCTCTCTCTCTCTCTCTCTCTCTCTCTCTCTCTCTCTCTCTCTCTCTCTCTCTCTCTCTCTCTCTCTCTCTGCTATGCAGGTGAACGCGAGGTTTCCACTCCCAATGACGGACCCCTATGCTACATCGACGACACAACAGGCCAGCCAGTCCTCGACGACTTCAGGTTTCTTCTCCTTCTTCTCCCCCGCATAAACCTCCGGTTGAAAACCGAGATTGGGTGAAGACATCAATTTGACTTGATTCAACAGAACCTCCATGTGCTAATCTCTCATCTGATTATGATTATTCATATCATTGAGCGCCGTACTCAACTGTTGACAAATCACCATATAAGATGCCGCACCTGGATTCGCAACTTGATTTGAAGTTTCTTCGGCCATCTCGATATATCTATCCTAAAAATTACTAAATTTAGTTAATATCAGATTAACTCATAGTGAAGTACAGTTGACCAAAATTGACTGAAATTGACTCTAGCATAGTCAAATCACTATTTTTAGTCAATTTCATAGATATTCCAAGAAACTGGAAAAAACTAAAATTTTGAGTTTTTTGCACTTTAAATTTTTCTTTTTTTTAAAAATTTTACGTTTTCTAAAAATTCGTAAAAAAAACCATTGTCAGATATTAAGCAACCGGAATCGAAAATTCGATTCACTGTTTGATTTTTAATTTTACTACTTTAATGTCCATCAGACATGCAAGACATGCGACATTAAACTGATTTTTCACTATTACGGAATTTAACGTAAAATCAAGTTCTACGGAAACTGTCAGCTATAACACCCAATTTTGTATCTATCAGTTATAGTACATGCGTATAACCACACAAAACAGATCTAAACCACTCATGCATGTCAGGATCACTCTGAGAATCAATATGCAGACATTCCATGCAAGCACAGTACCTCAAAATAGGAAATTGACTTGCATGCAATCAGAACAACAATTAGAACAATTCGAAGTTCTACCAATTTTGCTCACAAAATTGCAAAACTTTAGATGATCATAACGTTGGCTACTGGACACCAAATTGGGTGCTGTAAAGCTCAGTACAGAAGGAGACCTAGTGAACAAAACTCTCGCCATGTCAGCTTGTCACACGTGCGAGTTCAGAACAGCCAAAGAACCTATAGGAGGGCGCATTTTTTCAAGTCCAATCAGTCTAAAAACGTGCAAACACTCAACCAAGCCTAAAAGTGATGATACAAACAGTCTTAAATGGTCTCTAAGAGTTCCATGAAGCCTTCATACAGATCTTATGAAGTAGTATGGGCTGAGAACCATGAAATCTTGATTTCTAGAAGTCAAAATTGCTACCAACTTGATGGAATTGAAACATAAGCCTCTACCCATCAATTTACAGATCTGATAGCTTTCTGGAAAGGTAAAAAGAAACACAAATCATGATGTAAAAAATCCTAAATGATTCCCTTATGGATCTAGAGAAATCCACCCCCCAAAATTCACCAGAATTGGTCAATTTTTTACTTCCTACAAACCCAATTGCTGGAATTCTTGGCTCTAACTTCTAGGATAGCTTCAAAAGACTATAAGTCATCTTTTCTCAGCTTTAATTGATGTTCAACAACCTCCTACCATCCAATTTCATGAAAAAATAGGCAAAAATCATGGATTTTGGCCCTTTCTAGGTTTTTTCACCATGACTAATTGGAATTAAATGGCAAGAACATTTTCCAAATTCACATGCAATCCTATTTACAGAAGTATAACCAACCTATTGATCTAAACTTGCTAGATTTGAATTCTACCATCAGTTTTGTGCCAAAAACATGAAAAACAAGCCAAATTTGGCCACAAAAGAGCCTAGAATCCAAATACATGAGAAGATCCAACATGCAACCTGAATTTCAACTACTTCAAAGTGAATTAACTTGCTGGAAATTTCAAATCCATAACTGTTATGAGCTACACATGCTACAACTACAAAAAGACAACCAAAATTGATTTCCTAGCACAATCATTCATAAACCACAATGAATTTGAGAGAGATATGGATTAAGCAAATTGAAATTGGGAAGATCCACCAACTTGCAATCTTGCTCCTCTCCTTGGATGAGAATACTAGTTGATTACCACCAAGCTCCAATGAAAACCACCACCTCTCCAAACTTGTAAGCCTTGCTCTGATACCACTATAAGAGAAGCGCCTTAGATCCTGCTTACAAATCACAAACACAATGGATAACACACAATGGATAGACCACCCAACCAAGTAGAAGCATCCAATCAAACTCTAGAAGCTTCACCCCCAAGCCAAGGAACAAGAAGCATGAATATAGAGAGAGATCCTGGCAATGAAACCACAACCATAATGAGGAGTAGGGCGAGTTTGGACCCAATATATAGAGCCGAAAGCATCCTGGGCACATAGCCATGCATAGCCCTAAGTTCCATATACATAGATTCATCAAGAATAGAGTCCTAAGCATGGACCAACTATTCATAGAATTGCTATTGATAACTCTACACATGCATACATTGTCTCATACCTTGCCTAAACTCCATTTAGTGTGTTCTGGGCCTCACAAAGATATTAGTTACTTTCGGGTCACGTCCAGTATGACGTGGCATAACTAACAGCTAGTTTCATTGGAGTACCGTTGTGTATCCAAGACTAGGAGTATATTGTAGCCTATGTACTGGTCGTGGACATAACACCCGTCATTCCATTAATGATGATAGACCCAATTCCTATAGCTTGGTGCGCAGGAGAACCTAGTACTTCTGTAGCCCACGTTTTGGAAGATCGTATTCTTTCGGTGAATGATGATTTGATGATTGATGACCAAGTCCTCATGTATCTCAATCAAAAACGTTTCGCACCAATTCATGCGATAGAGCTTTCAGTTCCACTAGCACATCCACATCCATAATTCCCAAAGTTATAGAGAACTTCATGGAACCTCCTTTTGATCTTCCAAGCCACTTCAAAGATTTCACACTTGATGATGTCGTCATCCAATTACCGCAACTCCAATGGAAATCTACACAGGCTTCCCACTCCTTTGAAGGACCAACAAAGACCAAAGAGCTAAATCTTAAAGGTCCTGATGAGGAGATGGATCGCATAGTTCACGTCAGAGCCCACCTCACGCTAAGTCAACTTCTTGATTTGGAGGCCGTACTACACAAATACAGAGATGTATTTTCCTGGAATTATACTGAAATGAAGGGGGTACCACCTAAAATAACAGTCCATACTATTCCAGTAGAAGAGCACACTAAGCCTATTCGGGTTAAGCCTTACTGTTGTAACCCGGTTTATCATGAACGGATTGATGAGGATATTAAGAAGCTCCTAGATGCTGGCTTCATTTATGAAGTCCAACACACGGATTGGGTATTGCCCATCGTGGTAGTTCCCAAGAAAAACAACAAGCTTTGTATTTGCGTATTCTCGAGTCCCAGAAGTAGCTAGAAGAGGTGACGAAGGCCCTGCAACAGGTCTTGAACAAAGTGAACCAATTATGGAGCACGGTGTGCAAGGCCCAGGCAAGAATTTCTGATCAAAAACCCAGGGACAATGACAGAGATGATGGAGCATCTGGTTACGATGGATCCACCCATCAGTTAGATGGAAGCTCGGGATTGGACAACAAGAGGACCGAAGCTGCTTCTGGGAGTTTCTCCAATCCCCCACCTAGCTATAAATCTTCTTATTATTCTGCCTTCAATTTCTCCCAAACCTTCATTTCTACTTACCCCATACCTCCACCCTCATCCTCTCAACCCCCTCTAAGCCGACTTCTGAGACCACACCAAGGGCCTCCCAAGACGTACAAAGCCCGATGGGACAAGTTCCTAAAACAACTTAGTTCTCCTGGGGCTGTGTACAATGTTGTTGAGAATCTTGTTCCTACTAAACCGGTCATTGACATGATTGAGTCTATTATAGAGCGGCCTTCATGTCCTCTTGCTATGTCACGATGGTGGAAGACTGGCAGGAATTCGGATTCATCGAAAAGGTGCAAGGCTACCTGGGGCCATAATCCTTCGGAAACAGATTACGTTTCCAAGTATTTGAAGCCCTAGGAAAGAAAATGAGCACAAGAAAGCAATTTGTGAGGCGACGAGGCGAACAGGACTTGCAGGAGGTTCTCAAGTGGGCAGGAATGTAAAGGCCATTGAGAGATCTCAAACTTTGCAAAACAATTTTGCAGCGAATAAGAACTTGGTTTTACGCAAGCGACAGAAGATCCACGCTTTTTCTACATCTGCTCATCTGATACCTGCAGGAATCATAACTTAGACAGCCAAATTATTTGAAGAACGTCTACAACCGGCTTCCGGCTGATCTCCAACAAAGGGTAACCAATCCTATCATATTTCAATTCAGATGATAAGTTCAATAATTTGAAGATCACTCAAGACTTGGCCATCTTCAAGAACTTTCGTGAATTAGCATTTAGAACAACTCTGCGGAAATACACTAAGTGTCGCAACAATATATAGAAATACACTAAGTGTCAGATGGTGATCAAGCAAAGTCTTGGAAGATCAAAGATTAGAAAGCCTTAGCATTTATCACACTCAATCTGGCCGACTCCCAGATATCCCATGTTACCACATGCAAAACCTCTAAGGATGCATTAGATTTGTTATCAAATCTCTATGAGACTCATGATGTAACCACTAGATTACATCTTAGAAGTAAGTTCTTTACTTTTGTGCTATTCAAGATGATGATGCCATTATGACCTTGCTTTCTTCTCTTACAAAGTCGTATGAGCACTTTGTGGTGATGATCTCCACACAACCCGACCTCACTCTTCATCGATCATCTTCTTCAAGAAGAAATGCGGAGAAAGACCAGCGGCCTATCCATCAAAGACAAATCGATGGCCATGTACGCCAAAAAGAAAGACTATTCCAAGGGCAAGAATCAAGTGTAGCAGTAGCAACAACATAAGCCTCACACTCAAGCTGAGAATAGTGGATCACGCAAGAAGCTTTTCTGCAGATATTGCAAGAGATCCAATCATGCGATTCAAGGAGCAAGATACACACATGTTAATGACTTACAACAGTGGCGAAGAAGACCACGAAAGCTAGTACCTAGACAGCAGTGCTACCCAATACATGACCTCTCGCAAGGAATGGTTTACCGAGTATGCAGCTTACAACATAGATCAATTCATCTACCTCGGAGATTCAAGCACCATACACATGGAAGGCAAAGGGATAGTCAAGATCGCGTTCAAAAACGATCTTTCTATTTATGTCACCAATGTTCTTCACGTACCTCAGTTGTCAAAAAACCTGTTGTCAGTTTCTAAGATGACTGATGAGTACTACACTGTTACTTTCTCATCTGAGTAGTGTACAATCTTCGATGAAGATACTACTCTGATTACATGCACTAGAGTCGAAAATCTTTATGTACTCTCTAATTCAGTTGCATTAGCTAGTATCTCTCATGAAAATGTAAATGATAATGCTATTCTGTGGCATAGTTGATCTGGACACGTGAATACAAGATCACTTTCCTATATGCGTTGTAATAATTTAGTTGATGAATTACAATTCTCTTCTTCATTGGATAGGAAATATTTCTTTTGTGAATCATGCATTTATGGGAAGCACTCTAGAAGCAAGTTTCCCAAATCACATTCCATCAAAACAAAGCATGTATTAGATCTTGTACATAGCGATATTTGTGGTTCAATGCCAACTCCGTCCTTAGGAGATGCAATCTATTTTATCACTTTCATAGATGATTATTCTAGATGGTCTACAGTCATGTTCATTAAGCACAAATCAGAAGCCTTTGAATGCTTCAAGAGATTCAAGGCCATGGCTGAGACACAAACGTCTACAAAAGTGAAAGCACTCCGAACTGATGGCAGCGCCAAATGCCTCTCTAATGAGATGTCCGACTACATGGTTGAACATGATATTAGAAGATAGTTCACCAATTCCTATTCACCTCAACAGAACGGGATTGCAGAAAAGAAGAACCAAACTCTTCTCAACTCAGCAAGATCTATGCTACATCAATCACATCTACCTATGAAGTTCTGGGTAGAAGCTACTACCACAGCCTGTTACTTACAGAACAGATCTCGTACCAAAGCCATCAACAACAAAACTCCTTATTTGGCATGGACACAAGCCTAGTGTCAGCCATTTAGAAATCTTTGATTGTATATGTTTTGTTCACATTCCTAAACAACTTAGGAAGAAGCTAGATCATAGGACAAGTAAATGTATTTCATTAGCTATCCTGATGATCATAAAGCTTACAAAGTTTATGATCCATCCACCAATGTAGTATTTTTCTCTAGGGATATAATATTTCAAGAACATACATACTATGATTTCAAACAACCATCGATAAACAATGATATGTCATTTTACCCTATTTTACGTAGCATGGATTCTTCTAGCGTTGATGTTCCTTCTACAGAACCTGCGACTACAGCTATAGAAGCCGAGCAGCCGACAGTTCCTGTCACCAGACCAGACCAAGCTAGCTCACGCAGATCTGGAGAAATTCAAGAAGAAGAATCATCGCATCTTGGTCAACCAAACGTCCGTAGATCCTCACGGACTCAGACAGTTCTTGAGGGGTACACACCTCAATCATTCAGGACTTCATCAGAAAAACTGAGAGCGTAGACGAAGCAATTAACTCCAAGGATGTTGTGAAGTGGCAAGAAGCTATGGAAAGCGACTACATCTCACTTTTGACTTCCCCACTCACAAGAGAGTTATCGACAACAAGTGGATCTTCAAGAAGAAGATTAACTCAAATGATTCCATTGCTAAATGGAAAGCATGACTGGTGGCTAAAGGATTTACTCAAGTCCAAGGAGTGCATTATCAAGAAATTTTTATTGTTGTTGTCAAGATGCAGTCAATCAGGACTCCGATTG
>CM055104.1:45969834-46310985 GCA_029204225.1 Diphasiastrum complanatum
TTATTGAGTTTGCATCTTCTATGTGTAGTAGATATTAGATTTCTACATTGTCAATGGTGCTAGACGTGTCGTGATTCATAACCAAAGATCAAAGGGGCAAATTGTTTCTTCGTGATTTGATTTTTCTTCACAACACTTTCCATCTACGATTTTCTTGATATTGAAACTTATAATACCTTTGATGAATGACTGTGGATTGAATAAACAAAAAGCTGTCTCATGTCTAGTTGAGTTGCATAGATGACAATACGTGTCTGACATTCGTCTTTTTATCGCTGGACATTCATTCATAGTATGATTCCCAGCACAGATTGCACACCAAACATTTTTCGTGCTAGGAGATGTTTTAGCCATCTTATCAGTTGCTTTGTCGCTTTTAGCTTGCTGCTCTTCCAATGCTTTTAACTTCGCATCAAACTGATTCTACATCTTTTCTTGCTGCATCTGCTACTTCTGACCAAGTTTTTCAAACTCATTCATCATTAACTCGGATGTTGCATTAATGTTCATAGATGCAATAGTGGTAGATGTTGTGGTCATTTGCCCTGCTGTATACAACAAGATTCCAATATTTGGTTCATCATCGGAATCATCATCCTCTTCTCATATTGCATAATCCATTGGATGTTGCGAGGCCAAGTAATCTCGTCAATGTTTGAGTTCACGTCTGATCCTCTTTGGTAAACCTGCTAAGAACCACATGATCATAGCTTCATTATTTATGAGATCTGGTTCACATATGGATCTTAGATGTTTGATTTGCTCAATGTAATGTCACACGCCCTCCTTCTTTCCCATTTTAATTTTACTTAAGAGTAGATCTTCCAAGAACTTTCTTGGCTTAAATCTCGTGATGAGGGCAAATTTAACTACTTTCCAATCTAAATGTTTTGTCAAGTCTTGATTATAAAACCAATCTTGAGTAGCACTAGTTAAGGACATAGGAAATAATTTAAGTTTATCCTCTAGATTAACTTCACCATAGACTTTGCATGATTCAATAAAGATTTTTAGGAATCTAAGTGGATCAAATAATCCATTGTACATTGGCAATTCTAAATGAGGAGATCTTCTAATGATAGGATGTGGGGGTACCCGAACTTCAAGTTCAACATCTGAATCTGCCATGCTTACGAACTACTTTAGAACACAAAAAAAGGTATTGGACAATGAGATTGGATCTAGAGTTTTTCACCTATTCCCTGATCTGACCTATAAAAACTTTATCACTGGATATCACGCAGATTTGAATTTTGAAAAAAAAAATTTTTATCAAGAGATCGACACTCTAGAAATAAGATTTTCTTCAATTCAGTACCAAACTGTAATAGAATCTTTCACAAATTTTGTAGTAGCTAGATCTAATAGATCAGAATTCAAAAATAATTCTGTGAAGGTTAACTTAGCGAGGGTTCTTTCAATACTATTTTGGGTAAAAACTACTAAAATTAGCTATATTTGACAAATCTGAAAAAATTAACCTTCATTTGTTTGACAATAGATAGATAGATCTGACAAAGATTGAGCTAGGGTAGAAGTGGCAAATGTTCTTTTGGAGAAAAACGGTTTTTTTGAAACTTGGAGAGGGTTAAATGTGAAGAATAAAAAGCTATCCAACTTGTCTATAGGGGTTGATGTGGAAAATCATCTTGCTTGTGCATTTACAAGTTGTAAATATTATTCTCTAGCATGTACAAACTCGAGCTACATGACATGCACAATGTCTAGATGGTCATATTTCACTTTGTTCCATTGTATATATCAAAGGTATGTGAATTGAGCACATGACCTTGTAGATTTGGGCGAGTTCGAGTTAGGTAGATCTAGATTTGATGACATGCATAAAACTAGATGACATGCAAAATCAGTTAGTGTGCATGCATGCAACATGCAATCACTACATGCAACATGCAAGTCAGTATACATGTTCTACACATGTCCAAGTCATCTATCCAAAGGCGAAGGCCTAATGGGGCTCGAGCACCTACCACAAGGTATTCAATCACCAATGGGAACACAAGTAAGCATAGAAAGATGACACAAAGGTGTTTCTATTAATTCAAAAGCTTGTACAAGTGTTGTTGAAGGCACTCATCCACTTTCATATATAGCAAGAGTGGTGGGCCTATGCTCTAACATACTTATGGGACTAAGTCTAAGCTTAATGTTAATTAACTTGTAAAGTGCCTTCTCTAAACAAATGAAGTGCACTTACAATAAACTTAGAATCAAACTTAACTTGAATGTAGGAATTAAATCTTAAACTTAGACTTTCTAAGTTGAACCATTACAAATGATTGTTTTAGTAATTAAACTTAAATAGTATAAGGTTTTCCTAACCTTAATTTGCTTGTGGGCTTACAAAACACTAATTTCATTTCCTGGTTAGATCCTATGGTGAATTCTATGCAAAAGATCAAACTAGTACTGTTTTTCATACTAGAGGATGATTTTTTTATATTAGGAATTCAACCCAGGTATAGGATAGAAATGAAATTGTTTCAGACTTTTTTCTTGCAATAATTCACTGTTTAACATTTACAAATGTCTTTACATCTTTCTTGTACTTTAGCTGAAACATATTTTCAAGGGACTGAAAATCCTAAGGGGGGAAGAAGAGTGAACATCATAGAAATGTATTTTGCAGTTAGGATTTTGGTAATTCTTAAAAATAATTGTTTAATACCGAACATTGATTTCCTGGATAGAATTCATTTAGTTGAATTCATAATTGATATCTTTGTAACCATTGTGTAGTCCACAATTTTGGATGTCAATTGTGATGTTAAAAGTAGAATTTAATATGTGGATTACATTGGATCTGTTAGTTGACAAAAGCTTGTCCCTAGAGTTGATGCATCAGTAGGGTTTCGAAGCTTATTACTAACTTGGAAGCATCAAAATGTAATGTTGAACCATATTAATTCTTCTAGTTAAATCACAGGTATGGATTCGTTGTATCCATTACTCATAAGAAATAAAAATTCTTTTTAGCTGAGTTACAAGGTTATCAATGAGATATGTGAGTAACATATGTGGATTGTGGAGGAATCTGCCAGATAAGAATGTGTCTATGTACTGGGTCATAGTGAGATTATTCACATATATGCACGATTAATCTTGTATGGATCTACTATGTATTTCGGGTTGCTAGGGTTATTTGGTGCACTTAACCTAGTCGGTAAACATAGACATATAATCAAGTATTGTATTGGACAATTACTTGCAGAGTTAACAGATCCGTTCTGATAGATCTATTGATTAACTTAAGAATGATTTGGATATGCATCTAAATGTGGTGTTGTACGGTACAATTAAGATCTGCACCTAGACATTTGAGATTTCTAAATCATTGGCAATTAACTTGAGTAGTTGGTTTACTTCTGTGGAAGTTCATTGGGGGCCTTGGCATTTTGTGAGTAAATGTTTGGCGATTTTTTTTTTTGCCATGATTCAACAAAAAGATAGCACATAGTGTGCTACCTTTTTTCCGCTACTACTTCAATGTTTATTATTAAGAATGTGGTTTGGTACATAGTTAACAAAGTAAAAAAAAACTCAATTTTTTTTGTTTTTGCATCCTCCGCATGCACGGCGAGACAGCCTGAAATTTTTTTTTTTTGCAATTTCCAAACCGTGCACGTCGGCATGCTTGGTTTGGAGGCGAATTTTTTTTTTCCTAGCTATCTTGCCGTGCAAGGTTTGGAGGCTGCAAAAATTATTCCTCATTTCATATAGCACGAGGTTGCAAAAAAAAAATTTAGTTGTCTTACTTAACACGTCAGCTTACTATGTTTGGAGGTTGAAAAAAATATTCTGAAATAATGTTTTTACTCGAAATTTGATTCTCAAATGTGTCAAAATAGCTTTTCTATTTATAATTTACTCGGCTAGCACATTGCCATGCTAGTCAAATCAGCTCCAAAAAGAAATTTATTTTTTTCAAAAAAAAATTAATTTTTTTTTATTTTTTTGAAATAAAAAATTTGCAAGCTAGCACACCGGTGTGGTATCTTTGGCAATTTCAATAACCTTTTTTTTCATAAAAATAAAAGTAAATCTATATTTAAAGTATTTTCTGATAGACCTATTTAAAATTTGATGGATAGTCAAGTTTTAAGTATGCATCAAACCACCATTCTTATTCTTCAAACATCATGTAGTGGCATAAAAAGAGTAACACACCATGTGCTACCATTTTGTAGGATCATGGATAGAAGAAACTCGCAAAACTCGCAAAAAATTTACTCGCAGAATGTCAAAACCCATTAATTGGTAAAATGGATAGTGTGAAGAGAATTCACCAAAACTGTTTGTTTTGTGTATATTGCTTGTAAGACACATGAATTATGAGTCATCTGGATTCATCAAGAAAATTGTGTGCATAGGATATACGAAATTCTTGGGTGAGTATTTCTCAGTTGTGAAATAAACTCAATTCATTAGTGATTGTATCCCAGAGCACTCAAATGGATAACGAATCATAATGATTCCAAGAATGACAACTGAATTTTTGAGAAATTCAGCAGTTTTTTGGATATCTATATTTAGTTCTAGACAGTAATCTGAAGTTTTTGGTGGATGAAGATGATTATTGATATCATTTTGGTATGCTTTCTGTCTTGAACTACCTGATGGTTTGAAATTTGATAACTCACATTTTGAAGAATCCAGTTTGAGGAATATTCTTAAAATCCAGTATTTTTCTAGTGAAAAAGATTTCTGAATGATTCTTATATATTTTGAGTTGTGTATTAAACATAAATTCCAGTATCCTTTAGCAATTAGGAATGTTTTGAGATTTCAGAGAATTATGATTTTGACGAATCATAAGAATCTAGTTATTTATGATTGACGGATTATAAATGGATACTTAATTAGAGGATAATCAGGAAATGTGTTGATTCTTAGATATGTTGAGTACCTAGTTCTAATTGAGTCGAGATTTTGGATTAGCACTTTGGAAGTGTAAATCTCTTTACTCCAGTATTTTATTGAGTCTTAGGGATTTCATAGACATTTCTTGTAAAGTAAAATTGTTTTTGCTTGTCGAGAGTTTTGCTTACTTTAGTGGATGGTATTCTGCTACAAATTGTAGTCTATATGTGTTTGTGTACAAGTTCAATCTATATCTCCATATTTAAAGGAGACAGTTAAATCAATTGAGATTTAGATGAGTTGTTGATTTCTTGCATTCGGATGCTAGAATTGGGGCTATTAACTCATTAGAGTAATTGCAGTACTCTGAATTGAGTTATAATTGTCTGAGACTTGACGGATCTCCTAGAGATTTTAGTTGATTAAATTGTTGTATTTTAGAATATTTGGATATTCTAAGAATAATGTACCAAAAAATGGATTTAGACTATCAAAAAAATGGATTTAGCTTTTGGACATGTAATTTGGATTACATGAAGGTGATGAAGTTTTATTTGGAAATGATCAACCCGTTTGGAATATTTATCGCTTAGCGTATCTTTGGATTTTGAGTTGGTACTCTTGTGTAGAGTCAAGCAATTGTAGAATTATTGCATCTATGAGTACTTAATCAAAAGGAAAAATCAGACTAAGGATAATCATTCCTGGTTAAAAGTTGAAAGCTTAAGGAATAATTTCATGTCTTGTCTTTCTCGTTCTAAGGACAAAACCTATTTAAGGGAGGAAGAATTTCATGGCCATATTCTGTTAACAGAAATGGAATAGTCCTAATATGGTAGACCTGGCCCTCCGGTATTCGAGTTTATCAGCCACGCCAAGATTTAATTCCATATCGAGACCTGTTTGTGACTAATGACCTTGAGAGGACCCAAACACTCTAATTGAGACATATGGAGTAGTGCATGTACGTGTGACGAATATAGGCAGGAGGACTGCATGAAGAGATGTGACCTATTTAGTTGACCTGCATGGGTTCATGCACATGAATCTACTCTCTCTCTATATAATGAGGTAGAGATTCTCCCGTCGACAACTTAGGTTGAGGTCACAAGTTGCTCTCTTCTCCTCTTGCTTTCACATGGCATGCCATTAGTGGACACCCTCCTTGACCACAAAGCCTTAAAATGTACAAAGCTAGCACATAAGTGGGCAATTTGAAAGGGGTTTTTCATTAAATTAGGACGTTAGTCAGACTTGATGGATCCACATAGGGAGCCTACCAATCAATAAATTTTAAAGAGCAGCATAGTGCTCGTGTGCTATGATGACCACATATGTTGATTCTCGTGTGGGATGAGGCATACGAGGGCCTATTGTAACGTGCTCTCCCTTGTTTACTATTGGATGTAGCAACTTTATGCGAGGTGAGGCTAGTGTTGAAATTTGACATTCAAGGTTGCCCTTCATGCTATAATTTCACGACGTCTTTGACAATGTTTATGGCCTTCGTGACCTTCTTATATAGAACTCGCCCTTCAAATTCCATTTTACGAATTCATGCAAATTTTATTTTAGAATTTCTAATATTAATATTCTAATAAAGAATATATAAGATACCTATTTACATTTCTTACATTAAATTTCAAATAAATCATTCACCTTGGACAAAATTGGAGGCTTTAGCCTAGAGTCTAGATGGATCATGGCTTGGGGTCTACAAGTTGTTTCAACTTCCTTGAAGTCTAGACTACAACAAAAACATGAAAGACTAAAATTTTCCAACTTTGGAGGTTTTTAAGTTGAAGTTGAAAGTTGGATTATTCTAAGTTAGAAGTTGAACCAAATTGGAAATAGAAAATTTGGTCCATTGTTCAAATTTCAAACTTTGGGCAGTTGGGCCAAGCTCTCTCAATGGCACTTTGAAATTCGAAGATTTTCAATTCCATTGTATAGAGTAAGTATTAAGCTATAAATCTTTGCACTTGCAAATAGTAAACTTTCAAGTTTGAATGATGTATCATGTACTCATTACAAGTGAGACACCTTACTTAGCTCATCATTTTTTACTTAGCTGTGACTTTTATAGTGAATTTGTTGCTCTTTCAAAATAACAAGTTAGCTCTTCAACGTGGATTGCTTAAAATTGCAAGGGCTTCTCAACTAAGGTTAAATTAACCTTCGAAGGGCATGACGAGTACCAAATGTTAACCATGAGCAAGGGAAGTCAAGCATAGGACTATGGAGAGCTAATCATTGCTCATGACAAACAACCCAATTATTAAAATTCAGATTTTATTGCTTTCTTTTAGATTTGCACGTTCTTTAATGATTCAAAATCAGCTGGTTTTAGTTATATATTTAAGGAAAAAGATAGGAAAGGAGAAGTGGATGCCATCGGTGGCATTAGCAGTGGTGCATATGTGAAGTGTGGAAACGAGTGCAAGAGCCATGGCCAATCCGCGCAATACATTTATGCGTTGTTCTCGTTCTCTTTGAGCCCCACCCATCCCTCAAAAGGCTATATATAGCATGAGTGTTCTGGAATTATGCAAAGCGTGATCTTCAAGATGAAAAACTTGATGGGTTAGGGTTTCTATGAGATTAGGGTTTTGGGGAGGAGATATATATATATATATATATAGATATATATATATATATATATATATATATATATAGAGAGAGAGAGAGAGAGAGAGAGAGGTGGATGGGAACGAGTGTGTACTTGATCCTGGGAGGAAGATATGTCGCATTATAACACACAAGGTTGAGCAATTGGACGCTAGCAAAGAAGAAAAAACAGCTTGCATCTGCTTTCTCCGGGGCTTATGCAAACCTACTTAGAGATAGACGTTTTAAGGTTCTATTTTAACGTTTTATCGATTCCACAACAGCTTCGTGGGCTTTTTATAAGGTGAACGGTGAGTTAAAAACCTTTTTACGAGCAAGGGAGCTAAAGTACCATGGCTCAAGGGTACATACTAACATGGCTCCCTTTTTAACTCATTTTGGAATTATCCATCATTATGAGAGGGTATCTTTATGGGGGGGGCATGGTACTGAATATTTTATATGCCATGTGTCCTTATTTGACTGGTCAATAGCCTATAGTGTATCCTGGACCTATTGCCCTTATATTGGCTGTTTCTCTTTTGCTTTTGCTGAAATAATTTCTCTCTTTGCGAGCGAGCGAGCGAGCGAGCGAGGGAGCAGAGATGGCGAAAGCTGGAGCGATGGATCTGGCTTCAGGCATGGGAGGCAACATAAAGTCTGGCGAGATGCTGTCAGCTGTGCAGGAGTGCGTGATCGATCCTTTTCACAATGCCAATCTCGTGCTTCCAAAAGATTTGCAAATGAATTGCTCTCCCAAAAGTAGAATATGCACAGGACTTGATTGATCCACGCATTAATTGCACGAGAATATATTCCATGGATCGCCAGGAAATTTGTGCTGGATCGATCTAATGGCAGATTTCTTTTCTTTCCGTAACTCTAATATCGATCCATGGTTGGTTTTCCTCTGTTTTGAATGAGCATTTACTGGGTCATAAGTTCTTGCATCTTGTGAAATTTCAAGTATCTGAATTCTTTTCTGATGGCAGGATAGATCCAGAATTGCATTCTAGCTTGCATTGTACTAGCATTACATGGCTATCCTTGTCTTAAAGCATTTTGAGTGCTGGGTTCTTACATTATAAACTGTAGCCTTCAAAGGGCTGTCGGTAGTTCGAGATTTCATTGAATGGAGCTTTGATACTAGGCATGCTCATAAAAGGCCCGGATGTGTGGTAGCTGTAAGTAGCTATAACTTGTTGAATCTCAATGCACGCATTCTGCCATGGATGCTGTGATACATGCATCGGATGCATGAATTTGGAAATAAAGAATGCTCCTTTATGGATCTGCTTTTCTAAATTTTAACTTTCAACTGCAGAACAATTGCTACTAGCTCTTGGGATTCGCTTCTGTAATGGTTCCTCCATTGGCGTAAATATGATAAGCAATGGGCTAGTTGTGGGAGATTACATGTTGCCGATTCCTTCCATCACATTAATCTCAGGATAGAGACAGCCCAAACTGTAGATAGGGATTGGGGTAGCAATCGATGAAAAAGCTGTCCATAGTCGAAAATTATCTGAATCGTGTCAACTTCTAGGATAATGAATGCAATGATATGTAGAGAACAATACCTACAGATCGTATTGGTGGCTAATGCCTAGCAACGATGAAGGCTTTCTTAGCACCAGCATGCACGCTGCCAGACCGCTGCAATTGTGCCTTTTCTCCACGATTTGCTCTGCTGATTAAGCAATGTACTACAAAAAGAGTACACGCTACAAGACATGGAATGATTGGCTTCGATGGGCTGATTCTACGTCCGACTTCCATAGAGTAGTCAGTGCAATTCAGGGTTTCTTCCCATTAGAAGAGATTTGTGGTGATATGGAGCTCCGGCTTGTAGTTGCAATTATAAGCTGTCTAATAGATTCTTTATCTGTTGCTAATTGCTTCATTTTACGCTAGAAAGTCTCTAACCAATTAGCACCTAGAGGAGCTTGCTTATGATGTGCCACCTGCAGGTACGAGAACTATCACACTTATTATGGCGGCGATAAAGATGCACGAAATTTAAACTATTCAGACATGGTATATCCCAGACTCTGAAATACATCAAGTTTGCTATTTGAGCCTCGTTTGTATTTAAACTTTTGAGTTGTAACTCCTTGAGTAGATGAGCTGCACACTATGGTCTGTTATGGTTCTACCCATTGCCTTTCTTGTTTTGGGAAAGAATAGGCAGATTAGGCTACAAGTTGACTTCCTGTTGGAACTTGCATATTAAATTTGGCTGCAAAAGTAGTCATGTTTCATGTTTTCAAGCTTAGATAATTTAATATTTTTTGTTTCATCATTATACTATAGAGCATGAAATTGCATAAACTTCTTTCGCAGAGTGCAAAGTTGCTATCCATCTTAGAGTTTTGAAGTAGCTTTTAGTAGGCTAGACGGTTGATGCAACTTGCAATTCTTTACTTCATTGTTTCAATCTATTCCCACATAATGTTGGGCTATGTGGTCAAGTCCCTTTTATTTTCAATTAAATTTAGCACGCTTGAACTATGTTGGAGTGCTGTTATAGATATTTGCTCACTAAGGGTGCACTGCCTGTGACCACCCAACGTGAATGTGTGCTGTTGCATAAAGAAGTGAGTTGTGTTGAAGACCATAATTTTAGCCTTCTTTGAGTTAACCTTTCAAGACCTCCGAAATCAAATCAAGGCTGCTGAAATCAAGGAACACAAACAAAAAGAATGGGATCAAACCTACCCAACCATATCTAGATCAAACGGATTTAGCCCCCAAGCTATGGACCACTACCATTTCTCACAATGTAGGAGGGGGGCTGTCAATCCAATAACATGTAGCTACCATTCACAAATCAAGCTCCCCCTCCTGGAGAGGCCTATGGGTATACTTTAAGTACCTTCCAAGGCTCTACCCCAACTAGGAGTGATCTGGGATACCTCATTGGGACACATAAGCAGCCTAACTGGGCCACATTTGCCACTGACCAATGAGTCAATGTGTTACATCCATGTCCTAGGATTCGGCATAATCCTAGACTTGGATATTTGGTACTTTAGTGTACAAGTTAATATTAGTTACACCTCGTCATTCCGGACTAGGCTAGTAATGTAATTAATAACCTTGTGAGGGCCCAAATGCTCTAATTAGGACTTATGGAGCTAGTGCATGATGATTGACTGCTTTAACTGCATGCAAAGGAGATCAAAAGCAATTGGTTGAGAATTGGCATCCTATATGGAATATTCCTAGGCTTTTGGAGTCTATATAACATGTAGGAACTCGCCCATCTCCACAATCTGGTTTTAGTTTCCGATTGTCGGAATAATCTCCTTTCTTGTATTCAGTCACCGTGGCTCGGGGGAGAAGCTGATTGGGTTTGACTCTCGGCTTCCAGTTGGTGCATGCAACAAGATCTAGAGGATCTTCACTTAGCGATCCTTACACACTGCTGCTTACATACAAATGTACCGTCATGGGTTTTAGGCCTCCAAATTAATTATGATTTAACACCATCAGGGCCCTAACCCCTTATAATCATAATCAATTCACGGGTCGAGTTAAGCCTCATGACCTCCTTACGAGACATAGATCCGAGGTCAGTCATTTTATGGGCATGACATACTTCCCCCCTTAAACAAGTTTTGTCCTTAAAACTTAAAGTTATGGAAGTTCTTTCTAAGGCTCTCCCCCAAGAGTCACTGTCATTTGAATTTCCTTTCCATCAAACCAGATGCTCAGTAGTTATATGATTACGTTTTCGTTTAATCCTAGTATCCAAGACCTTCTCGAGCTCAAATGTAATCTCACCGAATGATTCCTCTTACAGGTCCAAGAAATCTCTAGAACCAAGGTGATCTGCTTCATGCAGACTTTTCTTTAGTCGACTTACCCCAGAGATCCTCTATATCGAGCGAACAATTTGTAGTGCTTGCCGGTACGCATTACGTTAGAATCCTTTGGGATTTATAAATATACCCAATTCACTATCTAAAAATCTTGAGGTAATCTTTTCATGTTAGCATAATGTCTGTCCCTATCTTGGGCACTTTGGACATTTTCTCGTGCTATTTGGAGCATTTCTTACATATCATTTAAGAAATCCGTTACCTTCTAAAACTTGATCGTTCGAGTTTTTACTGAAATATTCGATCTAGGTTGAGATCTGTACATAAGCGGTAGCTGAATGCTTACTACTATTACAAGCAAACTTAATCAACGGTATATACTTCTCCCAATGAGATTGCCCTTGGGAGACATATGCTCGTTCCTCTAGTTAGTTGTTTTTGTTGTTTGACCCGGGATGGTCAGAATAACTAAAAATCAAAGACGTATTTAGTTTAGTGAATACGATCGACCAAAAGTAACTGGTGAATTAATGTCACTTGGTAATTTGTAAACCATAAGCAAATGTTCCACAAAAGTTCGACCTGAATCAAAAGCCTTTGCGATGGTCTTTACCAGAATAAACGCAGCCAATCTCATAAGACGGTTGACTATTACCCAAGTTGCATCATTTTGTTTATTTGTCCTTCGTAACCCAACCACAAAATCCATCAAAATACTATCCCACTTTTTGTTGGGAATATTTAATGGATGTAATAGACCTCAACTTTAAGGCATTTGGTCTTATTAAGTTGGGATCCGTCACATTTTAACACATAAGATTCTACAAAGGGTTTAAGCTTTGGCCAATAGAAATTCCTTTTTACCAAATCCAACATATATGTACGCTAGGATGACCTGCACAAGGTGTGTCATTACATTCGTAAAGAATTTTCTTTAGTAGCATCCACATTAGGCGCACATGTTTTCTCTATCCTGAACAATAGTCCATTGTGGATAGAGAAATTATCAATGCCTCCTTTACCCTTGCCCTTAGCCTGATTACCTTGCATCTCAGTCTTGCTTAATGATCCTTCTAGAACTCTCCACCAAATTGGTCCAAAATGCCGGTCTTTTCATATAGACCTCTTAGGGAAAGATAAAAGTCCGCGTTGATTTCAGTGAAGGAAAGTTTGTTCACTTCACTTATTTGACTACGTGCATCTGCCACTCAATTGGTGATGCCTTTAATGTATCGCACTTCAATGCCAAATTCTTGCATGAGTTTTGCCCAACGGGCCTTATGACCTCTCAAATCATTCTAAAAGTACTTCAAGGGTTGGTGATTTGTATTCACCATAAATGTATTACTCTATAGGTAATGCCTCCATGATTCCAATGCATGGATCTCCGCAAGCAACTCATTTTCTTGAGTGGCATAATTAGTTTGCTTGTCGGATAACTTTTTACTTCAAATGCAACATGCCAGCCCTCTTGTAACAGTATAGCTCCGATAGCCATATCACTTGTGTCTGTGTTAATGAAGAAAGAGGTATTTGCATCCGATATTTGTAATACAGGAGCTGAGGCAATTAGAAGCTTGAGTTTGCGAAAGCTCTCATCTAATTTCTTGTTCCATCTGATTGGAGGGCTAGGCGTACCTTTCCATCTTTTGACCTCTTTAATATATTATTAAGAGGGGCAACAATTTTCAAATATTCTTCAATATACTTATGGAAGAACACAATGAATTCCAAAAAGGATTTGAGTTTATGAGCGGTTCTAGGGACTAGCCATCCTATTATAGTCTTCAATAAAAAGCTACTCTTGTCTTAAGATTATTACCATAGTATCGAGGTGCTTCACGTGCTCTACACTACGACAAATTTTCCTAGAAAAGGATGAAAGAGATTGTCCATTATTTGTTGGAAAGTAGCAGGAGCATTATTCCGACGGAAAGGTAACTCTAAGAACTGATAATATAGTATATGCATTCCTGCATGAGCAATACTTTGGAGTTGGTGTTATGTTCGTGCTGATGTCCTTTGGTTTCATATGATTGATGTGGTATATACTTGTTTGTAGCATCATTTCTATGGCATGCTTGGTCCATCTCATGCTTGGTAGAGTTCACATGCTCATTTGATAGTTCTCTCATGTTATAATTTATAGCTTTTAGTTCATCATTTATACTTCTGTGGCCAATACACATGCAACATGTGCAAGTTTGTGCTAAGATGGTGTATGGCATTTTTAAAATTTATATTTTGGCAACATTTATGCTAGTTACATTTTTGTGTTTATATGTAGCCTCGTCAATTATCATATATTGAGGAAATTATATATACCCACATTAAGGAAATGTTTAAAACTAGGGAGATTTATGAGGATCTTCTCATATTTTGGGCTTATTATTGATTTTTGAGGTAGTATTCTTACTACTTAGACAATGTTTCCTCAAATCGTGGTTTAAATCAAGGCCTAAGGAGCTTACCTGATTGTGCTTGTGACTCACTTGAAAGTTTTTCCGAAAATCTATTTGTTGGGTCTTATTCTTACATAAGATGGCTATTTGTCCAAAAATGTTGAAAACCAGGCGAGTTTCTTTGAGGTTCAAAACTCTTATTCTATTCAACACATCATTTTGTGTAGTTTGTGATCATCTAGAAGTGATATTATTGATAAATAAATAGTCAGGAAATGAAGCACGTATTGCTGATGTGCATGACGACGAGGTTTTTAGGTAGTGTAGCTCAAAGCTGGTTGCCTAATTTCCTTTGAGTATGCATGACACTATTCATTTTCAAAGCTATCATATTTATGCTTATGGTCAATAACAATGCATTCAACATTGAACTAAATGTTTTCATGTTGTTGTATTATGGATGCTTAGCTTTTTGCAGAGGAAATTGATTTTTTCATGGACACTTGATAACCAAAAACCTTTTTCTAGGTCAATAAGTACTATGACCTTGCAACAAGCTTCTATGAGTATGGTTGGGGCCAGTCGTTTCACTTTGCTCACAGGTGAGATCCCTTTGTTTGTAGCTTGTTTAAGGGTGCTCGTATGTAATTCCATTTATATTTTTTGAATGTGTTCATGGTTGAAATAAATTTATGCTCTTAGTTATATTTCATGAGTTCTTGCTAGTTTTTATTCATGTAGTAGAAAGCTAGATTTTTTACGTGCTTGGTTTGTGCATTTTTGAGCTCCCGCTTGTATGATGAACTTTTATGTACTCTATTTCATCTTATGTTCCATTTTGGTACTGAAAAGAGAGCAACAAAATCTCTTCTTCTTCTTCTCTATTTGCTAGATGTTACAAATTTTTTCTTGGAGACATGTTGCTTCAGAAGTTACCATGCTTGGTATGTACTCTTTTAGTGTTTTGTATCTTTGGTATCTCACAAACCATAATAAAGCTTTGTTTCTTTGTTGTCTTGTCCTCTCAACACCTTTTGAGATTAGGCTAATCATATGATTCATCTATTTTTTGTTCAGAGATACATCTAGTTCGCCTCCAAATCGTTTCGGTGTCAAAGACCTTAATGAAGCTTTTCTCCATCTTTCTCAATCCATTGGTCCATCGCATCGTCCATTTAGTTAAAGCAACAATTGTAATTTGGCTCCTTGCTCTCGTTTCTGTTTTCCTTGTGGCTTGACAAGTTGCTCAACTGAGTGCATAAAGAAGATGAAATTCAAATTTTTGTTGATGCGTTTTTCTGGATACTCGTCATAGATCATATGACAAGACCAAATCCCCCTCTAGACAGCTTGCATCTAAACTATAGCTTGGACACTTGTAATAGTCATTGATTGGATTTACAGGTCCTGTAGGTATTTATTGGGATTTTTGTTGATAGTTTTTAAGTTACTCTTGCTAATGATAATGAGCTACTAGTCTTGCCATGATTATGGGGATAAAGAAGATTGTGAGCACATCCTTATCAGTTTGGGTACCATTTTTTTGGTCTTATCTTCCTTTCTTGTAGGACTATAGTGGAATGCTGATTGCAATTGTTGCTAATCCAGACTTCCTAATGTATCATGATACTTATGTAACACTTTTTGTATGGACAAGTTACCCTGCTTCAACTTGGGGCCATTTTTACCAAGTTCTCATAATCTCATTTGATGGTGTAAATTGAACTTTCATGGCAATTCCAAATCCTTTTCAAGTGCCGAATGACTTCCCATCCTTGCATTACTCAACTACTTGTAAGTCGTACCCTTTAAAGAAACACCGCGTAAGCTGCTTGTTGAGATTCTGTGGTGTAACTCTTGTCCAAAATCCAATATCGTTCCCCCCTTTGTAATCAAATGTCTAGCTTATCCACTGAATCTCGTGCCTTTTTGGACAAAAAAGCCTCTTTTTTTGGTAATCATGATAATTGCTAAGCATTCTTCATATCCAATCGAAAGTCAACACATAAGACTCGATGGTCCATATGACATAGCACATCTAAAGGTTCAAAATAAATCTAGCTATGAACCCACATTCTCACCCACTAACCTGACTTCAAATCTACATCTACATTAAATGCAAGTAAGACCATTTTGAAATGTTTACAAGTGTTACATGTAAATGTGTTATCTTATCATAATCATTGCTCTTCAAAAGGTTGATTAACAAAATAAAATCTAAAATTTTGAAATACCCCCTTTCAAAGTTCATTTTAAATGGCACATAATGATACTCTGGGGGGAGAATTGAGTCAAAACATTAACTTGCAAATTGTGTTTTTGAGGAGGGAGGGAGGCAAGAACAGTAAATTCCACCCCACCACTTGGGGATAGAGGTACTATTGGACAATGTGAAACATTTACAGGAGGTGGGATAATAAGAGCCTTGACGTTAGGGCTCGAGGATTGGCGACTGTTGAAGAGTAATGCCTATTTTACCCCTTTGGTTAAGCACTAGTGAAGTCGTAAGTTGCACATAACTCATGGGGCATGTTATAAATTAAATACATGAGACCCCCCTTTTGTAAGTTGAGTAAATTAGTGCAAGTGGCCCACTTGGCCAAGTAGCTCATTCATATCGTTGACACCTAGACTTTCTATGCATGTATTTGAGGTGCTTGCCTCACAAGGGACTTGGAGGACCCACGCCCTCCTCTCTCTCTCTCTCTCTCTCTCTCTCTCTCTCTCTCTCTCTAGCAATTCATTTTCTCTTCTAACTTTTGTTGTGAGGTGCTTATGCAATTCTCCTTGTATGTGATGTTTTCCATAGCTAAGTTTCTCAAGCTTTTATAGTTGATCTAGTATTGAAGTTAAGATACTCCATAGCTGGGTCTTGCAATTCATCATGGTATCAGAGCAGGTTGTCTAGCCTGTGAGTCTGTGAGTGAGAGAAACTTCAGTGCTCAGATTTTTGAGAAGATTCTCATCTCTAAGCACCTCAATCTTGAAAGAGGGAGCTTTTGATCTATAGGAGTCAGATTAGGTTGAATCTTGACTGTTGGAGAGCTATTGGCAAGGAGAGTGAAATGATTCAAAAACTTTCTAATTTTGGCTAGTTTTGGGAAGACTTTCTGGAGGAGCTTACACAAAAATAGGGCGCATTTTCCGTAGGGGCTTCTGGTTTTTGTTCCAGTGGGGCCTAGTGCTTGTGTTAGTGAGGCCATACAAAGTGGCAAGTCATAAGCAAGAGCTGAAGGGTTGCCTTCAAGTGGCTACATACCCTAGTTTTGGGTCTAACCCTAGTTGCTAGAAGTTGTTTCTTTTTTGATCATTTTCAGGTTGAGCTTCTGTTTGAGCACAAATTTTAGCATGGCTAGTCTTGGGGAGAGTTTGCTAGGTGAATCTAGCAAACTTGATGGCACAAACCACAGAGTGTGGAACTTCAAGATGGCTAACATCTTGATGGACAGGAATTGCTGGGAGTTAATGACACATATAGAGCTTGTTCCAACATTTGATCCTGAATTGAAGGACTACATAAACAGGAGACAGAAAGCTCATAGGATGATCAATCTTTCTGTCAAGGACAATATTATTCCTCCTATTTGCAATGCAAAGGATGCAGTGGATGCTTGGACTATTCTAAAGTCTATGTTTGAAATAGTGGATTCAGCCAGACTTGTGCTTTTGCAAAACAAGCTACATACTCTCAAGATGGAAGCAGGTGCAACACTTGGTGATCACATCACAAAGGTCAAGGACCTTATGGATCAACTTGCTTCAGTTGGAGAGACAGTAAGTGACAAGAGTATTGTCCCCATAGTCTTGAATAGCTTGTCATTCAATTATCAAGACTATGTGATGTCCCTTTCTGCTAGGGATAAACTCCCAACCTTTGGGGAGTCATGTGGACCATAGAATACCTAGTATGACATTGTTTTGTCATTTATATTGTCAAGTGCAACAAGCATTTGCTCACGGTTACCTTTGAGGTAATGACATTATCATGTAGATGACCAGTTTCATGTAAAAGAGATTGCAATGTGCATAAAAAATTGAGCTTTGTAGGGAGCTTTTTGAATCTCTATAGTTCAACAAGTTTTGGTGTGAATTCCTTCATGTGCTTCTTTACTCGTATCGACATGGATGTCAGATCCGCAATGACTTTATATTACAAACACAAAACAACCTTATTCTACAGGCACACAAAACACACGTATTATGATCAATCCCCAATGACCCAGTTTATCCATTTTTACCTCTAGATGATCCTAGAAGCTATTTAAAAGCTTAAAACTAGATGTGCATGTGATTCAATGGCCTTCAAGCCGAGCATCTTTTATATGGCTGATGTTATTTCACTTGCACTAGCTGATTATTAACTATGTAGCATGTCATGGATCCCCTCCCTCTTGGTGCACGAATATAATCCATCCCATTTGAACGGTTGAGGACCTATGAAGTTGGAAACTATTGTACTATTATATTAGCCATATCTTGGATAAAATGTATGGGCTTATTGTAGAGTTTGACTTGAGCGGAGTGGCAGAGCCATAAGGTTTTTGAGCAATCGGAACAAGGTAGGTTTTAATTTGAGGATACCACATCAGACCATGTTTCATGTTTTGAGTGATTGTCAAGGAGACAAATCACATAATGGAAAAAGTTATTGTTGCTTTGTTGACTTCAGAGGGATTTCAATTGGGTACCTCTAGTAGGGTCGATACAAAGGTGCTGAAATCTCGATCTTGCACATAATGTCATTGAAGTTGCGATGGCATTACATGAAAGGGTGATTGGATGGTTTAGATTATGTGCAGGCTTGTCAGACAAGATTTAAGATACGATTGTAGCAAAGTAGGCTTTTAGTACGTTACAAACCATTCTTTTGTATTATGATGATGTGGGATTGCTATCATCCTTATGAGAGGGGCCCCAAGCCTATTTTGATGCATCGTAGAGCTTGTGAGATGAGTGGGGTGGCAATAAAGCCTTGAAGATGAAAGTATAGTCTGTAACACATTCACATCCGTAAATGCACCAATAGTCATTTCACCTTGTGGACCAGCCCTTGGAGGTAGTCTCCTCCTACAATTGCCTTGGTATTTGAATCATTGGGTTTTCAACATAAGACTAGGAGCTATAACTAGACTAGGGCAGGCTTAGATTTTGACATGCACCCTTACTTTTCAACTTGATGGGCTTTTTTTTTCCCTTTCACATGACATGTATATCCAAGGTTACCTTTCAAATGAAAAATGTATGAACCTTTCAACCACTTATACGTATAATATTGTTATAGGATGCTCCGTACTGCTCAGTCCCAATTGGACTTCTAGTTTGGCCATAACTGCAGTCCAAAAGTTTCCGGTAAATTGAGTATCTCTGTCGGACACTATGGATGACGATAATCCATGAAGTTTGAACACATGCTCAATAAATATGTTAGCTACTTTAGATGCATCAAGCTTTTTACGCGTTGGAATCAAATGAGCCATCTTAGTGAGTTTTTCAACTATAACTAAGATAGTTGATGGTCTTGGTGGCTCTAATCTTAAATTTGCTGCCGCCATCTTCAGGCTCTCCCTGAACTACATTCATACACAAACCACAATAAGTACATGTAGGAAATAGAAGCCTAAGGATCCAGGATCTTAATTATTCAATCACACAAAGCATTCTCAAAAGAAAGAGAGAGATGGCTAGAAACCCTCTTGTAGAAACTCGTGGACAGGCAAGGAGAATAGTTAGTATTGCTTACAAAAGTGTCATACAAATGGGATGCACACATATACATAGTCCAAGATGACTATCTAACTTAATGACTATTGGCTATCCAACTACTTGACTATCGACTATCCAACTTTCTATAAGTTACATAGAAAGAATAAGGTACCTCCAATATGTCGGGTTGGGGTACTTAATGTCACTATTAGGCCTAGTGGACCCACTAGTTCCTACCAAGTTAATTTCATACTAACTTAGCTAACTCTAAGTTTAGTAGGCCTAATATAATAAATGACCATGGTTACACAACTCTCGACCTTTTGGGTCAAAGTAACCTATGGTAATGTAAGCAATTCCATTTACATTCGAACAGTACATAGCATCAACAAGCATGAAACACAGTTGAGATGGTTGCCTTGTCTCCTCCCAACCTTTGCTGCATAGATTATGATAGGGAATAACTCTCACAAGGCTCAGTTATCCACAATCCTCAAGCACCCCTTAACCCTGACCCTTCCTAACGTTGACACATGGCTAATTCCATGCATAGTCGATGCTTGCAACCTGGCAGTGCCTTGAGACATAGGCAAGCAAGTAGGCTAACATCTGGACCAAGTGTCCCAATGAGTATATGACACATGTCTCGTTGACTAGTCAGCGCTCCTACTTTTTAGGAGGTCAGTCCAACCACTCCTAATTAATTACCCAGTACCCTACACCAAGGCTCAACATGTGACTTAGAGGCTTAGTAACCATAACAACAGTTTTAATTTTTTAACAAAGATCACCATAGGCCGATGACTTAGCCATTGCCATATTTTACAGAAAGTACATTTGTGCACAAAATCGTAAATAACCGGGATAGGGAGTAAAAGCTATAACAACGAGTTCGATAATATCCGAGAGCTGCTATTGAATTGTTCTAGTCACCATGCTTGAGAATGCATCAAAGACAATACGAGTGCTTCTCATACAAGAATGGTGTTTAGACATCAAGCCCCCATGTGCCAAGATGCAAACAAATATAGACATCGACAACCAACTACTTGATCATAGATTGTCTCCCATAGCTCACTTATTTTTTGATCTACGACTTTATTGCAAAACTTACTCTTTTTGATGTTTATTCTACTATGGGGGGACAACAACCACGACCACTCTAGGTTAAGTGATTTGATTAATTAGATACGCTATGTTTTGTCCATAGATATTTATGATATTGGATTTTATAATGTCTTTTGTATTCTTTGAGGCTTTTTTATGCTATTATTAGATATTACATACTTGGGGTGCACTTGCTTTATCTAATGTAGCATTTTTTGGTTCGAAGACATAAATAGAGCATCCTCAATATGTCCTCTATATTATCAGAGGGAGCTACCATTGTGTCTTTCGTGATCAATCAATTACGCTTCCCTTGTTGGAGATGTGTAGCATAGATTGGAGATGTGTAGCATTCATGATATGGAAGATGGTTCCATTTGAGGAGTGATGGCATTTGTAGCAACTGCCCCAGTATGAGCACTATGCACTATGCACTATACCTCTTTCTTTTGCAAATGTGGGCCTGGCACAAATACAGGATGACATGTCGATCCCTTTCATACATCGAGGCCAGAGACAACGAATGACAAGCTTCACACACATGCGCACACCCACCACGATCGGCACCCCCATCACAAACTTCTTGAAACAAATATACCATGTCATGGAGTGATATATGCCAGCTAGTTATTTCTTTGAAGCTCTTGGTTTGAGCTCTCTTATAGTTTTTTTGCTTATATTAGTATTTCACACTCAATCTATTGTTACGTGCTAGTCTTTTCCTTTGGAGATGTCATATTCTCACTATGTTACAAATACATGACATCTACTCATTTTGTCACATGTAGTATGGACCTTTTGGTTGCTTGTGGACATTAATAAAGCTCTCTCTCTCTCTCTCTCTCTCTCTCTCTCTCTCTCTCTCTCTCTCTCTCTCTCTCTCTCTCTCATCGTTCCTTATAAAAATCTCTTCAACTGAAGAAGATGGTGGCTAGAGGTGCCTGTTTTTTCCTCTTTAGAAAGAAACTATGACATGGATCCAGAAAGGAATTCTTGTTGACTAGTTTATGTGCAGGTGGCATGACGAATCCTTGCAAGAGAGCATTAAAAGGCATGAACATTATTTGGCTCTCCATCTTCAATTGAAACCTGGAATGAAGGTGTAGTAACACAATCACTATGCATATGCAGCTTTCTACCTTTGTGTTTGAAATCAGATGATCTTGCATGTATGGGTTTAATTAATATTTGAAAGTCCAGGTATTGGATGTTGGGTGTGGCATTGGAGGACCTCTGAGAGAGATAGCGAGATTCAGGTTGTAAGCATCCCTATGTTGTGAATATTTTCCTATGATATATCCACTTCCTAGAAAATTTTCATGATTTTTTTTAATTTGAAACTTTTGCTTTCTAGGCTCAAAGATATAACATTGTACAATAAAGCCTGTGGCTTAAAGAATGCACTTCACAGTTGTAAATGGTGGGATTTTGCTATTCATTTTTTTGGCTTAGTTGGATGTCCACCGCCGTTTGTTATTGGTTCGAATTATGTATCCCTTCGTATGGAATGACACGCTATCTGATGGCCCGTTTCTACCAGAATATTCAAGAATTCATGAAGGGTACATCATCCAAGTTCCAACCTGATTATTCTACAAAGTTGACATCTTTTGCTTAGATGCCGAGTCATGGCCTCATTATCATATTCACAGAATATGAATAGGTTTCTATCTTTGCCTCGTATCATAGGATTGGAATGAAAGAATGTAAGTCTGGTGGACGTTGAGTGCGTCAATTGTCTGGTGAATCTTCCATATCACCTTATGAGGTTCTGGGTCAGGAATATCTACAGTCCTCCTCTTGAAAGATATCACAATGTGGCAAAGTAAAACATATGTAGACATAATCTGAAAAAATTTCACCGCAAATTGGACTATAGCGTTCAGGGCGAGAAATATGGGATGTAGCATGGCCGAGCCGTGGGAGCAGCGAGGGCGGGTACGGGACATAGTTTGTCATGAGGAATGCATTTTATATATGAATTTGGCTACTTTGCTTCCACATGTCACATATCATTAAAAAATGTGTGCATTTAGGAGTACACCCTGCAATCACATATGTTGGCTCTCCTCACAACCAACGACAACGCGACTCGTCAGCAAAATAGCTCCTCACGAAGACTATGATACTGGTAGTTTACATGTTACATGCTTTTTAAATGGCCATGACTTGCTAGCTGTTGAAAAAGTTCTGTCCTTGGGACCGAAGAAGATTTCAAAGAGAATGATTTTTGACATGATTGTCAGAACATCATTTTGACAAGCCAACTTCAGGAAAATTTAAAATGAAAGTTGCTTGTACGACAGATAAAATCGAACTTTATGCTCACTTGATATAGTGATGCTTTCTGTGAAAGCATTTCAAGCCAGAGGACAATCCCAAATGGCTCTTGATAGTGTGGCTTGCCATGTGTTGTGCACTATTATTAAAAAGTAAGTTCAATAGTAAAAAATGCTCTATGCCGTTGCTCTATTTTCCATCTGTGATGTTCGTTGCTCTATTTTCCATCTGTGATGTTCGTTGCTCTATTTTCCATATTTGGTTATCAATTGGATTCAATGACATGTTATTCATGATAAAGCTTTTCTGATGCTACAACCATTTCAATTTGCCAACCCCTATGTATTGCAATATATGAAACGAGAGGCATGATTTCAAGCAAAAGTTAAGTAAAAGCAGACCAAGTCAACTGATTTTTAGAATTATGGTCGCCTTATATTCACCTTTCTCTACTATACACAATTGAGAAAAGTGAATGTGAGTTAACACTTTCTGGTGCAAGAGCTCATTTCTACATGTCTTTTATATTAAGAGTAAGAATTAGTCCAAAATAATAATTTTTTGATAATGAGTTGTTAAATTGTAATGACACGGGGCGTTCTCTTATTGATGGTCTGAGTACTTTCATTATAAAGAACATTCTAACATAAAAGAAACAAGGCACAATGTCAACAGCTCTATGGATATACATGTTTTCTTGCATGGAATTTGATTTTACATGAAGTAAACTTGGCTCTCTCACAATGCAGTTTTTAGATACACTAGTTGAAAAGCACTCAGGAGAAGCTGCTGATTGATCAGAGACAATTTCCTTGCCCGGAAAGATCTTGAGTACCCTTTGCTGTCTGTATTGCAGTGGTGCACATGTTACTGGTTTGAACAATAACGAATACCAAATCTCAAGAGGATCTGTAAGCATCAGTCCTCAGTGCTTTTGCTGTATGTCATATTTTACATGTCAGTCTCAATGTATAAGATAATGTTGGTGCTTATGCTTTGATCTTTTGCTTGAGATAGCTGAGTGAGCTGCTGCTCATAGAAACTGACTATTCTACTGAAGTTTGAGATGGGCTTGTGTTTCTTTGCCATAGTATTATTCCAGAAACTTTTTGGTTATTTTCCTCTAAACGATTTTCTGTGCTGCTATCCTGAATTTCAGGTGCTGAATAAGAAATATGGAGTAGAGGAAACCTGTGACTACTTGAAGGTGCACGGTGAACTTATAAAACTAACATGAAAATAGATGTATGCACTTATTTTCACAGCATTTTTCAACTTGTGCTCTTTTTCCATTGAATAATTGTGCATGTTATATCCTCAACTCTGGCATAAGCCAGTGTGCTGGCAGGAGTTTTCATACGACTTCCACTAACATCATCTTACACATTTTATTATTGTTGTCATATTATGACTAACAATCAGGTACATTTAGCATCTCTGTACATAACATAGCTAAAAGAAGACATGAAGATTTCTGAAATGGTCGGCATTGCCGATCTCAAAGTGAAAAGAAAACTGACTTGCAAATCATATTTGCCTCTTGCATAAGGGTACAACTTTTCTTCTTTCTGATATATTGAATTGGTGGCTTATTGGGATGCAGGCAGATTTCATGAAAATGCCTATTCCTGATAATACATATGATGCAATTTATACAATTGAGGCTACATGTCATGCTCCAAATCCAGTCAGTATCCTCTAGTTCTCATTGAGAAGTATAAGTCAGTTTATGCTTCTGCCATTTCTTCTTCTGTGTATGTGAAAAATCAGCTTCTGGACCAGAAGTATTTTATGCAGAAAGGATCGAGATAAATTGAAAGCATTTATTGATCTTGTTGATAGGTTGCCTGCTACAAAGAAATTTTAAGGGTCCTCAAGCCTGGCCAACTCTTTGCTGGATATGAGTGGTGCATGACTGATACATTTGACCCCAATAATGAGGTGCATCATAAAATCAAGGTGCAGTTTCTACTTAATATGTTCCCAAGCTTTTTTTCAGAATCAATATTGAACTTCCGTGTCTTTCTTGAGGATCATTAGTTGCACTATCCCAAGGCTATAACTTTTTCTGTGTTGTGCAATGTGATATGCATCGAGTCACTTGTATACATTGATCATCTTTGAAATTTAGATGGGCGGTGCTAACTGGTTAACTGTTATACTGATATAATTGGTGATGATGAATTTTGTCACTAGACTTCATAAAATTGAAGTTTGCACATTTCTTATTGTTATGCTTGAGGATTAAGCTGGAGTTAACACTGGGAGACGTTCTTTATGATCAGGCTGAGATTGAGCTTGGTAACGGTCTTCCGGACATACGGACAACAAGACAATGTCTTGAAGCTCTTAGATTGGCAGGTTTTGAGGTACTATGTTCATGAATTTTTCCAGCTGTAGAGGTGAAATTTTCATTAGAGCAACTTCTTGTCATTTTGACAACATCATCTACTTTCTCGCAAATGCCCTGATGGTGTGTAGCTACGGTTCTAGCTTTACATTGACCTTGTATTCAGTTAAGGGACTGCCTTTGATGATCTGCCACCTAAAAAACACAGCCAAGAGTCTTAGATTGTTTAGGAAGCCCATTTAGTTGCTTGGATTGAAAACAATATAATGGTCTGCTATCTTGCCTTCTAAGTGTGTTAAGTGAGCTTTTCAATAATTGAAGATGCTTGCTGGTGGTCGACAAGTCAAGGCATGTATATGACAGCAGGTATGAGGTTCCACCGGTTCCTCTTTGTCAGCAAGTCTTAACATTTCCTGGCTATCTCAGATCTCCAGGTGTGACAGAATCTGCTCCTCAAACAGCTGGCATAGTGATCAAAGATTGAATTTAATCAGATAAAACTATTGATACGACTCTGAATTGAAGATGCCCCCCCCCCCCCTTCTCTCTCTCTCTCTCTCTCTCTCTCTCTCTCTCTCTCTCTCTCTCTCTCTCGCTCATATGTACATTTTCTCCACCTGGCCCGGGTTGTGGGCATTGGTACTTTTTCTGTAGTTCTTTTGTTATACCTAGCCCGGGTTGTGGGCTTATTTCACTTTTGCTTTGTTCTACTTTCATTCGTAGCTAGTTTATAGCATTTTACGGCCACGTCCTCCTATGGATGATGCTCCCACTGTTGCTTGTACAGATTTTCTTTTTGGTCTTATGCACCCACGGGTGCCCAAAAGATGTTAATAAAGCTTTCTTTCTTTCTTTCTCTCTCTCTCTCTCTCTCTCTCTCTCTCTCTCTCTCTCTCTCTCTCTCTCTCAGTTTGTGTCCCGGGTTGTGGGCATTGGTACTTTTTCTGTAGTTCTTCTGTTATACCTGGCCCGGGTTGTGGGCTTATTTCACTTTTGCTTTGTTCTACTTTCATTCGTAGCTAGTTTATAGCATTTTACGGCCACGTCCTCCTATGGATGATGCTCCCACTGTTGCTTGTACATATTTTCTTTTTGGTCTTATGCACCCATGGGTGCCCAAAAGATGTTAATAAAATTCTCTCTCTCTCTCTCTCTCTCTCTCTCTCTCTCTCTCTCTCTCTCTCTCTCTCTCTCTCTCTCAGTCAAGTACAGAGATGGATACCAGAGCACTGCATGCCATAGGTCAGGCAGGTTTCAGACCAAGATATACTACATCAGATCATATTTTCACCTTGAGATCCATCATTGAGGAGGCTAAGGCTAGGAGAGAGCGTGTATACTACTGCTTTGTGGATTTCCGCAAAGCCTTTGACTCTATGCCTCGACATTTACTCATACAGAGACTTCGGGACCGTGGCTTCTAGGAGGATATCATACAGGCAGTTGTGGCATTATACAGACGAGTTATTGGCCGGATCCGAGTATCAGGAGTTGTATCACCAGAGATAGAGAGTACCATTGGGGTTAAGCAGGTATGTCCTCTCTCACCTACACTCTTTGGTTTATATATAGATGAGCTTGAGCAGGTTATACAGACAGAGGGAGGTGAGGGATGCACATTGGGTGACCTCGTTATCGCTATCCTATTATATGCTGATGATGTGGTTTTGCTTTCGAGGACGAGGGAAGGTCTGCAACGGCATCTTGATGCGCTTCACTCTTTTTGTACTCAATGGGGATTATCAGTGAATGTGGCCAAAACCAAAGTTATGGTATTTAACACCTCCAGATCCTTCATGATGTGATAGGTGCTTCTATGGGAGGAGCATCCACTTGAGGTAGTTGACTCCTACACATACCTAAGCGTGGTATTTTCTGGTCCCACTTTCAGCATGCGACTACGGCATTTTCCCGGCTACGGAAGGGCTATGCATCGTTGGTTGTCAGAGTTAGAGGAGCTTCTGTTGCGGGTAAGGACCTCGTGGCTGAGGCAAATGCTTTCATTCATTCCACCTTTGGTCTCAAAGAGGATGCGATATCTGCTGCTTGGGTGGGTAAGCTCCAATCCACTACAGTGTTTTTGCGTTTCAAGGATGCTTTGCTTCGTCAAAAGGTTCTATGTAAAAGAGGTTGCCTGAAGGGATCTACTATGTTTATGGAGATAAATCAAGCTTCCTAGTAGCTGCCTATACAAAGTAGCATAAGAGTCGCCAAACTTAGAAAGATTTTTACCTTGTCCTACCTAGTGCCTTCCTCTCTTGCTCGTGATTTTTGAGATAAGGTTACTCTCTCGGTATATACCGGATCTTCCAATAGTATAGAACTTTAGAATTGGTATTTTTAGCTTGACACCTATTGTTCACACCTCGTATAAGTGAGCAATAGATCCAGCTTCCTACACTTCATCTTTCTGGACGAGCATTAACATGGTGGTGTATGCATCAGTCAGTTCCTGATCCTGCTACTACTTGGGCTGAGTTCAAGGTGGCAATACATTCCGCGATGGTGGATCTTACTTGGCTCCAATCACAACTTGACCTCTATTGGCAACTGAAGCAAATAGGTCAACTCTTAGAATATACTGGTCACTCCAATCTTATATGTACACTAATCTTCCCCTTGGTGAGGTTATTGGTCGTTACATCGCTGGTTTACGTGGTGCTTTACGCTATGATGTTCAGCTTGTCAGCCCACTTTTTTAGATCGTGCTATGTCGCTTGCTTTCACTTTACAACATACATATCTAAACCAGCAACCGTCATTCTCATCTCGTTCTTTTTCTCATTCTGTTACTCCTCTTGGGTCGTCCTCTTCTATCGCTTAGTCCTCTACTCCGTCTCCTCCCATTCCTTCGATGCGTCCTCCTTCTGTTCCTTATAATGTCGTTTTAAATGCTATTCTTCACAAGAGATGAATGAAATCTGTTCTAAGAACCTTTGTTTAATTGTCATAGCTGTTAGAAATAAATGACTATGCTGAAGTTAATCCATAGGTTACTTTGACCCAAAAGGTCGAGATTTGTGTAACCATGGGTATTTAGTTATTTAGGCCATCTTAAATTTGTCTTAAGTTCAGTTGGACCCAATTTTGGTCATGTACTGACTCGTGGGTCCTTAGGGGTCTAATTTTGTTTAGGGGCCCTATCTTGACTTTTGGGGGTGCCCTACATTTAGTAAGTGGTTAACCTTAGGGTTTGGTGGCATTTGGTCACATCCAGGTAGAGTACTTAGATGCTCATTGTGTATTCCATTTTATACAGTTTGGCTCTCCATTGCTCTTGTTGCTGTTTTCTCTCTCTCTCTCTTAGAGTTGGGCGCCCAGCCTCTTCTCTCTTGTTTCTTGTGGAGATTGATTGATAACTAGATCTTGGTGACTTGTCTCTTGCTTTCCTACATGGTATCAGAGCTACCGGATCTGCAACAAGCTTGTTTGTTGGCGCCCTACCAGAAGAGGAGCTTCTCTGCTTTTTGTTGTGAAATTTCAGCATCTTGCTGATCTTTTCAAGTGGAGTTTGGATCAGCTTTTTGTCTCTTTCAGGTTGAAGGAGGGTGGCCATTAGAGATCTTGGAGGAGCAATTTTTGGCACCCAAAAATCAGAATCTCAAATCTGATTTTTATGCAACTAGTTTTCAGCAAGTTTTGTTTGGAGGAGGGCGCCCAAAAATCTGCAACTGATTTTTGGTTGTGGTGTCTCCTTATCTTGCTGTTTTTGTTTTCAGGTTTGCATTTGTGTAGGAGGGCGCCCAAAATTCAGCAAACCCTATTCAGGGTTAGGTCAACTTGTGGCTGGAAATTTGCAGATTCTCAGCAAGTAGTAGGGTGCTTTCAACAGCCCTATTGGAGTGTGTGTTGATCACACTATTTGGCTTCCTAATTGGATTTCGGTGTAGGCTTCAATCGAAGCTAACCTAATTTTCAAGAAGCTGGTTTTTTTGTGCAGAAAGACAGCCATCTATCCATTATCTTCTGGGCACTTTGGTTGCAGATTGAAAGATATCTTGTGCTCCTATTTTCAGCTCTTTGTTTGCTGCAAATTTTTGAGTAGATTTGGTTGTGGAAAGGCTCTCTTTCCTATCTACTACAAGCTGAAATTTTGTTGGAGGTAATGGCTAAGAATCGGAAGCTATCGGTTCTTGGTGATGAGGAAAGGCCTCCGTCTTTGGCACCTCCTACACCTCGTGGATCATCATCATCAACATCATCTTCTCCATCTTCGGAAGAACAAAAGAAGTGGGATAGAAGGGATGCACAAGCACATTCTATGGTTGCTCTTGCTAGATCTATCTTACCTCATATTAGGTCTTGTAAGACATCTAAAAGTGCGTGGGATACACTTTATACTATGTATAGAGTCAAAAATCCAGCAAGAGTGGTGTATCTCAGAAATCAGCTTTCTTTGTTGAAGATGCAAGAAGGGGATCAAGTGACCAATCACTGGACGAAGATCAAGGATCTTCGTGAGGAGCTTCTCAATATTGATGAGATAATTGAGGATGCTCAATTTGTTTCCATTATTCTCAACTCATTACCTTGATCTTATCTTCCATTTGTTTCATCTTTGAGTATCTCTCTTAGGGGACAACAACTCTCCTTTGATGAACTTGTTGGGCTGCTTCTTCAAGAGGAGCAAACGAGGCAAAACTAAGGCAAGGGCAAAGGCAAGTCAAAAGGAAAGAGGAAGCCTCCTTCCAAGGATGAGCAAAAGCCCTTTGGAGGTCAAGATGTCAATACTCAAAAGAAGAAAGGGAAGTGCCATTATTGCAAAAGGTATGGGCACTTCATCAAGGATTGTAAGAAGAAGCTTGTGAAAGAGGAGAGTAAAGGAATTGATACTAGTGTTTCACTTGCTACTTTGGAGCAAGAGCTTGAAGCTAGTGGTGATCTCTTCAACCAAGACTATGCTTTTTTGTCTAATATTGCTTCTACTAGTACTACTACATCTATGAGGAATTCAGATTCTGTTTTGCAAGTTGCTGATTTTCAGCCCATTGAATGGGTGATTGATAGTGGTGCTACTCGTCATATGACTTCTCGCAAAGAAGCATTTACTAAATTAGTAAAAGTGCAAAATGGAAGTAAGGTACAATGTGCGGATGATGCATCTTATTCTATTCATGGAATTGGAATTGTAGCCATCATTTTGCCTAATGGTGAAGAAAAGTACATTAAGAATGTGCTTTATGTTCCGGGAATCAAGAAGAATCTTCTTTCGGTTTCAGCTATGTTGAAGCAAGGACTAGTTGTTGAGTTCAAAGAAGATAAGTGTCTTGTCAAGGATCCTAAAAGATCACTCTTGATTATTGTTTCGGGAACGGTGCATGCTGGCTTATACATTATGGATACCTATGAGCGACGAATTCCCTCTACATGTCTTGTTGCTTCTACATCACAATCATTGGAGTTGGCTGAATTGTGGCACGCAAGGTTTGGGCATCTCAACTTTGCAAGTATGAAGAAGCTGAAGACATTTAATATGGTAGAAGACATTCCTACTATTGAGCAGCCGGAAGGGCATGTATGCGAGGGGTGCATACTTGGAAAGTTTCAAAGGAAACCTTTTCCAATTGATGGAACTATAAGGGTTCTTGATAAATTTGATTTGGTTCATAGTGATGTTTGTGGTCCAATGAAGACCGAATCCATTGGAAAGTGCATCTATTTTGTGACTTTTATTGATGACTTTTCCCGTTTTACATGGATCTATCCTATGAAGGCTAAATCGGAAGTTTTTCAACGTTACAAAGATTTTCTAGCAATGGTGGAAAATCAGTTTGGGCATTCTTTGAAGACCCTATGCACCGATCCTGGAGGGGAATACATTAAGAATACGTTCGGTGCATTTCTTCGAGAAAAGGGAATTCTACATCAAATGACAACTCCCTATACGCCTCAACAAAATGGTGTTGCCGAGCGAAAGAATCGCACACTCATGGAGATGGCCCGTTGCATGCTCAAAGCAAAGGGGCTGCCTCACAAGTTTTGGGCTGAAGCGGTTATAACGGCAGCATACATAAGCAATCGTTGTCCTACTAGAGCATTGAAAGTATTAACTCCTTATGAAGTTTGGTATGGAAAGAAGCCTACAATCTCTCACTTTCGCATTTTTGGTTGTATGGCTTATGCTTTTGTTCCGGATAAACTTCGTACAAAGCTTGAAGATAAAGGAGTTAAATGCATTTTTGTTGGCTATAGTAGTGAAAGCAAAGGCTATAGGCTGTTCAATTTGAGCACTAATAAGATTATTGTTAGTCGTGATGTGCATTTTGATGAAAAGAATTCATTGGATGTGGCCCCAACTCATATCTTGAAGGGGGACAGCCCACATAGTGTGAATGTTGAAGTTTTTCCAGATTTGGTACCATCTTCTATTGTTGGAGATAAGGGGCAGCAATCAACCAGTTTCGACCTGCCCAACACCTCATCAAGTTTAGAGCCTAATGTTCATCAAGAACCGCCCGTTGTTGCTCAAAATCAGCCTACTGTT
This sequence comes from Diphasiastrum complanatum, assembly GCA_029204225.1. Classification (NCBI taxonomy): domain Eukaryota; kingdom Viridiplantae; phylum Streptophyta; class Lycopodiopsida; order Lycopodiales; family Lycopodiaceae; genus Diphasiastrum; species Diphasiastrum complanatum. Next base: position 46,001,470 of record CM055104.1, read on the forward strand.
GGGCAAGGACCAGTTTTGGAAGATCTTGGACAGCCAAGTGCGGTGTCGGAAGATCTTGGACAGCAAATTGTAAGAAGAGACATGGCTGTTGGACAGCCCAAAACAGTCCCACGGTGGCTGTTGTCGACTTTGCGGGACAGCAAAGTAAGTTCATTTTATGATGGAAAGACACTGGACTATGCTGATTTTTCAGATTTTGCTCTTACATCTCATGGAAATGTTGCAGAAGAACCTGTTTTCTATGAGCAGGCCAAGGGAGTAAAATGTTGGGAGGATGCGATGCAAGATGAGTATGACTCACTTATGAAGAACCAGATTTGGGTTCTTGTTGATCTTCCTCATGGGAAGAAGGCAATTGGTTCTAAATGGGTATACAAAATCAAGTATAAGGCAGATGGTACCATTGAAAGGTACAAGGCAAGGCTCGTTGCCAAAGGCTATGCTCAGCAAAAGGGGATTGATTATGATGAGACTTTTTCTCCTACTGCTCGGATGACTACCGTAAGGGTAGTAACCTCTTTGGCTGCCCACTTTGGTTGGCGTTTGCGGCAACTTGACATAAAGACAGCATTCCTCAATGGTGATCTCAATGAGGAAGTGTAACTTCAACAACCTGCTGTTTTTTTGGTTGAAGGCCAAGAAGATAAAGTTTGTCTTCTCAAGAAGGCACTTTATGGACTGAAGCAAGCTCCGAGGATGTGGTATCAAAAGATACATGCCTACTTTTGTGATTGAGGGTTTACTAATAGTCCTAGCGAATCTACTCTTTATGTCAAGCATACTTCAGATTATATCATCATTATTTTGCTTTATGTTGATGATATTATTATTACGGGAAGTAATGAGCAGCAGATTGATGCCGTAATACTTGAGCTTGGTATGGTTTTTGAAACCTCAGATTTAGGCCTATTGCACTTTTATCTTGGTCTTGAATTTGTACAAGAAGGTGCTGGAATTTTCATCTCTCAAGAACGCTACATTGGGCAGATTTTGAAGCGATTCAAGATGGAAGATTGCAAGCCGGTTGCTACACCTATGGAGACAGGTCTGAAATTAAGTAGTCAAGGTGATGGTGAATCATTTGGCACTACTTTATATTGTCAAGCTATTGGCTGTCTCATTTACCTATGTAATTCAAGACCGGACATTTCTTATAGTGTCTCACTCATGAGTCAATTCATGCATGCCCCGATGACATCACATTGGAAAGCGTTGAAGAGCATCTTTCGATATCTTCAAGGAACAAGAAGTCATGGACTGGTTTTTCCTGCTTGTGGTGATGCATGTTTGGTTGGTTTGAGTGACTCGGATTGGGGTGGAGATCAAGACACTAGATGCTCTACAAGTGGAAATTGCTTTTTTTATGGTAATTCTGCAATTTCGTGGTCAAGTAAAAAGCAGCCCACTGTTGCTACTTCTTCTAGTGAGGGAGAATATAGAGCGATATTATCAGCCACGACAGAGTGTTTATGGCTGAGAAGACTACTTGTTGACATGAAGTTTGGCGAGCCCTCAGCCACTCTTATCTTGAGTGATAGTCAAAGTGCTATTGCCATTGCACGAAATCCTGTTTTTCATGCGAGGACGAAGCACATCGAGATCCATTATCACTTTGTTCGGGAGAGACTTCATGATGGCGACATTTTACTTGAATATTGTTCTACGGAGGATAATATTGCGGACCTCTTCACTAAGGCGTTGCCTAGAGTCAGATTTGAAGCTTTATGCAAAGCTTTAAATTTGATACCACGTGTTGGTTTTGTTACATAGTGAAGATTTCAGTTTTTGCATTGTCATTTAAGGAGGGTGTTAGAAATAAATGACTATGCTGAAGTTAATCCATAGGTTACTTTGACCCAAAAGGTCGAGATTTGTGTAACCATGGGTATTTAGTTATTTAGGCCATCTTAAGTTTGTCTTAAGTTCAGTTGGACCCAATTTTGGTCATGTACTGACTCGTGGGTCCTTAGGGGTCTAATTTTGTTTAGGGGCCCTATCTTGACTTTTGGGGGTGCCCTACATTTAGTAAGTGGTTAACCTTAGGGTTTGGTGGCATTTGGTCACATCCAAGTAGAGTACTTAGATGCTCATTGTGTATTCCATTTTATACAGTTTGGCTCTCCATTGCCCTTGTTTCTGTTTTCTCTCTCTCACTCTCTTAGAGTTGGGCGCCCAGCCTCTTCTCTCTTGTTTCTTGTGGAGATTGATTGATAACTAGATCTTGGTGACTTGTCTCTTGCTTTCCTACAATAGCCTAATCATCTCAATCATAATTGTCCCCATCCACGTCCACCAGCTACTTTACAAGGGGTTTTGACAATCTGCGAGCAATTTTTTTTGAGTTTTGCGAGTTTCATTTTACCCATGGTTCATTGATTATATAGCACATGGCATGCCATGTAATATTAACTACATTTTGTCTCTAACTACAAGAAGGTGCGAACTAGATACAAAAATTTCAATGGATTTCAATGTGAGACAACTTTGGAAGTGACACTTTACTGCTAATAGTTCTCTCAATGTCTCTTGATAGGTGTCATAACAATCTCTAGCACATCTTCCTTCTATGGTATTGTGTCCACTTTCCTTTTTTTACTTTTTTGCCATGTATTAAAATTGGCTTTTCATTTTCCAATACCACAAAAGGCTTGGACACCATAGCTTGAGCCACTATATCATGTGAATCATTTACAACCATTCAACTTTCTCATGTAAAACAAATTATATAGTCTATGTGATAATGGGAGTACCAACTTGTGCTCTATGTGACAATTCAGGTATCAAACCATCAGTATCATGAACAATATCTACTTTTAAGATATTACATCGTATTTTTGTGGATACACTACAGGTTTGATAGGCTGAAAATTTTCAATTATAAAATAAAAAAGGTATTTTGACACATTTGAGAACCAAATTTTGAGTAAAAACATTATTTCAGAATATTTTTTTCAGCCTCCAAACATAGCACGCCGGTGTGCTAAGTAAATCAACTCCAAGGTTTCTTTTTGCAACCTTCAAAGATAGCATGCCAGCATGCTAAATCAAACAAGAAAATGTTTCTTGCAGCGGAATCATATAGCATGCCGGCGTGCTATCTTTGGATGCTAAAAAATAATTTTAATTTAAAAATTTCCTTCTTTAGTATTCCATTGTAAGATTTTTAATTATGTACCAAACCAAAATTCTAAATGATAAACATTCAACTAGTGGCATAAAAAAGGTAACACACCATGTGCTATCTTTTTGTTGAATCATGGCAAGCAAATAACTCGCAAAAAATTCAGGTGCAAAATGCCAAGGCCCCTTTACAGGTCCATGAGGTCTTTGAGCCAGACAATTTTTCCTTTTATTTTGTTGAAGAATCCTTGACCCTCCACCTCTTGGCAATCCTCAACTTGCTTATGCTACTTGGTCTGGCACTCTTGGCCCTTATCAGATTCGTATATGTGTTCGTATCCTAGAAGCCCGTTCCGAGCAAAAAGGGTCTGAATGTTCCGTTCCGTTCCGTACGTTCCGGAATGTACTGGGTCGGAACGAGTTTATTTATAATGTTAAAAAATAAACATAATACGCCGCTGGCCCTCGACTTCACCATTTCACAACAGCGAGCAGGGAAAGTGCCCCTACATGCAGTTTGATGAGACTGCATAAAATCCTCACCTTTGAAATGTTGAACAACATGCGGATCTGTTTCCAATAGATAAAGGGAGATCAGTTTTTCATATGCACAGGATTGGAGATATGGTGTTAGTTGGTATGCTCCCAACAACCAATGGCTGGATTCTCATGAACGCAGGAGCCTTTTGCGACAGTTGTTGCATTAAGTGATATTGCCATTTCATGTTTGCAATGCAATCTCACTCCGGCCCTTATATGCTTACAATGCAATCTCACTCCGCCATCTTACCAGTTTGCCATCCTCAATATATGCTCTTATATGTCCAGAAGTGATAATTAACGGATTAAATATTGAAGTGTAGTAATCCTCTGTATAAAAAATACGTTTTTTTTTTCAAGGGCCTGTTCCGGAACAGAACGCATTCCGTTCCGGAACGGGCAACTAAGGTCCGTAATATTGGTCCCGAGCTTGTTGCATTGGTCCATATTGGTAGTCAGACAACTCGCATTCATGCTCCCACCGTCCCTGTCTCCCACCCACTCCTTGTTGAAGTAGCCTTAACCAGTTCTTACTCCTTTTAGAGTACTCATATGCTTCGCACTCTCCTGTATTAAATAGGTACTTTCTCTTCACATGCTGACTTTTATACTATTCCTATTGAGCAGTACGATATTATACTTGGTGTTGATTGGTTTGCCTCTTTAGGAGATGTTACTTCATTCTAGCTGAACAGCGTATCTCTGTCCTAGTTGATAATTCTTCGTTTATTTTACTTGGTATCAATTCGATTGCTGATCATAACCTTATGATTGCCAAGCAAGTGGTTATAGCAGTAAAAGAAGTTAGAGTTTAATGTTTTAAGAACAAACAGCAAGGCAGCTATTTGTAATGACGAATTGCACAAATCTTATCCAAGAGATAGGAACTTGGCCATTAAATTTTCAAATACAAATGTTCGTGGCAGAAGGGTTTTCAGTTTACTTTTCTAATTTGAGGAATGGTCACTGAATTATACTATAAGTGTTATTTATGTGTGACCTGGAGGTTTGTATTGAAGTCTAAGATCTTCATGTTTTCTTTGACTTCAAATGGGTTCTTAATTTTGATAAGCTGTGCTCCATGTAAGTAGTTAGTCAATATGTGGGTCATTCTTTGGGTTGAACAGGTACTTATGGAAGAGGACCTAGCAAGGAGTTCACCAGTTCCATGGTACTCACCTCTCGATACAAGCCGCCTTTCATTGTCCAGTTTTCGGCTTACTACTGTGGGACGCTTCCTCACTCGTAGCCTGGTATGACAATGTTGTAGGAGTGGTGTGTTGGATTGTGCTAAACTTCAGGATTTTGTATCTTGACAGAAACTAAGATAATGTTCATGACATGTCGTGAAGGTTCAAGTCCTGGAAAGATTGAAGCTAGCTCCTGAAGGAAGTGTACGAGTTAGCTCATTTTTGGAAAAAGCTGCAGATAGTCTTGTTGAAGGGGGCAGGTTGGTCTGCTTTTATTGTGATACTGGATATTATTTTGTTCTGCAATTTATGCTGGTTTTATGTTATTTTCAAGAAATTACTTAGTACAGTAGTGGTGCTACAAGTGAACATGTCTTGGATATTATATGTTTGTTAAAAGGGGATGCTTATTGGGCATTAATGGGAGGTAGAGTTTCTTTTATTCCTTGGTTGTTGCAACAAGGAGCTGGACTAGTCTCGTTGTGATTAGATCAAATTCGATCACGTTTGTGAAAGTGTAAGCTTATATCTTGTCTATCTGAAAATTTATGCAATCTCATTCAGCGGCACTATGAAGTAGAATCTTAAATGCCGTACCTGGTAACTTGGTAAAGAACCCTGATTACAAGCAATGAATGTAAGTTGGAGGACACACGAGCAAGTCTATCATGGTTGTTTTTGGCATTGAGTGAAGATACCAGATGATGACATTCTGTTGAAGAAATTGTTTGATTCGCTGATTGCATTGTCAATGTTTTTGTTTCTACTTAGCAATGTGAAAAGTGTCCAACTACATATTACCGGTTATAACAGCTCAAATATGTCCTGCAAAGTCGTATACAGTTTTTCTGTTCATGATGACACACTATGCTAGAGATTTAATATGCTAGAGGTTTAAGTGATTGAGGATTCTCTAAATGGTTGAAATGTTGGAATTTCCTTGCAGGAAAGAGATCTTCACAGCTATGTATTTCTTCGTTGTTCGGAAACCCTTAAAATGAGCAGTAACTTGTAGATCTATTTCACCCCATTACATATAGGTTCAAACGGTACCTATTCTCAGCAGGAGAAATGCTATCTGCTCCATGTAGGACTCATGAAAATGCAAATGACTGCATAGGTTCAAGTTACTGGTTGAAATCACAAAAAGGTTTCTTGAGTTCAAATATTGTTAGATCATTCTTTTTTACACTATCAGAAATCAGCAAGACATCAGTTTATGTTTTAGCAGAGAATTTGTTTTTGAAGGAATCTCAACTTTGCACATCTCACAGCTTCCGAGATCTATGAAAATGGCTTCACTATTTATAAGAAAGCTGCATTTGTAAACTCTCATGTTCTTATATCAGATAGTAATTCAAGTTTATCTTCTAACGGATAACGTCTTTTATGATGTGTACAGAATATTTCACTTCAATGAATTTAAATTCTTTCAACTTGACTCTGGTGGTTGCATTTTCCATTTGCCTGTTAAATTGTTGAGAGAACTCATTAGAAATGATGTCACAACTACATTTTAAGAGGAACTACACACTGGCTATTATTTACACCAAATCTGCTCAACGAAACCAATAAAGGAGTTGCACGCTTGAAACTATATGAGCTTGTGCTTGTGTCTTTTCTATCTACATGAGCAGCTAGATGGGAAGCAAAACAGGAACTTACTGATCTCTGTTTCTAAAGAGCTTGCTGTTTGGATCTAATGTTGTTGGGGAAGCTGTCTCAACGTCATCCCTTATCACAAGGATTTTTGACTAAAATTTTTAGGCTCAAAACTAATAAAGCTTTTTTACAAAGTTTTTTAATAGTTGTCCATGGATGGACATGCTAAAAATGTAACTTTGAGAAAGTAGGCATACATCCTACCCAAAAGGCAGCGATGGATGGATTCTACACATCGCTTCAAAGGTACGTTGGCTGCAACGATGGTATACTAATCGCATTTCTATACATAATAATGCTTGTTTACTTCTGAAAAATAGAGTAGGGATGGTCCTATCCTTAAGGTATGCTATCTACTGAAACTTCAAAAAAGCAGACAATTTAACGTAATCCATAGACCTTATCTAAACGCTTTTCTGCTCCTAAACGTAGCTATGGACTAAAAAGACCAATTTTTTTTGTCGTTATGATATAAAGAGAAAACATTTACGGAAACACAACAATGGCAGCCTCTCAAAAAGCCTCGTCTACAAACATTCAAGTATGACTTTTCGTTATCAATTCGTTTGCGATGCACAAACAAGAATGGGATAAGTATTTCCTTATAGTGTAACAACTATGTCTCTTCAAAAATAAATTTTTTTTTTTTATTTTTTCTTTTTTTTTAATAAAGATGACTTTAGAAAAAAGATACTACTTCCCAAAAAGCATAATTAACTAAATGACTCTTTAAAGAAATCCTCGTCAAAACACCTAACAAGCTAATGTGAATGAAGTTGCTTTCGAACTTTATGACAGTTGACTTAAACTTATGAGACTTTCATCTTCTTATGCATTTTTGGACGAAAATACAAAAAAGAAACATGCTGATTTTTGTAAAGATACTACATTAAGCTATATTAGAAAGGGTAAATGGCTTCATGGAAATATTGCTTCTCTTACTAAGAAAAGGATTGCCAATGATGAACTACAATGGCTTACCAACTTTCTTTACGTAAACGGTATCAATAAAGCACAACACAACCCATGCTCTATGTGTAAATTCTTTGCACAAACATTGGCCATACAAAGACTCAATAGTCCGGACTTTACTCCTTTTCCCAATGATTCCCTTGCATATATAATGGATATTATTACTAAGCTCTTACCAGAAATTTTCTTAGGGAATGATTAAGGATTCATTTAGATGGATTACCAATGCTCACAACTGCTATTTTACCAGACTTGCCAAATTTCTCACAGGAGCTCTTGGTATGTTGTCACCGTTTCTCATGGAAGGTGCAGGCCGTAAGGCAAATACATACAAGAGTATGTATCCTAAGAGCAGATACAATTCAACATTGGCAATGTGAGTCATTTATGGACTTCTATCTAAATCTACCACCCTTGATTACCAACATATGACATTTCTAGATGTTACAAGAATATTCCCTTAGATGGTCCCCAAAGGACTGAAAACTGTCATTAAAAAGGCAATGAAATATGCCTTCAAACATTCCATACATTATCTACTTTATTATAAATGGAATCACATACGCGAAAAATTCAAATGGTCATGGGATAAAAAGCAATCACACGAATGGCACGCTCTTGATATAAATTTGCTTTATCAATGGAATGATCTCCTGATTAATAACTGTATTGTTGAACTAGGGAACAAAACTTGGAGACAAGTATGTGGTTTTTGTGTTCACCCACATGGTGTAATTGGTATTTATCCTTCTTTGAAGCACAATTTATAAAGAGACTTGCCAGATTAGGCCTTAACACTTTTATAAATAACTTTATACATTCTTTCAGATACATTGATGACATTTGTTTCATCAATAACCCTAATATTGAGCTTTTATGGACAAAACACAAATTAGAACTCCTAAAAATCCATTATGGATCTACCCTTTAGACTTTCTAGAAATATAAAAGAAAACGTCAAAAGGTAACATTACCAGTTTTTTAAATATATTTATTGCCTTTGACCAAAATTTTGGTCTAACACAACTCTTAAAGTTTGAAAAAGAAGAGAATTACCTTTTCCTTTTTTACAATACATACATCTGGCTTCGAATAGACCGATCTATAATTCATATAAGGTTATTGTTTCACAGGTTATTGCCACAATGTACTGTTGTAACAAACAAGATACATTCATAAAAGGTCGGAATTTTGAGACGCTTTTCAAAAAAATGGTTTTATGAGGGATAAACTATGTCTTATCATCAATAACTTACTTATGTCAGATTTCTATCCGGTTTTGTCTTACTCTTTACCACATGATGTCGATTGTATTTTGGTGGGCAGTCAGCTATCCCTTACTTACTCTACCGATGGACATGCTAAAAATGTAACTTTGAGAAAGTAGGCATACATCCTATCCAAAAGGCAGTGATGGATGGATTCTACCTACATACATCACTTCAAAGGTGTGTTGGCTGCATCATGATGGTTTCAGGATGCTGCCTCTTTGGGTTATGGGGATCCCCTTCCTCCGCCTAACCATTTTATTCAGACACTGATTTGTTGTATGAAAAAGGCCGTTGAGATGCACAGTTTTGTTATTAACATTGATAGGGCCACATGTTCTTCTACTGGATCTGAGGATAAGGTTCTTTGCCTGATTGATCTGCTTGAGACTATTGACTAGGTAAAGATTTATCTTGAGTTTGTTAAGTAGAAAGACACTTTGAGCTTAGTGGAAAATCTTTATAGTCGTCTTAATGATTTCATTGAAAGATTTGAAGAAGAGGAAAAATTCTATAATATGCACATTAGAAAAGTGTTCATGTGCTTGGAAAACAAAAATGGTATTACTCCTGCTATCCTTTCCCATTATGTTTCCGATGCTCCTCTTTCACCGCACCCTCTAGTTTTTACTGATGACCTTGATGAGGATAGTGCCTCTTAGCTCGAGATCTTCTCTCAAGACATTTGCGACATTGGTGACCTTTCTTCTTATGACTTCTGCTAATCTAAAAGCTATCAAGTCCTCTTTGTTCCTAGCAGAATTATTGAGTACAAATCCACTCTCACCTCTTATAAAATCTAGAGTGTTCCTTCTGTCAATTTCCTTGCACCCATCTCTATTGATTTTTGGATCATGATGACTCATTTGACAAAAAAAGAAATACAAGTTTGCAAGCTGGCCACCCTTCATAAAAATCCTTCACTTGAGACCCCTGTTTCTTTCGATATCATTATTCGTATGAACAAACTCAAACCCTCTCGCTATCCCTCTGAGCAAACTTGGGCTAGAATTAGAGGTCACTTTGAAATTGGCTTCAATAGGATTGACTTACACCAAGCCATAGTCTAGAATTGAAAAAGACTTTTTTTTAAATGTAGATGTGATGAAAAATGCAAAAGTAGCTCTTCTATCATTTGGTTTGACCATGCTATCTAGTTCATAATGAATAATCTTGCCAAGTTTTTTCCTAGTGCTTCCTTCCAAAATCAAATGAATGCATTCTTTATGTGGCTTCATAAACCAGCTAGGGATGTAGTGAAATCACGCCGCCTGACTTTTCTCTCAAGGTCCTCTTCCAATGAAAGAGGACAAGCCTCGAGATCATATCAATCCGATCAAGTGAAAGATTATATAGTTCATTGTGCCTTCCTTGAGGAAGCCCTCGAGTTGACACATACAGACTCTCTTCTTCAGGATAGCCATTAAGGAATGCTTTTGTGGCATCCTCCTTTGACTTGAGCATAACCTTTGGCACAAAGTCTTGCTTTGTATTTGTTGATGGAACCATCTTGATTGTACTTGACCCTAAATGCATCCCATCGCATTCTTGTTAGGTGGTAGATCAATCAACTCCCAAGCATGATTAGAGATTAAAGCATCATACTCCAAGATCATTGCCTCATGCCAAACTTTTGATTTCAAAGCATCCTCTCTCTCTCTCTCTCTCTCTCTCTCTCTCTCTCTCTCTCTCTCTCTCTCTCTCTCTCTCTCTCTCTCTCTCTCTCTCTCTCTCTCTCTCTCTCTCTCTCTCTCTCTCTCTCTCTCTCTCTCTCTCTCTCTCTCTCTCTCTCTCTCTCTCTCTCTCTATGATGATGATGATGATGATGATGATGATGATGATGAGTGTGTGGGTGCTCATTCTTTTAGCAGAACATCATATCACGGTCATCTTTTATCATGTTAAATATATATATATATATATATATATATATATATATATGTATAGTAGACAAAGTTGAATGGGCTAAGGTGCCAGGCTTTGCTTCCTATCTTTCTTCTTTTCTCTTTCTTACTTGGCATGGCAGCTCCTCATACATATTAGAAAAAGGCTAGTTAGATTCTTTACTTATCATTTTACTTAAGTCAACAATGGGATAGTGTGTTCTATTCTTCCTATCTACCTTGAAGTTGGTATGGCATCTCCTCCAGCTAATATATTCCAAAATTTGGGTGTTCTCCATCCTTGCACTAGCTTGCAATGTGTGTAAGAGCATTATTAATGTTCTAGGTTGAGTTCATTGGATATGAACATTGCTTCAATTTGCTTGTCTCATGTGGATCCAAGGTGAGAACACTCTAAATACTAAAAATGAGGCCCTTGTGTTTTGGGATTAAGAATGATGTCACGAACTTGAACATGATGTTGTTCTATATGATGATAATTTTTATTTCCAAAACACAAGGGGTACCCTCATTTTTAGCATGTTGTTCATTATATATGATGGTAATCTTGATTTCCAAAACACAAGGGGTAACTTCACTTTTAGCTAATCTTGGATCCTGTAGGAAAATGATAACAATTCTTCCTCAGAGAACATGATGAAAGTTTGAATAAATCAAACTAATATTAGTGTCTTCAATCGGGTCTGTTTCTGATCTATGTACTAATAGAACAATTTTTGCCTTGATTGAATAAACGTGCGGAATTAGGAGACAATTTTAGACAATAAGAAACTATTGATCAAAAACGAATTTTTATAACTGAATCTGAATCATCAATATACATCTCTTGCTATCTTATCTCGTTGTTGTGTCTCTGATTGAGTGAGTTACAATGAGTAGTGCACATGTATTTATATTGCTACAGGACAGGTCTTTTGGCCTTTTAATTCTGTAATAGTAGATCTAACCATTTACAACGGTTGATATTCAAATAGACGCTCTGTTTCTAGGGTCAAATAATTTCTATTCGCGAATATTTCACGACAGTCTATCTCTTCGTAACAGCTTCGTGTTTCACGAATTATTTGCGACACTTGTCTCTTCGCGATATTTTTGTGTTTTGCAAATTATTCGCTACATATGACAATTTTGAGCTTGAAGAAGAATCCAAAATATTTCGTGAATTGTTCGCGACAATTTCGTGACATTTGAGGTTTGAACAAGAAACAAGATATTTCACGGCAAGATTCTGTTCGCGAATGTTTCGAGCTTCAACAAGAAAACCACGAGCTTCTACAAGAAACTGTTTCATGAATCTTTCGAGAATCTTTCGAGTTGGCTGAAAGATAAATTTTGCGAAACTTTCGAGAATCTTTTGCAAATCTTTCGAGTCTCAAGCAAGATAAATTTCGCAAATCCTTCTAGAATCTTTCACGAATCTTTCGAGTTCCTGTTCATTTCTTTCTCATACTTTGTCAAGTAAACTACGCACTTTGTTAGTAGAATCGAGATCTGTCTGATCAGGTGTTCTACAGCTCCCTCTCAAAGTGGGCAGTTGGATTAACCCCAATCTTCTTCGCTACTTCTCAAAGATTGATGACATCTTCTATTTTCTGAATTACTCTAGATGTGGCTTGCTGAAGGATGTATGAAGAATAGAACAGTTTTTTGCCTTGATTGAATAAACGTGCAGAATTAAGAGACAACTTTAGACAATTTTAGACAATAAGAAACTATTGATCAAAAACGAATTTTTATAACTCTGAATATGAATCATCAATATATATCTCTTGATGTCTTATCTTGTTGTTGTGTCTCTGATTGAGTGAGTTACAACGAGTAGTGCACATGTATTTATATTGCTACATGACAGGTCTTTTGGCCTTTTATTTACAAGTCTTTTGGCCTTTGAATTCTGTAACAGGAGATCTAACCGTTTACGACGGTTGATATTCAAATAGACGCTTTGTTTCCAGGGTCGAATAATTTCTGTTCGCGAATATTTTGCGACAGTTTGTCTCTTCGTTATAGCTTCGTGTTTTGTGAATTATTCGCAACACTTGTCTCTTCGCGATATTTTCGTGTTTTGTAAATTATTCGCGACAAGATATTTCGGGACAAGATTTCGTTCGCGAATCTTTCGAGCTTCAACAAGAAAACCATGAGCTTCTACAAGAAATTGTTTCGCGAATCTCTCGAGAATATTTTGAGTTGGCTGAAAGATAAATTTTGCGAATCTTTCGAGAATCTTTCGAGTTTTAAGCAAGATAAATTTCGCGAATCCTTCGAGAATCTTTTGAGTTTCTGTTCGTTTCTTTCTCATCCTTTGTCAAGTAAACTACGCACTTTGTTAGTAGAATCGAGATCTGTCTGATCAGGTGTTCTATAGATCCATAAACAATATGTAGTTGATATATGATGGTAATTGTTACAAGAGGACAAGTTGTAATCAATATATAATATGACACCATTATTGAGCTTCATATGTGAGAATCGATGACACTGAGGTCTCTAAACTTAAAGAAATATAGCACTTATGTTGATTTGGATTTTTGAAGTCAAGGAGTTCTTGAAGTTGTAAATAATAGTGAGGATGAATTGTCATCATGTCCTAATTCCATGGTTAGAAAATCTACTAGCCATCTTGACATAATTATGTTGAGAAGGGCAAGCAAGCCATAGAAGGATCTAACCCTCCTCTAATATTGCCTTCCTATCATACCCAAGATGGAGTTATAATAGGTGGTTCAAAACTCCGAATGGAGGTTCTTTGGTAGTTGAATTAAAGTCCTCTTTTTAAAACATCTTCCCAAGTGGCATGCCATGTCATTGAGACTTTGTCTTATGGTCAAAGCTCCAACTTGGTGGCCTCTTTGTACATTATTTTCTCCCCATGGCTTTTTGTTGATCATTCTTTTTGTACAATATTTTGTTGTGATAGCTTTTTCTTGAATTTTCTTTGGCCTATGTCGCTATTGCCCTGGGGTTTGTCCTATATTTGATGACATGGTTCCATTTTTTCCATTTCGATTTAGTGCTCGTAAAACTTACAACACCAAAATACAATCTGTCATAAGATAACTCTATCAAAGGGATCATGGTAGGATACTCCACCACAAGAAAGGCATAGAGAATTTTTGTTTCATCTACTAACAAGATAAAGACTATCAGATGTCATTTTTCATGAAGGAAAAAAATCCAAGCTTGAAGGGGCCGAGAGCACACTTCATGATGGTGGATCTTCTCATCTACCAATGATCCAAGATGGTGATGGGGAGGAGTCTTCTCAACCAAAAACTCCAAGAAAGTCATCAAAGGAGAAGGTCGCGCGTGGAAGGCTCATTTATGTTGACAAAGGCAAGTGGTAATATTTATCATGCACTTTTCCTTTCTTTTGATGACCCTTCCAATATTCAAGATGCTTTGAAATCAAAAGTTTGGCATGAGGCAATGATCTTGGAGTATGTTGACAAAGACAAGCAAGTTGAGAGTGGTAATACTTCACATGCATTTTTCATTTCTTTTGATGAGCCTTCCAATGAGAGAGAGAGAGAGAGAGAGTGTGTGTTTGTGTGAGAGAGAGAGAGAGAGAGATTAATCAACTAATAGTTATCATTTCACACACTCAAAATTTACAGCTTTGAACTAACTGACCAACAAGGACTGGAATGCCTCTATATATATATATATATATATATATATAGATATAGAGAGAGAGAGAGAGAATATTTAAACAATAATCAAGTGTTAACTGTCACTTCAGACTCAGAAGTCATCAATTTTACAATTAAACAGCCTCTGAACTGAAGAACAAGGAGTGTGACAGGCCTGCATGCATATGCAAGACATGTATATAGTATATACATGTGTGTGTGTGTGTGTGTGTGTGTGTGTCGCAAGAGAGAGAGAGAGAGAGAGAGAGAGAGAGAGAGAGAGAGAGAGCGCAGCTGATAATTGTCATTTCACTCTCGGAAGTCATCAATTCACAATCTCATATCCTCTGAACTGACAACAAGGAGTGCAACAAACCCAGACCAGGTTTTCGATGAACAAACTTGATCATGCAAAATAGCATGCGGACTGCGTTACTGCTATACAAATAAAACATTCAATGCATATTCCATATTACTCATGCTATGCAAGATCATCGCTTGGCTTCCCGAACGCGGCTAGCGATGATCCCTTCACTACCGAAACAGGGATTTTGTAGGCAATATTAATTTAAAGGCTTAGAAGCTTGATGTGCTTCACTGATCGACAGAAACTGGGTAAGATGGCTTCTTGCCGAATCTGTCGTATGAAGGGGCGCTGCTTTGTCGCTGCAGTTGATCGCAGCTTCGCTCGCCCACCGACTGGGCACGCAAGCTGTGGGATCTTCTCAGGCTATCAGAAGCTTCAAAGGAGGGGTTGGTATACCACTTACCCTTGTCGAAGTTTTTCTCGTAGCTAGATGTGTCGTAGTTGAAGACTTCCGATCGAACGGGACGGATTTTTTTTGCCTTAGCTTTCAGCTTTCTCAACAATCTTTTCCAAAGAGGCACCTTCGATCCTCGGCATGGATTCAGAATATTATAGCGCGCAGTTCCCTTGCTCTTCTCTTTTACAGATGCAGTGTCCGGATTCCCCTTATTTCCATTGCTCCCAACCTCCTGATCTGCGAATCTTCGAGCAGATAAAGGGACACTTGAAAGCTTTCTTGCTTGCGTGCTATTTCTAAATTGGTCATAAAATCCGTTCTGCTTCATACGGGGTTGAAATTGGAGATGGCGACTCCATTCATATCCGCCAATCGCCCAAGAGGACTCCTGTTTCCTAGACGGAGGTGCAGTTGAGTAGACATGATTGCCGTTTCTGTTGCTTTTTCTATCCGGAACAGGTCCGTGTAACCATGTGTAGGCACCGGATTCCGCATTGTGCTCCGAGGCACAGCTATTGGAATTTGGAGCAGGCATTGCAGCCCCTAGAATATACAATTATCTGTCACAGAAAGAAATAATTTTACAGAAGAACGCACAAGCAGTTTTTGGGCCAATACCTCTGGAATCCTTCAGCCGTGTCGAAGGTCCACGACAGGAATATAATCTGCTTCAAAATGAGCCGAGGTGGGTATTGCTGAGCTTCCTTAGATACTGGACGCGCTGCTCCCAGGAAACGAATAATACAGCAGAAGACAAGGAAGCCTGATCGGCTTATGGCGAATTAGAGCATGCTGCTGCTGCTAGTTGAGGCCAGATCAAACAATCGTATGCATTCCACAGAAGCAACACTCTACAGCCGAGATAAACACGGGTGGAAGAAACAAACACAGCAGCATGATTCATCGAGTGGGCTGTCAACTTCTGGCATGCCCAGACATACAGAGACAGTTTGTCAAAATCTGCAACAACACACACGCTAGATCAATCATTTCTGCACCAATTCTCATGGGCTCAACGCGGATTCACCCCAAATTACTAACTGATCCCAAATCTACACGAAAGCAAGCAATCTACGAGGAGCAAGATCGATCGGGAGGCGGAAGGAAGGCATAGTTGGTTGGGCAGCTATCGCCAGCAGCATCTTTGCTTTGCTCGAACGGGAGAGGTGAGGGTCGAAAGGTAGGAGACGGAGGTAACTGGAAAAGCCCGTGGATTTGATGGGCTACCGGTTCAGCAGGTCACCTTAACATGCTTTCATTGTACCTTAGTTTGACCCCCTACCAACCCACCAAGTGCTCGAGAAAACCGGCAAAATCTGGGAATGGAACAATCAAAAATCGATACCACAAAATCATTGACGATTTATTATACAAGCATATAAACCCTCTTATGAGTAACAGTCTTCAAAAAATCGAGAAACTTTTAACAATGCAAGTTTTTTGTGGATAACCCATAAAACCGAGCACTACCAGTAACCGACCCTAAAGTGTCCCTTAATATTCGAGATTCCAAGCATTTCTTCATAAAACAAATAGGAAACTATTGATAAGGCTGCACAATTGTTCATCATTCCAAATTATTATAATTATTACTATTTTTTTTCTATTTTATTATTATTCATAAATATGTGTGTATATCAAATAGATACATCATTCCAAATTATGGAACTTATAGTGGGGATGGACCACATTCTAGTCTCGCCATGGCTTTGTCACCTACATTTTGCTTTTTCTATTTCAATTTTGTACGACTACATTCATATTCATTTTTTTTCCTTTTCATGTTTTCTAGTTAGGTTCATATTCATTTTTTATTTTGCTTTTTCTAGTTTGATTTTTTCTAGTTGGGTTCATATTCATTTTCTATTTTGATTCTTTATAGTTAGGTTCATGTTCCTTTTTAGTTGTGCTTTTTCTATTTTATAGTTAGGTACATATTCCAAATTGAATTTGGTTTTTCTATTTTGATTCTTTATCGTTAGGTTCGTATTCATGTTTTGCAAGCATTCTCCAACCTCAAGGATATAAGTTCTAGTGACCTTCTTGATGGGTCGACTATAACGTACTCGTCATTTGGAGAATGACTGACTACGTGGCATTTGATCATAGGTTGTGAACAAACGTTCATAGCCATATTTTGGTACCTACCATCTTTAAACCTTAGCTACCTACCACTTGTCTACATGTCTGCATGACAATTACGTCATGTAGCAGGCGTGACTAGGCCTGCTACAGGCATAGCAAGTCACCAACATACTTGTTGCAGAGCGGGCTCAGTAGGTACTGGTGATTGATACACCAGGTAGCAAGGCCACTCACGCCTGCTACATAGTACATCATGATGAGGCAATTAGGTCACACATTCTTTCACCCAAGTGCTCTTTGGTTTATGCCAAATTGAGGGGATGGGGTGTCTTCTAATCCATGACTCAATGTATGAGCCATACCAGTTACCCTAGAACCCACCGAAATGGAAAGGTCACTAGAAACGTTCTTTCTCAAGCATAAACGATGGCAAGATAGTCCATATTTTATTTATGGATGGAACAATTTTTATGGGCCATACTTTTGACTTTTTAGGGGCTTTATTCATACCAAGCATTAAGAATCTCCTTAAGACTGTATTTTGCTTCTAAAGCTTCTTCATTGCGCATTATGTTGCTTTCTTACTTACTGTGTTTTTGAAGGCATGCCATGTATTGGGGAATGGATTTTTTAGTGACCTTCCACTAGGTAAAACAATTGAAAAATGATGAATGAACCATTATTAAATGATCATTGAGCTCAGTGGACAGGTCCCTGGAAAATCTCGTCCCAAGCATAAAGGATGGCAAGGTAGTCACCTCTTTGTGGGTTGAATTTTCTTATGGGCCACACTTACTTCTTATGGGTTGCAATTTCCTTCGAATATCACATAATGACACGTCATGTCAAATTCTTTACTCCTAATAAACCCTACCATATGTTATAGCTTTTTCGAATATGTACAAAAAGCATATGCATTAGCTAAGCACAGTTTGCCAAACAACTTAGTCACGATGTTCTCCTCATAAGTTTTTTCATAAGACACATCTTTGCATGATTAATGCGCCTTAAGAACTGACAACAACAAATTTATTACTTGTCCAAGATTTTATATCATGATATTGTCTCTAGCCAGAAGATTACACTAAAAGCAAATGAGCTTTGAGTAAACACGGTTTTACATATGTAACATGCATTGTTAAGCTCAAGAACATTACCATGATGTAATTGTAGTAACCTTTGAAATTTTGTAGAAAAGCTTTTATGAGCCAAATGAAGATTTTGTACAGTTCACTATATATATTTAAATCCCACCATGGACTCCCCTTTACTTAAGGGTTCTCAAATCATGATGTATGAAACTGATCTTTACATTCACCTTCAATTGTGGTATCAAAAAGTTACAGTCAACGGGCCTGTTGTAGCCTTTCACATCACACTTGTCACAAGAAAATGCTAGTGGAAAATTTAATTCATCATGTAAAGTTGACCCAAACTTGTACTTGATGTAATCCAAAACTAACGCAAGGTCAAGACCAACTGATTGGGTTGGGTAAAAGTGTTAAGTATTGCCACATCGGCATAAGCTTGGAACCATGTTGGTTGCATTGTTGATAACCTTGTGGTCTTTGTTTAAGCAATTATTACTTGATGTACAATGTATATTCACACAAAAGAGCAACCTTGAAATGATGCATTACAACAAAGAAAATGCTTGTTAAGACTTACACCCACAACATTCATCTACACACGAAATTTTTTCCAAAGCACTAAACCTTTCTAGGACTATATGGGCTATAATGCCCAAGCAATGTCTCCTATTATGGGCTTTATAACAACTTTTTAATAAAAGCTTTTCACAAAGGAATGGATTTTCATTCTAATTCAGAATGTATGAGGACAACTTATATGTACAAAACTATAGGTTCCTCTTTTATCAAGGTATGTCATAGCCTTTTGCTTCCTTACTTTAAGCCATGTCCCTATGTTCCCCATGACCCTAACTTCCCCATGACCAAGAGTCCAACCTTATGCCTTGTATTTTTTTTCTTCGAAAAGACAACATAAACCCCCAAATCACCTTCAAAATGACACCTTGTTATGCTTAGCATGTTAATGTGAAGCACTTGTTTATTCCCTAATTTGCTTCCCATCTACATCTGAACATGCAAGCAACCTCAACATATATATCTTTTTTTTGTTGGCCTTGCTCTAAAAGGTTAGGTAGTGTTTTATTTAATCTTGTAAGATGTACTTAGTTTTATTATGTTATGATTTGTGTCAAGGTTCGTCTAAGATGTCACATTAATGAGGTATGTTCTGAGTTTAGTCTTCAACGTATCCCAAGCATCTTTGGGAGAGACACATGCTCCTATCTCCTAAAAGTCTCATTGGACACAATCATCTTGATGCAACGAAGTGCCATTCTAGATCTCTTCTCGAATCTCATATTCTCTATAAGGACTTGAGGCTCCTCCTCAATCCCCATCAATACATCTATGAAATCTTGAACCAATAGGACTGATTCCATCCTCACTTTCCATATTGGATAGTTTGATGAAGTCAACCTCTCACTTGCTTCCAAAAGAAATGCTCCAATTAAAGCAATCAGAAAATTGTTGTGGTACACAAAGTACACATGTGTGAACTGTGATCAAAAGTTATTTTGCATGTGTTTGCAACCTTATAGTGATTACACACAAAGTTTTATCACGATCCACTAAGGTTGATCACCATTTGATTCACTCTCCTCACCAATGTCAATTTTGTTTAAAAAATTGTCTTTGTCTAATTCACCAAGGTTAGGACACTTAAGCTTGAGTGACAAATCACTTTTTCCAGATCCATACACTACTTTTATACTCACTGGCCTGAATCACTCTCCACTTGAGATTTGGTAAAGATCAAAAGAGATTTGAAAATAAACTACTTCACAATTTTCCATGCTATTGACTACTTGAGAAAATCAATGGCATTCTTGGCTTTTACACAAAGTAATCTATGATTGGATTGATCTGAGCTTAAATGACATGGGTTGGGTGCCCTACCAAGGTCTAAACATCATTCAATGCAACAAAAATGGTGATTTGCTTCCTTTGGAATGACATGCATGTGAAAGTCCTCTTCAAGCTCTTGATTCTAGAGTATTCTCAAAATTTTTCCATACATGCCTGTTCCGTATGCTACAGAACTATGCTAGAGACTCTAATTACCTTGAATAGGTCCTCATTTGGAAGCCTTTCATGATAGATATATGTGAGGTTTAAAAATATCATCTCAAGGGTGAAATTTAACCCTGATTTGATCAAAACTCAAATTTGTGAATGTTGGCAGGGCGTTGAAGATTCCAGTTATATTTTGTCATTTCAGACTGCAGAAATTAGGTAGCTAGAAAGTTCCCTAAGCAGGAAGTAGTCCCAATTTTGCAGAAACTTAGCATTTTGCACCCAAGAAAACAAGTGTTGTACAAGTTGGCTTCTTTATTTTTTCAGATTCAGCTTAGGGAGCTACCTGCCTGGAAAAAGCGCTGGGAGATCCTCTTTCATAACATCATCTTTATTATCTTTCTAAGCGAAACTTGTTTTAATGCTCGAGTTAACTGTGTTTCTCAATATGACTACCATATGGAGACATTTCTTTGTCATATTTTGAGTTCAAGCTCTGATGTGCCAGGATACTGTATTTCTCGTTACTTTGCTTCACATGTTATCGTTAGAGAATTGATGTTTAAGCACACAAGGAATTGGTAGAAGCAAGCTGGCTGAAATTTTCATAGCTCACTTGTGCTACTTGTCCACTAATTTGTTGTCCTACAATTCTTGGACAGATTTAAGGCCAAGTCATCCCACTATAAGCTCCATCTGTTGCTGCTTGCTACTAGACAATGGGGAACAAAGTCTGGACTCGTTGGAGCAGATTTCGTGCAGTTTCAGATCAGTATTTTGATTGTATTCATAATTCCCTCCTTACCCAAAATTTTGGAGGATTTGTACTTCACTTTGGTTCGTTCTACACAGGTTCTCTTCAGTTTCTTGGCTATCCAAAATGGTAAGTCAGCAGCAGCTTTTGTACACTTTTTACATCAATAGAGCAATTTTGGACTTTGTGTTGGGCTATAGCTATCTCCTATAGATATCAGAAAATTTCAGCCACTTATTAGGGCCGATTATTTCCACAATGGAGGGCAAATTAGCCAAAAACATGTGAACCCACATAATAACCACATGAACATGTTTTTGATTCCAATTCACAAATGAGTAAACAATCAGGTGGCCTTTAAGAATTAGTATGCATATAAAATGGTAAACTCAACCATTCACTTCATGTAGTACACAGAATGTTGACTCACACAATGGCTCCCAGCTTCAAAATCTCTAACCTGTCAAGCTCGGGAAAATTTATGAGAGCAAAAAACTTAGTTGCTACTAGAAGGGCTGACTTTACTTCGTTTGCTTCTTTTGTGCTCATGTCCATGTCTATGTCTATGCCTTGGTAATATATCATGATCATGATGATGTTTGTGACTTCGAGAGTGAGATCGTCGGCTTTCACCATCTACAGTTTGTCTGGTCTCTTGATTGCTCTCCTTCTTTTTCTCTGTTTTAGCATCAAAGCCATGAAAGTAATCATCTCGATGATAATGGTCTAGCTCATTTTCAATGCTTTGCTCCTTTGAATGTCGAGCACCACGATCGGTCAAGGGTTGGATATAAAGTAAGTTTTTCTCTTCTGCTGCTAAGTCTACTTCCTTTGACGACTTCTGCAAAAGATCTGGTCTGTGCTCGTGTAATCTCTCAGTTTCCTTGGCAGAAGAATGCCTGTTTATAGACCTGTGACTTCCATGTTTAAGACGATGATGATCTTTGGTCTCCGTCCCCTGCCTTCTTTGAGGTGGAGGGGGCACCTGGCATTAGCTATTTAGTTAGAAAAAGGAAAAATATAGTATTTACTTCATATACAATGAGACCTCCATCATTGACACTATCATAAACCCTCCCAAAGGAAATCAGACTGCTACAGCAGCAAATTGATTGCCAACTAGGAAGAAACCCATGTACTGAAACTCTGAAAGTAAGCATTTAATCAGTTTTATGCACCCCTCAACGTATTTCCATAATTGAAACTGACTGCAGACGCCTTGGCCATCCTGACAGTTTAAGCTACTACCTCAAACAGTGTCTCCTCAATCCTTCTCACAAAGTTCCAGAAAAGATTGGATTAGTTTCGAATAATTACATGGTGGCGTGACATATAGTGCCCCTCAGGTGGTAGTGGGATGCCAAGCCTCTTCAGTTCTTCATGTGGAATGGGTCGTCTGCACATGAAATATCCTCCAATGAATGACATACAAACATGCACAACTCTCTCTCTCTCTCTCTCTCTCTCTCTCTCTCTCTCTCTCTCTCCAACCCAAAAGTAATCCATCAAAGCTGCAAACCAACAGACTAAACTCACAATGGCGCACGAAATGGTCTGTCACGACCTCCAAATCTTAACTGCCCTGACTCTTTCCGTCCACCAAGTCCTCCACCTAAGACAACCACAAAAAAATGCCTCTTGAGATACATCAAACATGTGAATAGAACAATTTGTTCATGTCCCTCAGTGCATATGTGTGACCTCCATATGAGTGTAGCATGTCATTGCCAAGAACTATAGCCTAATAGTTGCTCCATTGACGCACCAGTTACACTGCAATAACATTTTGGTTATTAGGGTTAAAGAGACCGATGACAATTTTTAGGCACTGAAGGAGGCAGTGGCCACTGCACCTGTGCTCAAGATTGTTGATCGTTGGAGTCTCAATGGGATGTACTACGTCAAAGATATAAACTAAAAGATACCAAGATCTTCATGGATGAAGACCTTACCTTTGTACAAGTGGTGGAAAGAAAAGAGGTTCTGCAAGAAGTGAAAAGTACAGGGAAACACCTCATATATAGAGACGGTAAAATTCATTTTGTTGAAGCTAGACACCTAGCTGAAACAAGATAGTTGTGGTATTGAGTTTGAGTTTGGAGTTAGAATAGAGTTGAGTTTGAGTTTGAGATGTCCAATTGACCTTGTAAATGGCTGTGTTTTTTCGCACCATATATTCCTGGACTACTTCATGGTGGCTTGCTTTAGTTTAGGTTTTCTTATCTGGTGACGACACTATCCCATCTAATTACCATCATTTTTGGGATGTATTGTTTTGTCTTATATGCCTTTTGGCATGGAAAAGACATTAATCAAGCTATCTTTCTTTCTCTCTCTCCCGCCATAGCTCCTCCCTATCTATCTCGGCCTATTGTTCGCCCAGCCTGCTACTAGGAGAAGAGGAATTGGCCCAATCCATGAAGGGGCTCGAGGGCCCAAGTACTTCATGAGAGAAATCTTAGTCAAGTTTTATTCTTTATTTGTTTAGTTTGATCAAATACGGCCTTTACAGGCATGCTGGCATTTTTTTGTGAGCAGTTATATGGACATATCATAGAATGGTAATTGGTTAGATAGTAGTTGTCTCATGAGATTTCAGGCAGGTGTATTCATGAAAAAATGTAAATTTCTCTCATGAATATTGCTTGTAAAATTTTACATCTTGCACTTTCAAACCTTCAAGTTCGACGGATATTGGTGAACGAGGTTGAAAGTCAAATATCGACATAACAAATTATATCTAGTGGCAAAATGCTTCGCTCTATTGTACGTAAACTCAATCATTGAAAGATGACTTCTCCCGATCTGACCGGCATACGGAAACATATGCTCATAGCATATCTTCCATCGATTGGTTAATACGTTCGGTCTATCCATCAAATTCTAGGTGATCAATAAATGAGAGACGAATATTTCCAATATTTTGAAGTCCAATTACTAGAACTTGTGGGTGAATTTCAAATCGCAATCAACAATATCGTTTGGCAAATCATGCAGCTTAAATAATTATTTTGCCAAAAGTTGAGCAAGCTCAAAAGCCTTTAGTAGTAGTCTTTGTTGGAATAAACTGTGCCAAAGCCTTTGCTACAATTAGAGTCCATGTAGCATCTAGGGCATGTACAAGAAGCTCATTTGCAATATCATATAACCCATGACATATATTACTACTATATCGGAGACATGATGTGAATCATCTAGTGGATACCTTGCATGAATCAGATCCTGAGAAAGGTATAACAATTAGAAGGGAAACAATTTGTCCGTATGTCTTCCGCCTAAACTTAGCTCTAACTCAAAAATAATAAGCAACTATCATGATCATATAAGTATCACATGATGGATGGATCTCAAAATAGGACTCTGATGCACTCAACCAATTTGCCAACCCATAACAGGTAGGGATGGAGCTAAGTGAAGGATATGCCATTAAAACCAAAAAATGCAAGTGGACATCATTAACTTGCCTTTTACAACACTCACAAAAATGATGTGAACAAAACAAACAGAAGTACAAAAACAAGAACATAGAAAATGATAGAAAAGAAACGATAAAAAAAATGAAGAGGAACGTCAACGAAAATTTTGAAAAGTTGATCACAACAAGTGGATCCAAAGCACAAATAGTGAAAAGTAAGAAGCTATTGAGAAAGTGGACTCTTGTCGTCACCTCAAGTAAATCTTAGGTCCACACAAAAACACTAACAAGCTAAAATGACTATTATAAATGTGATAATTGTATCCTGAAAAATCATGAGCGTATAAAAAGCAAAATCAGTTAAAAAAAACCTCCAAAGTAGGCGGTAGATGGCAATAGTGGTTGCCACATATGTTGCAAAATCTAGCATGAAAATGGACCAATAAAAGTATGAAAATACCTCTAATAGGTTGCTTTTTGTCATGCACACCCTCTTTGAAGAAAAATATCTTGAAACAGAGATATTCAATTGATGAGCCGTAAAGTCTATTGCGCTGTTGGTCAGCAAAGAATGTAAGGATCTACTCAACATCGTAACAAAATTTGCTTGCTAGAAAAAATATCTTCTCCTATTTTGCCCAAACTTTGAACTTCAAGATCTTTTGATAGAAAATGCCAATTGACAAGCTTGAAAGTGTAATGAATTCAGCTTCAAGTATGGAATATGAAATTTGACTTTTGAAATAGAATCTTGTCGAACATGAATAGAAAATGAACCTTCTTAAGGTTTGTTAGACAACATAAAACACATTGATCCACTTCAAAGAGGAATAGAAAAGTGTTTTTCATAGTATGTAAACCCCCTTTGACCAAAATTTGATTATGCAATAAGGTTTGGAAGAGGACTTCAATCAACATCCATCTACTTTTATAGGTGTGCCTTGATTTTTGTTCCAAAAACATATTTATTTTCAGCTTTTGTTGCGAAAAATATGAAAAATATGGCCTTCAAAAGTAAAAAATTAGGGTTTCCAAAAAATAGCCAGCAAGGAAAATCATGATCATTTTATCAAGGGCACATTGCTTGAAAACCAATAAAATAGACAAAACTCAATTCTGATCACAAATGAAAAGGTCAAGGCAAAAATTCTCTTGAAGGGTAAAAAGAAAAACAGCTAGCGAGAAAAAACATAGCCATAGAACAAAAAAAAAAGAGAGAAAAGCACGAAAGAGATTTGATACCATGTTATGAGCTTAATCATAGATATTAGCATCCAATGAAGTATAGAGACAACAAATAACATTCACAAAGCATTCTCTAGCAAAGAATTCTTAATGAGCAATAAAGGCTATAGATGGCCCAGGCACATTTCCAACTAAAATCTCTGGAAAAAATAGAACTCCCCTACAAGAAGTTTAGGACACCAAACTCATCAAATTGAGAAATGGTAATCTCTAGCCCACTTATACTAGTCTAGCAAATGTCTGTTAGAAAACCAACTTGATCATACAAGTAACCCAAGACAAGATTCCTATTGTTGTTAGACAATAGTCATACACATGAGAGAGAACAATAATGATGAAGAGATGTACTCCAACTATGTCCCATTACAATTGAGGTAGGGCGCCAGCCTACATATATACTTTCTCTAAACTATGTGTAAGACTATTGTCTAACAACAATAGGAATCTTGTCTTGGGTTACTTGTATGATCAAGTCGGTTTTCTAACATGGTATTAGAGTTGCAGGTTTTACTGGCGGAGATCGCATCTAGTGGAGGTGCTATTTGGTGAAGGTTGTATCTGGTGGAGGCGTCATCCTATGCAGGTTTTTCTGGTGGAGGACACATCTGGCGCAGGTTAGCTTCTGGACAGGCAGCATCTGAGGGCGGCACATCCGGTGCTCTGATACCATGTTAGAATCGAAGAGATTCTCTAATCGGAGTAGACTAATCTTATTAGTACTCACACAAAACATCAACCACAAGCTGAGGAAGAAGAGAGACTGCAAGAAGCTATGCTTCATAAGCTGGAAACTGAGATAACCATGGAGGTGGGCACTCATCTACTCTTATAGAGGCTGTCCACAATGAAAAGCAAAAGCTATACTACTACAATAGCAATTGAAATGCTAATTATGAAGTCTTAACAATAGAAATCTATGCTAACTTGGTTAAAATAGATTTCTATACTATTCTAGCAAAATTGGTACTAACTTAGGTACCTATACTAAAAATAGAAATAGGCCTTCTAGCACGCAGGCTGGCCTCTACAATTAACCATTAATTCTAACAATGTCTTGAAGGTTCCAAATGCAAACTTCCTATAGGGCACTCAATCTGAAGCACAATCATCTTATCCATTGGAATAGTCTTATTCAAAGTAAAGGGGGATCTAAACTCAATGAAAAAATATCATAAAATAGTTGCAAGTTCTAAAAGTAATTGTGAAGCATACATATACAGAAGTATGGAACTGTGTGTCCATAATAGTGAGAGGACCATCAGACGAATGTGATAGTGAGGTTAAGTACTAAAAGTGAGAGTTAACGCCAAAGTCAGAAGCAGCCAAGAAAATCCAACCACGCCATGACTCGATAAGAAGAGGAGATCAATTTGCATATAAAAAGCATGCCCAAATCATAGAGATTTTTAAGACAAAAAGTTGAAAATCTATGACCACAAATGCATGTTGTTTGGAAAAACTTGGGCAATGTTCCCAAAAATAACAATGCATGTGAAGCTAGGGAGGTTCGGCACATAGTCAATTGAAGGTATAGATACCCAAATATTGAATTCCCATCCCTACTATCCTATAAATGTACGTGTTCTTCCAAGTGATCTTGTGAGGAGAAGGTCCCATCTTCCTCAAGGATCATCCACTTCACGTTGGAGTTATGAACCTAGCTACAGTAGGGTGAAGAGCTCAGCTATGTTCTTCCAAGTGATCTTGGGTGGAAAAGGTCCCATCTTCCTCAAGGATCATCCACTTCATGTTGGAGTTATGAACCTAGCTACAATATGGTGCAGATCTTTCTAGCACTTTAACATGGGAACTTTACATAATCATATCTATATACAATTCCAACTTCATATTGTTCGTATGGCTACGATATTGGAAAGTAAAGGGCAACAACAAAAGTAGTGTTATCCATGGTATTGCAAACTTATGTTTGAAAATAGTGATGTTTGTTCACCAGTACATGTTTGACATGTCAAAAATTCCTTACTATTCTCTTAAAATATTTGGCTCATAAACTGAATAGGACAGAAGTGTATAACAAAAAATATATTTACCAAATCATTTATGAAGGGCTTCATACGTACTTAGATATGAATTTCGAACAACTAATCAAAATGTGTACTTCCGTGCACATTTTTTATAGCTCTAGCACTGAATGAATTACAAAAGTTAATCTAATGCAGTGGTTTAGTACCATCAGCAGTAACAGAGATCATATTAAAAGCATAGAACAAATCCACATATCTAAAATGAGGTTATAAGTATGAAGAGCTCATTACCCAATCTACGAGGGATCCAGCCAGGCATCAACTGTTGGCGGTTGTAATCCACAAGAATATGGCTCCCATCAATAATACTGTAATGTGCTGCCTATACAGAAAAGTAAAATGCACCTTTAGAAATATAAAAAAAATACCACTTAATATCAAAGATCAATATAGATTAAAAAATGTAAATTTGTTGCCAAAAAGTGTCTATCTCAAACATAGCCTTGTCAAAGATCAAAGCACACAGCAATGCATTCAGTACATTGTGTGTGTGTGTGTGTGTGTGTGTGTGTGTGAGAGAGAGAGAGAGAGAGACAAACAGACTCGTATAGTTTCATGTCGATTCGAATTGGCCCGATTTGTCCAGTTCAAACCGATTCGAATCACCCATCTGGAAACCGAATCGGTCAACTTGAAAAAAAAAATTGGTTTTACGGTATCCAAGTATGAATTCAGGATCTATGTTCTACAAATTAGGTTGTATACATAGTGCATACTACCTACACTGTACATGAAACATTCAAGTAATTTTTCATGTCTGATTCATGATTCATTGGACATCTGGTTCTAACAAACTCGAATTGCCAATAAGGAGCATATAAATGTCTCCAGTAAAACAAACAACTACTACATAAGAAAGACAAGTAGATAGACTATACTCTACTTTACTCTCAAAGTAAATATGAGAGGTGATACAATAAGTGTAGATGTCCATGCTGAGAAAAAGTGTACTCTCTCGACTAAGACCACTAAAAACGGATGTGATATGTGTGCTCGCTGAAACAAGAGGATCTGGTACAGTAGCGATCCGCTGGCGATGACTATGTCTCATACTCTGGTGCTGACTGGGACGATGTCTCCTATCAGAAGCTCTCCCTCTAGAGGTCCGAATATCAGGTCCGTGATGTACTGTACACTGACGCTAATCGCGGTGTCGATCTCTCATAGGGACATGAATATCTGATAAGCCCAATAAATGTATCACCTGATATACGCATGAGTGCCTGCCGGGAGGTCGGAGATGGTGATACCAAGTGAACTCAAGAGACAAGTAGCCTGTGAATACCAAGAGGAATGGAAACCCATACCATGGAGCTGCATCGAAGAGGTAACCGCCATATACGTATATCTGTCAGGAGGAAGGCTAAGGCTCTATAAATATACACAATGAGTCTGAAGAGAGCATCAACTAATAATGGAGGAACTGCAAACTCTGTGGTGATGATATGATGTGGTACTGAGGACTTAGCTCATATCATTCGAGAAAGCATAGTGATCTGTAGTCGTGATATACTAGCCCAATCAGAGGAGGTAAGGCATGTACACCAAGTCTCAGCTGAATAGAGTATTGTCAAAAAGGCAACACTTACTACGAGCATATAGAGCTACATCATTGGCATATAACAATATGGCAATCAAAATGTCACCAAGGCTACAACCCAGACCGTCATCCCGACTGATAACCTCCTCAAGCTCATCAATGTATAATCCAAATAAATTAGGTGATAAGGAGCAACCACGTTTCACCCCAATAGTGCTCAACACTAGATCTGAGATGCCAAACTCTCCTCTGAAACAGCCCCAAATTCTCTCATATCATCACTGCCAAAACTGTATCTGTAGAGAAACCTAAGTCTCACAACCTCTGAATAAGCAAGGGTCGTGAGACCAAGTCAAAGGTATTCTTGAAATCAACAAAGCAACAATAAACTCTCCCCCGTCTCTGCTTGGCTTGCTCAATGATGGAACGATGTGTAAAGACGTGATCAGTAGTAGAGTAATGAGCTTTGAAACCCGCCGACGGACCCATGGCATAAAGCCTCCTAGACTCTGCCTCTATTCTCACCGCAGACCGAAGGATGGTACCATAGAGTTTTGCAATGACATGTCCAATCAGGATTGTGCGGTAGTTATTAGGTTTCATGGGATCACCGGACCTGTGGATAGGATGGACGATATTGGTGCACCGAGAGGAAGGGAAACCATTGATGACAGCGTGGTTAACAAGATCGGCAAGTATGGGTGTCAATGTATCAAGAGCATGGATAAGAAGTTCAGATTCTAAATCTTCGACATCTTATGTGCAATGTGTTCTCATTTCTTGATGGCTGCAAGGACCATATCAAACAAAAGAGAAAAATTAGAGAGAAGTTTGGGCATCACATCAACGAGTGTAGGAAGAGACTTGCAAAGGAAAAAGAGAAGGGTAACGATACAAGTACCGCAATCATTACTTTGGAACAACAATTTGAAAATGAGGATAATCTTTTCAATAATGATTATGCTTTTGTCACTAATAATCTCATCTCTCCTAAAGACGAGATTTCTGCCACTTCAAATCTTGCTGGTTTTTCAGCAGCAAACAGCTCATCTTCAGCTTTACAAGTTGCTGTTTTTTCATCTATTGATGATTGATAGCGGTGCCACACGCCATGACTTATCACAAAGAAGTCTTCACAAAGCTTGTAAAAGTACATGATGGATGCAAAGTTCAAGGTGTTGATAACACCTCTTATCCTATCAAAGGTATTGGAGTGATCCCCATTATCTTACCCAATGGTGAGGAGAAGTACATTCGTAATGTACTTTATGTTCCAAAAATTAAAAAGAATCTCATTTCGGTCTCTACAATTATGAACCAAGGATTGGTTGTGGAATTCAAAGAAGACAAATAAATTATAAAAGACCCAAAGAGATCTCTTATGATCATTGCTTCGGGAACATTATGTGGTGGATTGTTTGGAGTTGGCTGAGTTATGGCATGCTAGGTTTGGACATCTCAACTTTGCTAGCTTGAAGATGTTGAAGAGATTCAATATGGTTGAAGACATTCCTAATATTGAGCATCCCGAAGGACATGTATGCGAAGCATACTTGGAAAATTTCAAAGGCAAGCTTTTCCAATTGATGGAACTATTTGAGTTGATGGCAAATTTGATTGGGTTCATAGTGATGTATGTGGTCCAATGAGGACCGAATCCATTGGAAGGTGTAAATATTTTGTTACTTTTATTGATGACCTTTCAAGATTTACATGGATTTATCCTATGAAGGCAAAATCTGAAGTTTTTCAACGCTTTTAAGGATTTTCTAGCAATGATAGAAAATCAATTTGGGCACTCTTTGAAGATCTTACGTACAGACCGAGGAGGGGAATATATAAAGAATACGTTCGATACTCATCTTCAAAGCAAAGGAATCCATCATCAAATGACAACCCCTTACACACCTCAACAAAATGGTGTTGCAAAAAGAATCGCACTATCATGGAGATGGCTCGATGTATGCTCAACGCAAAGGGCCTACCTCACAAGTTTTGGGCTGAAGCGGTTATAACGGCGGCTCAATACTAGGCCTTAGGCCCTTTGGTAACCAGCCGTGCCGAGATCATGGTAGAGCCATAACTGGGCTCTAACAATCCCTCCCTCCTCTAGCAAGTCATCGCTTTGCGATGACAAACTCTAGGTAAGACTTCTGCAAACATTGTCGCGTCTCCCAGGTAGCATCTGACAACGGATGCCCTTTCCAAGTTACTAAATACTCTTGAAGGAGGCAATTTCACAATCGTCGCTCCCTTCGATCTAGGACTCTTTCTGGACCCGCCAACCCTCATCAGTTGGGGACCGCTTCAAATCAAAATATTCCTCCACTTATGCAACCACTGATCCACTATATCAGTAGTGCGTTGGAGAGTGTTTCCTGCGAAACGGGTAGGCTTAATATCTTTGTCTTCTGGGTAGGGTGGAGGTAACACAGGACGAACAGCAGAAGACGGAAATGGATAAGGATAAGGCGGAGCATGCTGTGAGGAGGACGCATAACCACTAGCTACCATCATCGCTCACATCTCTGCAACGGTCTTCTCCACACTATCCATGAGAGCTTGCACAGAAGGGGAAGCGGCAGTAGGCGAACTAGCAGCCACTGCAAGCAGATTACGGTCAGGGCTAAGCACAGGGCTGGGTGGTGGTGATTGGAGGGCCACAGTAGGGCTAAGCGGAATATCAACTCTATCATCTTCCACTATAAATAAACAAAGACAGCACAAAATCAAAACTCAAAATTGCACTTATTGTAAAAAACCGATAAAAGGCAAATCTAACCAAAGCTCTCAAA
Organism: Diphasiastrum complanatum; assembly: GCA_029204225.1. NCBI lineage: Eukaryota > Viridiplantae > Streptophyta > Lycopodiopsida > Lycopodiales > Lycopodiaceae > Diphasiastrum > Diphasiastrum complanatum. Next base: position 46,033,505 of record CM055104.1, read on the forward strand.
CAGCAAGACAATAGTAGACAAAAAGAAAGAAAGGAGTAAGCGCTCCCTGAGATCCAAGTTTGTTCTCTTGCTGGCTGTCGGTCTACTGAGTTGACAAGTCGTTTAATGTCTTTTGCCCTCCTCAACAAGTTAGAACTCTCCCTGAAATCCAATCAAAAGGAACCCCCACAGAGGTGCACTAGGCTAGCAATAAGAGAGCGCTGATTCTGCCTTCAGAATTCCCCCAAAAACCACAGAAAAAAAAAAGTCGGGGTTGCCCTCCTCCTTCAGAGATGTGGTAGCAGAGAATCACTGATTGGGCCGTTGGTTTGCACCTAAAACGTGCGAAAAATCTGCCTCCGAACATCCACAGAACAGCACTGGACATCTGTCTAGAAAACGTGGGAAAAAAGGCATAGAAAACGCCCCAAAACAGTTCTTGGAGGGCGCTAGATCTGTGCTGGAACTGTAAGAACTGGCCACCCCAATTTCTACACTAATTTGTACGTTTTTTTCCTCTTTTCACCAGGCTGAAGAAGGGCTGCAGGAGGGCGATGGACCATCAGAAGGAATTCTGCACCAAATCGGATTCCTTTAGGCTTCCAATAGGCTGGAACAACAGCGCTGGAGGTCCAGAAAACTTCTGAGATCTGTCTCCCCAATTTTCCCCCTCAAGATCCTCCAAAAAACAAGCAAAATTTGAAGATTTTCGCACTTTCTCTCTGTAGAACGAACACTTCTCTCTCTAGAACGAGGCTCTAATACCAATTGTCACAAGCCAGTCACTCCAAGCTCGTGAATCCTAGAAGGGCGGTGTGTCGAATGAACCTCCCAACCATAGGCACCCCCTCTTTGAGACCTGTGTGAACGGGCCCTCGGAACACTCTAAAGCCCGTGGGGACCCCAAATTCCTAGGCACTAGATGTAGATGGTCCATGATCCAAGTATTGAACTTGATTGTCACGATAAATAGCAATTCTACTAGATGCCTTGGCCTCTTGGAACGCTTTCTTACGTTCTTCCACCTGTATATATGTGAGATCATCATCTAGGAATATGTTTGTACCCTTTAACTTGGTTTGAGCCGCAAGGGCAACCACGTCATGACCAGTTCCATACCACCACTCCATGTAAGAAACGTTTTCTTAGCACAAACAATCTACATCAGATGTAATTAGAAAGTAGTTGAACATCATTTCCTTTGCTCTTTTGGTTACAGAAAGACTGGCGGAAGGTTGACATCGTCAACCGAGTGAAGGACCAAGGGAATTGTGGCTCTTGTTGGACATTCAGATAATTTACTCGTGATCACAGCCATCTGCCCTCTCTTCTGCACCTTGCATATCCGTGTGAACTCTAAAGATCTGATCTGTCGTTCGTTTTATCTTCGTTGGCTTTGCTGCAGTACCACGGGTGCTGTGGAAGCTGCTCATGCGCAGGCTACGAGGAAGATGGTGATTCTGTCTGAGCAGGAACTTGTAGATTATGCTCAGGCATTTAACAACTATGGTTGCAACGGGGGCTTGCCTTCCCAGGCGTTTGAGTATATCAGATACAATGGAGGGCTTGACACCGAAGAATCATATCCATACACATCTGGTGGCTGAGTGCAAATAGCGATCTCGTATCCTCGGAGACGTAAAAGATGCGCCCTTATTCGAACGGGGCCACATCCATAAGTATTCCCACAGTACTTGCAAGTCCACTTCTTCGTGCCTAACGTGCCATAACCTGAATTAAGTGTGACGTGATCCCATAAAGGATCCCATTGTCGCTAATAGCTATCTAGTATCAACAAAGCAATAGTATTAAATTCAAACTTCAAATAAAAATCTACCTACGCTCTAACCTCACTCTCCCTCACACTCAAAAGCTCTCCCTCTCCTTCACACAATGCACACACACGCTCTCTCTCCCTCTCCTCTCACTCACACACACACACACTCCTCTTTGACACACACACACCCCCCCCTCTCTTTCACACACACACACACCTCTCTCTCTCTCTCTCTCTCTCTCTCTCTCTCTCTCTCTCTCTCTCACCCACACACACTCTCCCTCTGCTTCAAACAACACATACACTCCCTCTCTTTCACACCTCTCTCTCTCTCTCTCTCTCTCTCTCTCTCTCTCTCTCTCTCTCCAGCGGATTCCTCCAGCGATGGAGATGGCCTAGCCCCCCCCCCCCCCCCCCCCCCGGTCTCTTCCCTCTCCTTCCCTTCTTCCATGGCAAGAAAAGCGAAGGGGAGCCCACGCTCCCCCTCTCGCCCTTCCCTCCCTACTCCTTCCTCTACCTCCGCTCCCCCTTCCTCTGCACCCCCTCCTGCTACTGTGGAAGACCTGCCCGCTCCCCATGCTGCGGAATGCCTGGCCGCTGTTGCACCTAAACCTGTTGGGCCCCCTCCTGCTGCTGCGGAAAACCTGTCCGCTCCCCCTGCTGCGGAATGCCTGGCCACTGATGTATCTAAATCTGCTGTGGACCCTGCCAACGCCCCCCCTACTGTGTTTGCCTCCTCTAATGTTGCAGATACGGTGGCTCACACTCCATCTGCGGCTCTCACTCCCTTTCTCTCTACAATGGATTATTATACCACTAAAGCCTTCGAGAACTTTCTCACCTATGAACTGAGACAGCTCAAAGCAGAGCTGAGAGGTCCAATCACTGAAAACAGAAGTTTCTCACCTACAGGAAGAAAATCATCGACAATATTTACAGAACGTGAGGCCACTCCTCCAATTAATGGTAATGCTGTGTCAAAGATCCAGGAATTACAACAAGAGCCGACCCAACATACAAAATCTACCAAAACGTGGGCATCACTCCTCAAAAACGGCAACAAAGGTAACCGCTCTTATCTCTATCATCTCTGATTTTCACATCTCTTCCACTACATTGTCCGACCATTCACACCTATCTTTCTGCCTTGGGCATATTGCGCGATCTAGTATACATCCTACTCCTGTTACTATTCCTAAACGTGCACCTATATATCGTTTTGATCCCATCCTCATTCCTCAATACCAAGAATCTCACTGCCTTACTTCATCACTTCCCTACTGACACTTCACTGGAGGATCAAGCTACGTAGCCATTAAGAAGTTAAGGACTCATCGCGCCCGTGACATTGATGACCTACAATCTAAACTCCTCCTCCATGCTCCTGACACACTAGCACCGGTGCTATCCACTCTCCTTAACCAAGACACTATGGTTACTCCTACAAGCATTATATGCGACAGAGGTTTGGCGTACAGGCATTACCTCCTCGGATTGGTCCTGTATATCTCAACTCCAAACCTCCATGTTATCGCGGATGATTAGGGCTAAGCCATCAGTCCCACACTAGATTATCACTGCTGAGTTTGTTGTTCCTCCTATTTTAGTGGATGCCCTTTTAAGGCTCATTATATAAATCCAGAGAGTATTGACTCTCCCTTTTGACAGATATTCCTACCTTGCAATCACATCCTTGAGATTACTCTATGACAATGGAGTTCATTTCTCATGGTACTCTCAGGCCGCACGCCTCTTGAGCACATTTGGTATTTCAGTTTCTGATCTCCCAGCAGGCACTCATGAGTACACAAAATGCTTCATTAATCGGGCTTGTATCTAGCATACTTGGCAGGGGCAATTGAGTGTCAAGCCAGATTTCTATCGGACATATTTTTTGGAGTTTGATGGAGCAGGTTTTCCTATACGTGCACACTACCTTGACTATGGACTCTCACACTGTTTGCGGTTTACTCTTGGACGGTTTCGGGTTTCCCACCAGCTTGCTATTGAGACTGGTCGTTACCAGGGTACTCCATGTGAGGACAAATTATGTCAGATGTGTTCCTTAGGAGAGACTGAGTCGGAGGAGCATTTCCTTTTCAGATGTTCGGCCTATTATGAGATTCGGGGACGTTATCATTGTCTTTTCAGAGATGCACCCACTTTACGCTCTCTTATCACTTATGTGGATCCTAGGTGTGTCGCCCTTATGATATACGAGATGTCCCTGCTACGGAGAGCCCATGCTTCAGTGGATAGTGATACACAGCCTCATATTAGTCGTCGTCCCCGAGCAGACTCAGTTTCAGACGAATACATTGACATTGACCTAGCTCATCGAGATCAGGGACAGCGCAAGTTGACCTCAAGTATTACCATAGTCCGAGCACCTACGATTACTAGAAGAGTTTGCCCTCAGAGGTCCCATACTAGACAAAGTCAGCACCAGACGAAAATATATCCAAGAGACAAAATTGTACGTGATATCAGTTGAGGCTACTGAAGTAGTCTGTGATACGAGGCCTAGAAGATGATACTACGATAGAAGATGGACGCTGATGTCGTCTATGTCGTCTCCATGGACACTAACTCTGACTAGTATGGAACCTCTTCTCATGTGTCTCAGTGAAAAATAGAATATCTCCATGTGTAATGAAGTCCAAGAGATCATCAGCTGTCGAGGATGAGTGTATCCCGTTACAATTCCAAACACCTATGCGCAATGGAGAAGGTGATGGATGGGGCCCCGGCGTGCTCCCATAACTACCTAGCATGACTTGCCATTAATGTATTTTACCTGTCCATCGCTATAGATAGCAATTCTGCCCTGTTCACGAGCCTCTTGGAAAGCTCTTCGACATTCGTCCACCTGAATAAAGGTAAGGTAATCATTCAAGTAACTTTTGGTACCCTTGAGTTTGGATTTAAGACGGAGTACTGATCTGCACTCTTCCAACTATGTGAAACGAATGACAAGCGTGGCATTATCTTTCTTTGGGTGCCAAACTTTATCTATTCCATTGCTATCTATGATGAGACAGAGTAGTGTTCAAGAAATTACTTGCTTCCTGTAACGCATTTTGGGTGCCGGGAATGCCACAGACTCTAACATTATGCGATTTTTGTTCCCTCATTTTTTCTTCCGATAAAGTGGCAGCAATGAAACTTGACATATTGTTACCTTCATTGCCGTGTTTTAGGAGTGATGCCCAAGATTTGGTAAAGTCATTGTGTTGGTTCAGCTCCTGTTGTAATTCCTGGATCTTTGTTGCACCATTAAGCGGAGGAATGGCACTATATTCTGTAAATGTTGTCCGCAATCGACTGTTTTCCTCCTGTAAGTGAGTAACTTTCGATCTCAATGATTGGACCTCAGCTTTGAGTAACTTCAGTTCACAGGCACTCCATGACATCGAGCAGAAAAAGATCCTTCAGACAAAGTCTTCATGCAGCAAGGGATGCAACAAAACATGTGGACTGCAGCATAGGGCTGCAGCATAGGGTTGGCTCACACATGACTTCACCCAAAATACAAACTCTTGGATTAAACAATAGTACATTACCATCAATTTAAGTGCCAAAAATTCTGCCAGCACTGGAAAGTATTGGACTTCCCTTCCACATAAGATTAGCAGCATAAGCCATAAGTTTCTATAGGCTGACTTTAGCACATTTTCAATTTAAAAATATGCAGTAAGACAGTTGAACTTGAAGAAACCAACACGTTTTTGAAAAAACGGCCTATTTTTTTCCCAAAAACAGCCCTCTTTCGATGAGATTTGCAGACCAAGATTCAAATTTCAGCCATTGAATGATTCACGCAGCAAATAGATGGAGATCTAATCAAGGACTCGCACTGCAAATAGAAGGAGATTTCATGAAAGATTCAAAAAAGCACCTAGTTTTTTTTCCGACTTTTGAACAATTCTATTGCTGTGTTTTTTAGTAATGCACTTCTTTTTGTGTCAGGGAATGTGAGAGGGTAGGGAATTGAGATAAATCTAGCGTTAGGACTTAGAATAGTGTGTTTTTGTCATAATATAAGGCTACAAATAATCCCCCACACACACCCTACCCCCCCCCCTCTCCGAGAAGAAAAAAATAACCCAAAAGCATTTTGCTGATTCTTCCCAAGGTTGCCAACTCTTTCACGTCTCAAACCAGCAATGTAAGTACTATGTAGTATGGATCATGACAATAGGTATTAGGTGGGAGTTGGGAGTTCCAACTCTCGAGTTAGGATTCATGATGATTGTTGATTAATTATAATCTACACTGTCTCAACACTATAATAGCACTTATTTTTGCCATAGTAGAAGGCTAGAAATAAAATCCTTCCCAAATAAAACCTAAAACCATTTCCCCAGTTTTTTCCCGTTCCAAACCATCAACGTAACACACCCATAGCTCACCCATCCGCGTGGCGTGCTAGACCACGAGCACCATACCTGTAGCAAAGAGGTGCTAGGCCCAGGCACTAGCAGACCCTGGAGCGTTGTGGGTGGCAGAGAGAGCTGCATGCCCAGTGTACCCAATAGGTCGAAGGATTTTTCTACAAGTGTGGCATTCCCTTTGCCATTCACGAAGCTTCTGACTCTAGTCGCATCAATAGACTCTTCGTGGAGGCCTCCCAGGAGATAGGCATTGTGAGGGAGCATGCTTCGTCAAGAGGAGCAGACCATCACATGAGAGCTGAGTTCTATTTGCATAGCGTGGCAGAGGTAAGAATCCTACCTCCTTAAACTTTTTGCATATGTTTCATTTTGCGAGTATCGTTGTTTTTGCATATGGCTGATGGATATTTTATGACAGGTATGGATGCACGATATTGAGTGATGGATGGACCGACATTCGTCGACGATTTATCATCAATATTTTGGTTTCTTGCCCGTTTGGCATAGTCTTCCTGCGTGGTGTGGATGCCGCTCGAGGTGGTGCTACCATCACCGTCGAGTTCATATATGAGGCATTCAAGGCTGTCATTGATGATGAGATTGGGCTGCAGCACATGGTTCAAGTTGTCATAGACAACGCCGCAAATTGCAGACAAATGGCAGAGATTTTGATGAGAGAGCACCCAAATATCATGTGGACACCATGTGTTGCACATTGCATTGATCTCCTCATCCACTCCCTCTGCACACTTGCATGGATTTATCAAGGATAATTTTCTTCACTTGCTTTACCACCTTCTATGCTTAACACATTGCTCTCAACTCCTAACTGTTCTCGACCATTCTCTGAACTTTTTGTTGAATGTTTGTGATGCAGATCACTTCTCAGCCATGCGTGTGGTCAGCTTCGTCACCAGAAAGAAGCAGGTGTTGGCCTTGTTTCGCACTTTCTCACTGTGGACCTGAAGAAGCCAGCATTTACCCACTTTGCCTACTACTTCTTGGTTCTGGAGCGACTACTAGGAGTACGAGACCATTTACGGATGATGGCTGCTAGTGAAAGCTTTCAAGACTTCAGACGTATCGGTGTACATGCGGTGCACTTCCAAACCACTATGTTTGAAGAGGAGTTTTGGGCACGAGCAGCAGAACTTGTGGAGGTCCAGCAACCCATTTTCTGTGTGCTGCACCTGGTAGACCCTGAGGGGTACACTCTCGATCTCATTTATGAATTCATGGACTGCATCGGTGAGGGGATTCAAGGTTGGACTTGGACTCTGACGGGTATCACTCTCCAGTGTCTTGTACTTTTAGCAAGTATCCTTTCCTTAGAGTTCACATACAAGCACTAGGGACAAGGTCTTTTTGAGTAGCGTGGCAAGAGTTATAGGCCAATCATGGCCTCCACATCTAGCATTGGATCTCTAACACTTCACTTGCTATTATCTCTCTATAGAAAATGTGATTAGGCCTCTTGGGCTCCCAATAGGATAAGGTCACTTAGTCTTATCAATAGTGACTTGGCATTTGGATAAGCTTGGTGAGCTTTATGGGCTCCTAGACCTCCTAGTGAGCTATAAATAGGCTGAACGCCTCCTTGTTTAGTAGAATGGTTGCTTGGCTTAGCATTACCATAGTATATCTTGGGTTTAATAACACTCAATTGTAGACAAATTGTCAAGATCATGATTCTAGTGGGGGCTGTCATCATTGATCATTCTAGATAGAGTTCTAAACCTACTTCCTATTGTGTGTTGTTTTTTTGATAACTACAATGATGTACAAATCGTACACTCAAATTAACTCAATTAGATCATGTTATGTTCCTATTTTATCATCAACAAAGGCCCCAAATATAAGGCTCAATCTACTTTTCTAAAGCTAAAAAATTAACAGCTAAAGAGTCTCGAGATATTACAAGTGTCATTTCCATGTCATTGAAAGCTTTCAAATTGAAGGTTATGTTGATTCAACACCTAATGAAGGAACCTCTAAATAAAGGCGAGTTCAAGATTTGACACAATTGCCAACAAAGAAATTCCAATAGACAAATACTAACCATGTATCAAACAAAGAAATATATTGATGTTAGATGTAGGATATTGCCCAAAAATAACAAGACGTGAACCATGGAATTCATCGAAAATGTCTTAGACCATTACTTAAAGCATGCATGCACTACATGCAAGGGCATCCCACTTTCTAGATCATCAAGTAAAAAGACGGCAACATTTTATTCAAAATTTTAGCTATTGAGATATGTTCAAGTATTGAAACTTATACAAGTGGTTGCTATTATACAAATAGCCTTACCTCTAGAAATGATTTAGGTAAACAAGAAAAGTGGCCTCAATTACCTTACTCAAATGAATTTCTGAACTAATGACTCACATAAAATCAACATTCCACAACACATGTTTTTAAACATTCCACTACATTGAGAGGTTCGAAATGTTTTGCATAAAATTTTTGCCACATATATTGTTTTCCATCTACACAAAAATTTCAAGTGATATTGTTCGAAGTTTTGGAAATATTTGTGAATTGATCAAAACACAAGGCTGAATGCATTCCTCCTGCAAATTTTTTAACAAATTTGTAATGTTTTGAAATAGATGGGAACTTTGGTAAAAGATATTAATTACACTACTTCAAGAAAAATGGATTAGGCTACTACCATCAAAAGGGATGCTTTGAGAAACTTGCCTCATAGGCATGCATAAACTCTTCCTCGGTCTCGAATTCAATAAATGCATAACCTCGAGAAGCTCCGGTGACTGCGTCAACATAGTCACCAGAAAAATGATTCAATCTATTGACGAAGTAAGATAAAGGCTAGATACGCAAATGTGTAGAATAAATTCTAGATTGTAAGCCTAGAACCAACTGAGAGACATGTACTACCATAGTTTTTCTAGAATAGCTTAGGAAATGCAAATTTCGTAAATAGGTTTTCTATCTTGATATCTCCAACAATAATAGTTTGTGGAAGCTAGAAGCTTCATCAGTCTACAGGTTTGTAGATTTCAGGGACAGCGAGAGCGAGAGAGAGAGAGAGAGAGAGAGAGAGAGAGAGAGAGAGATTTTATTAAGGTTTTTTCCATGCCAATAGGCACATAAGACGAAAAAGTACATATCAAGTGTGTGGTACAACGGATAGAATACATCTAATGTAAAAGAGCCAGGCTACCAATATGATAATGGTATATCTCGCTGTCCTCAAATATTACTGTTGATGTAATGGGGACATAGTTGCACTGCGCTTCTGAAACACGTTTCGGAAATATGGAATTTTTTTCCAGAAACGTTTTTTTAAATTTTTTTTTTTTGGGTTTTTTTTTTTTGTGCAATATGGGTATCAGGTGAAGCTCTAATTAAGAGCATAATTACTGTGTATTTTGCCGAACGTTTCAGGTGCAGGATGGTTTAGGTGCATTAACTCCTAGGTTTACGCTTTAACTCCCAGGTGCATTAATTAAAAAAAACATGATGCCCCAAAATTTAACTCCCTCTCTCTCTCTCTCTCTCTCTCTCTCTCTCTCTCTCTCTCTCTCTCTCTCTCTCTCTCGCTCGTTATCTCTCTCAGATCCAACAAACTAAACAAAAATGCTGAATCATGCTAAACAAAAACCATGGTAAGTGTTCTGAACCAATCACCATACTGCATCGTCCTAAACCGTTCTGCAACCATATGGAATCGTTTTTCAACCATACTCTCTCTCTCTCTCTCTCTCTCTCTCTCTCTCTCTCTCTCTCTCTCTCTCTCTCTCTCTCTCTCAACAGTACTGAATCGTTACACTGCTGTGAATAGAATCATCTTAATATATAAAATCGGGCCACATGGCACCAAAATGGAGTACAATGATGTTCCATGAACATAATGAAAACTACACAACTAAGGCTCGTCAGAGTCATGGTAGGAACCATCATCTGAATCTGTGCCTGACTGCAGATCCCAAGGGTCTGCAGATGAATCAGAACTGGAGGGAGCCATATGCCGTGGTGTGGCCTTGGCTCTGCCGTGTGCTCTGGCTCTCTGCTGCGTGCTCTGGCTCTAGATCCTCCCCCTGCCTCTACCTCTGCCTCTGCCTCTCTCCCCTCCTCTGCCCCCGCTCTACCTGACCCCACCCCTGTGTCTACCCCTACGTGTCTGTGTGTCAAGTAGTTGTAATCCAACGCCCTGGGATGGCCCTACCCACTGTGATGATGCCTGGCCGACGGCTGCCTGTGATGCTCCACTCTTGTCTACAAAAGCGAACTCAGCCCCCCCCTCCCAGAACCTCTAGGTCTCCCCCTAGGCCTACGTGTAGGAATGGTTGGCTCCTCCTCTGTCTCCGCATCAGGGTCCACCAGCAAGTCAGCCAGGTCATCCCCATGTGCCTCCGCCCCCATCTCCTCATCCTCCTCCGTATGCCCCTCAACCCACTCCTCCTCCTCCTGATAGTCAGCCCCGAGCTCCTCTCCACCCTCCAAGCCCTCATCATCCCCCTCCTCAGCCCTAGCCCTCTGCCTGTCTGCCCTCCTCGAACGTCGTAGAGCCCGTGCATCAGCATGCGCCTGTCTATATAGATCTCATCATCCATCTCCTCCTACGTGGGTGGTGCCCGAGGAGCAACAGCTGCCGAATCCACCAAGCAACTGTCAGGGTTCACCTGCAACCAAAAACAATACATTGTTGTTAGCAATTCATTGCATAATTCAAAAGCAATTCAGTTCGTCAAAGCACAGCAAGAAACAGGGGGTGATGATGTGACTCACCTCGAGCATCTGTCCCCCTCCTCGTGTGCGCCTCAGCATACGGTCGTTGGTGTTCACAAACACCAACCGCCTACACTGTTCGATGGACAACTTGTTCCTCTTCTGCGTGTGATACAAGGCCCAGGTGCTCCAATTTCGCTCACAAGCTCCTGCTGAACAGTCCTGTGCAAGGACTCTCTCGGCCAGTCATCGCAAGTCACCTGTGCCGCACCCATGGTAGCCCCACCATGAAACAGGCCTCAACATATCCTCCCTTCGCCGACTCTGCTCTCCATCGAAAGGAAACTGGTAGCGCTCAAAGATCAACAGCTAGTATGCAATGTTAGTGAGCATCGGACCTGTTGGCAGAAGAAAAAACATGGCTCGTGTAAGTCCTCTTGAATTCACACACTAGCAATGAGAACACTACAGTCACTACTGCAGTACTTAGCCTACCAAGCAATTTATCACACGTACCTGGTCCAGGCCATACGCGCTCCGTGTACTCCACCCATCCCCGGTGCAGCTCCCGATCGTCCCGATCCCGAGTCTCGCGCCACAAGCGGTGCAATATGTGGGCTACGGCGTGGATGGGTCGGTGGAAGTAGTCCCATCTGGCCTCCCAGATACATGAGATCTCGCGCCTCCTGCAGTAGGCAAATCACAACAATCATGTAACCATAGCTGCCATAGCATAAAAGAATCGAATCAGACTTGAGTGAGAAACAACAAACTAGACACTGAAGAGTCATACTTGTGCTCAACCAAGGCTGACGTCTGAATCCCCTAGCCGATGCAGTCCATGAACTCGTAAATGAGGCCGAGAGTGCACCCCTCACGGTCTACCAGGCGCAGCACTCTGAAAATGGGTAGAAGGACCCCAGTAATCTCCTCAGCATCTCTCCAGAACGGCTCACCGAACATAGTGGACCGGAAAAATGCCGCATGTGGGACGTCCATGAACTCTCGGAAGGGCTCGCTGGAAACCATCCAACGCAATGCGTCCTTCACTAATACTAATCGCTCCAGCACCAAAAAGTAAAAGGCAAAGCGTGTGGGTGCTGGCTTCTTCAGGTTCAGGTGCGAGAAGGTGCGGAATAGGGCCAGCACACGCCTCTTCCTGGTAACAAAAGTGACCAGGCGCATGGCCGTAGAAGTGACCTGCAACACAGACATCCAGTGAAAAATTTAGACAGTAGTTGAGATGTGTTTAGCAACATGGAGCAGGCGTCAATCAAGATAGCATAGCAAATGGAGAAACCAATACCTCTCTTATCCATGGAAGTGCACACAGGTCATGGATGAGCAAGTCTATACAATGCGCAGCACAAGGTGTCCACACAATGCTGGGGTGCTCCCTCGTCATAATCTCTCCCATCTGCTTGCAGTTCGAAGCTTTGTCCGTGACAACCTGAACCACATGCTCTACTCCAATGTCAACAATAACATCTCTGATAACCTCCCATATAAAATTGGCTGTGACGGCGTCACCACCTCGAGTGGCATCCATGCCACGTAGGAATACTGTGCCAAGCGGGCAAGAAACCAAGACATTGATGACGGATCACCGACGAATGTCGGTCCATCCATCACTCAATATCGTGCATCCATACCTGCCACAAAACACCCATTAGCCGAATGCAAAAATTGCGCCACGAGTCAACCCTAAACGCATGCAATAGGTTTATGAAAACAAAGTACTTACATCTGCCAAGCTGAGCGAATGGAACTCAGCTCCCGCGTAATGGTTCCCTCCTCCTGACAAAGCATCCTGCCTCGCAATGCCTCTCGTCTGGGAGGCGTCCATGTAGCATCCACGGCTGCCATCTGTGCGCAAAACTCTCTGAACACCCAAGTGTCAGCAACAACAAAGGAAATGCCGCACTCGTAAAAGAACTGGCCAGCTAGTCGAGTGCATCGGGCATGCTGCTCTCTCTGCCACCCGCATCGATCAAGGGTCTGCTATCTGGGCCTAACCTCTCTGTGCTGTGCACATGGCGCTCGTGGTCTAACACGCGAACCGGGTGGCTGATCTGTGGGTGTATCACTCTCTCTAGGAGGACCTGTCGAACCATGTGTTGAATCTGTCGCCGAAGAAGAGGAGGGACGAGAAGGACCCGCTGCTGCTGATCCAACCTGCTCATGTGATGCTCTCCCCTCTGAAGTAAGCCCTGCTGCTGCAGGTGGAACTGGAGTGGCACCGCCTGGACCATGCACTGCACCTAAACCCTGCCCAGAACGTGCTGTACTAGGCTCTGCACTCGTAGTAGGTTGTGCCCGCATACCTGTGACCCCTGCCTGTGAACCTGCAGCTGCTCCTACCCCTTGTCCCTGTCTCTGTCTATGTCCCTGTCCAGAAACCTGTGATGCAGCACCCTCTCTGTCCCTGTCCCTGTCCTTGTCCAGAAACCTGTGATGCAGCACCGTGCCCGTACATAATAGACAACCTCTGTCTCTCCTCATCGGAAATCCTGTGGCAATCAAATATGCCCAATGCCCGCCCACCCGGCCCTCTGACCCTCAGTAAGTGAGCCCTAACCCTGGTAAGTGATCCTGTGAAGAGACCACCACAATGCAAGCATCTCCATCTACGGACTCCTGAGCCATGGTGTGTAGCCACATCCCCCTCAGTAAGCTCAACCTCGCCCCAAAGGCCTCAGTCCTGCACCGGCATCGTGTCCACACGAGATCAAACCTGCAAACAGAAACAAGCAAACAACCGTTCAGTAGAAGAAAACACACTGCATTGAAAAACATTACCAGCATAAAACAGAGCTGAACACATCCGAGCACGCGTCACATTGATTCTAGCAAGATCATAGCAACTGCCAAAAAACACACGAGACAGGGCGAGGGATAGAATAATTCCAGTGCGAGCGAAAACGGGCGACTGACGCTAGCATGGAAGTCCTTGCAGGCGTCTATGAGTCCAGTGCAGGCCTAAACCACGCTACTGGCGGATGCTTGCACGATGCTCTAACCTAAACCCTAAAAAACATGGAATTAGGGCAAGAAATTGAAATTTGTGCTACGGACGTAGACGGGCAGAACGGAGGTCACAAGAGTCTGTGCGGGCATGTGGAAATGCATTCTAGGCTCAGACACCACCTGAATCGGTTGCCCAGAAGCCATTTTCTACAGAAACGCAATTTCCGAAACGCTCAGCCCCAGAATCGCGTTTCGATGCAACTATGAATGGGGATAACGCCTGGAGGTGGTCTCGATAAGTGTTGCTGACGTCGCCAGAGAGGTCATCTCTGAGTAGTGGCTCTACGGACAATATGAGTATGTGTAGTACGTCATCTCCTCTATGTCGGAAAAAGTCACTATCGTTGCCACTGTCATACAAGCCAAGGTTCATCCGCGATCTCCTGTGGGAGAAGAACGATGTGATCTGAGTTGTGTGTCAGGATGAGTCGGTAGCTGGCATAGATCCTGTCGTAGTAAAAACATCTCTCTGACCATAATTGCAACGCATCATGGATCATTATATGCTATAAGGGACCGCAATGTGACCGGAGCATCTCAAAAAAGCAATGGTATCTCCCTCTGATCTCATAGTAGACTGGACATCTGAATAAAAGGTGCTCCTCGGACTCCACCTCAGACAGTGAACATATCTGGCATATCCGCTCCTCTCGGGGGGTATCATAGAAACGTCCAACCTCAATCTCAAGCTGATGAACTAACCCAGTGTGAATCTCAGATCATGGGATAATCCAGAGTCTAAATAGCATGGTAGAAGTGGGGTCCCCACAACATCCATCTCCAAGAAATGAGTCATGTAATAGTCGGGTTTGACCCCTAACTGGCCCTGCCATGTACAATGAAGATATGCTCTATAGAGAAAACGTCGTGGGTGCCCGATGGGAGGTCCGTGATAGAGATGCCGAGGGTATCAAGTAGACTTGATGCCTGTGAGAACCATGACAAGCGATAATCCATACTATGAAGGTTGTCACAAGCCAGTCTCTCCAAGCTCATGAATCCTAGAAGCCGTTGTGTAGAATGAACCTCCCAACTGTTGAAAATTGTCACTTCTCACTTGACATTGGTTATTGTAAATATTGATCAAACATTAGAATAATGTTGATGATCTGATTTCACACGTGTGGAGCTTGTTCCCACGTGTGAAAGGATGTACTTTTCATACTTGTATATATCTAAATTGATTTTGTATCAATCTAGTTAGTGTGAATATGATATGACTAGTTTTTTAGTAAAGTAGACTAGTCACCTAGAAATTAGCCTTTCCTTGCATGTGCATGAGTAAATGCTCCCACATTGTGAGGCCGCACTCACTAATTTATGATGTGTTGATCCATTGCTCTTGCTTAAATCCATGTGTAATGAATCTAGATCAAGATCTAATGTGTAGAACTTGATAGATCCATTGATTAAGCAACCAATAACTCTCTATGATTGTTAAGTACAATCATTATTGTCCTAAAAACTGTAAAATTTATCATGGTATCAGAGCTAAGTAAGAGAGTGATCATTGAATCATAAATCTTGTAAAGATCATTGGCAAAATTTGTTTTTGGCCAATACTAGTGAGGGCGAGTTCATCTAGAGTGATAGCTTGAATTCATTTGGATCAAAACGACTTGGAGGCTGTGTACGTACTTTTCACACGTGTGAAACCGTATAGCAACTTTCATTTCAAGTTACTTTGTGTTTTTTGGTCCCAAAATCACAATACTAGTTCATTTTTTGTGCTTTTTGAAGCATAGCATTGATCTAGATTCAATCTAGCTAATGCCTATGACCAAATAGAGTTTTGGATCATTGAAGCATTTCTTTTTAGAGTCTAAGATCAGATCTTAGAGGCTGATTTGTTCAGATCCTTAGTGAAGTGAAATCTCTAAGAAAAGTGTAAAGCAATTTTTTTTTGTGAGAGTGAAAGCTAGGAATTTTTGGCAAGATCTTTGTGTATCATTCAAGCTTGTGTGCTAGTTTGATAGAGACAAGCCTATAGGCATTCTTGTAAGCTTTAGGCCCTTCATAGATCTTTTAAAATTCAGAAATCTTTGTGATTTTAAGAAGAGCATTCATTCTACAATGTCATCCATGGGTGGATATTTGATGGAATCAAGTGAGAGACTCACTTCCACAAATTATTCCATTTGGAAAGTGAGAATGGAATCACTCCTAGTGATCCATGATCTATTTGACATAGTTCAAGGAGTTGAGGAAGAGCCTCAAACTCCCCAAGAACAAGCCAAATACAAGAAGAGAGCAAGATTAGCTCTACATTGCATAAAGTTAAATGTATGCAATGACTTCTTGAAAGAGGTGTCTTCTTGTACCTCATCCAAAGAGGCTTGGGATTCATTAAAGAGCATCTATGAATCCAATAATACTTCAAGAAACCTCATGCTAAGAAATCAAGTTTTCCAAAGCATGAAAGGAAGTGGAGAGAGTGGACAAGAGTATGTCCTTAGGATCAAATCTTTTAACAAGGAATTAAGTGCAATAGGGCTTAAATGGCCTAGGTGATGAGTTCACCAACTTAGTCCAATCATTTGCTATTCAAGACACTCTTCCATCCATTGAAAAGTTGCACAGTGTTCTTGTGGCCGAGGAGAGTAGGCTTCTACACCTCAAGACAAGAATGGATGGCATGTCACTTAATGGAGGAGAGGAGAAAGCAAACTTTACATTCAAAAGCAAGAAAAGCAACATCCATTTAAGAAGAATCAAGGCAAAGAGGCCGAGATGAAGAATGGAGGATCTACTTCCAAAGGCAAGGTGAAGAACAAGGCAAAGCTCAAGTGTTTCTTTTGTGGAAAGAAAGGACACTTTGCCTCAGAATGCTACTTGAAGAAGAATCAACAAGCAAATAGAGATCAAGGGACCATTGCTCAAGAGGAAGAAGATGAGGATGGATTCAATACATCCTTGATGGTTGCATCTACACCAACTTCAAGTCAAGACACATGGTGAATAGATAGTGGGGCTAGTTCCCACATGTCTTTTAACAAGCATTATTTCTCCACTTTTCTATCTTGTAATGACTCTAAGAAGTCAATATACACTGCTAGTGATCAAGCATGCAAGATAGATGGCATAGGATCTATTCCTCTTTGCTTAGGCACATCTAAAAGGATAGATCTAGATAAAGTTTTGTATGTTTCTACCATTTCAAGAAACTTGCTTAGTGTAGGACAATTAATGGACAATGGACTAGATGTACACTTCAAGAATGGAGTTTGTTCCATCTTGAAAAATGATAAGTGCATAGCTAGTGGCATTAAGCAAGGTAGACTATTTAAGTTGGATGCTAATGTTGCAAATGAAAGTGTGAACTTGGCTAGGGAGGAGCTATCTCAAGTGGAGCTATGGCATAAGAGATTAGGCCATCCTAATCTTCAATCTATGGAGTCAATGGCAAGCAAGGAACTAGCTCTCGGCCTACCAAGAGCCTTCAAGAAGTGTGGAAAGATGTGTGAGGCATGTGGCCTTGCAAAGTCACACAAATCTTCTTACAAGAGATCTTCATCAAGATCTACCTCTCCCTTGGATCTCATACATTCTAATGTACATAGTTTTTCACATGCAAGTAATGGAGGTGCTTTGATGTATGTAACTTTTATAGATGATTGTACTAGATTCACATGAACTGAGTTACTATCAAAGAAAAGTCTTGTTTATGAAGCTTTCATTAAGTTCAAGTCTCTAGTAGAGAAGCAACTTAGTACTTCCATCAAAGCACTAAGATGTGATAATGGAGGAGAGTACACCTCCAATAAAATGAAAGACTTTTGTGAGATCAATGGCATTAAATTGCAATACACTTGTTCCTACACCCCCCAACAAAATGGGGTGGCCGAGAGGAAAAATAGGAGTCTATGTGAGTGTGCAAAGTCTTTAAGACTTGATGCATCACTTCCCATCTCATTTTGGGGAGAAGCTATAACATGTGCTAATTACTTGTGTAATAGACTTCCTAGTAGTGCTATAGATGGGATCTCACCTTATCAAGCCTTGTTTGATAAGAAACCCAATGTAAAAGATTTTAAGATCTTTGGATGTATTTGTTATGTTCACATCCCTAAACAAGAAGGAAGATGCTACCTCCTTCAAAGGGATCTTTGTTGGCTATGGAGAAAATAGCAAAGGCTATATGATCCTATATCCAAGAAAGTAAAGGTAAGCAGGGATGTACTTTTTGATGAGTCACAATTTGCTAAGAGCTTGTCAAATGGATCTAACCCATTGTGCATTGAAGATCTTGACAAACCCGAGGAGGATCTTGACAAACCCGAGGATAGAGACATGGATCCAAGTCAAAAGGGGCCGAGAAGATCATCATGAAGCAAGGCCGAGCCCTCAAGGCTCACCTATGTGGACAAGGTAAAGCAAAAGGAAAACTCTACAACTTCTACCTCTTACTCCTTCTTAGCTACATTGCTTGAAGAACCGTCATCTTTTGAAGCATATAAATCTAAAGTTTGGAGAGATGCAATGCAAGTAGAGTATGATGCATTAGAAGAAAATCCTACTTGGAATCTTGTAAATCTTCCAAGAGGGAAGAAACCACTTGCATGTAAGTGGATTTATAGAATAAAGTACAATCAAGATGGATCTATTAGTAAGTACAAAGCTAGGCTTGTTGCTAAGGGATTTCTTCAAATAAAAGGATTGGATTATGAAGAAACATTTGCACCTGTAGCTAAGCTTGTAACTATTAGATTAATCATTTGCATTGTTACTTTGTTCAAGTGGGATCTCTACCAAATGGATGTGACAAATGCCTTCTTGAATGGCTTCTTAGAAGAGGAAATCTACATGATGCAACCCGAGGGCTTCATCAAGGTTGGTGAGGAGCAAAAGGTGTGCTACTTAAGGAAGAGCTTATATGGCTTGAAGCAAGCACCTAGAGCTTGGTACTCTAGGTTGCATGATTTTCTCTATTCTCTTGGCTTTGTACTAACTGCTTATGAAGCTTCTTTATATTTCAAATGTAATGAAGGAATGATCATCATTTTGGTACTTTATGTTGATGACATCATTTTGACAGGAAATGATGATGAAGGCATAAGCAAAATAAAAGTTGATTTATCTAGTGAAATCAAGATGGTAGATCTAGGCTTCCTAAAGTTTATACTTGGGATAGAAGTGTCTAGAAATAGCAATTGTACTTTCATAAGTCAATCTAAGTATGCTACTTCCATTCTTGAAAGATTTGGTATGAAAGATTGTAAGGGGATTGACACCCCTATGGAGCATGTTGTGAAAGCAACTAATGAAGGTGATGAAGCATCCTTTGAGGACATCACCCTCTTTAGGAAGCTTATAGGCTCTCTAATCTATTTGACCATCACTAGACCTGACTTAAGTTTTTGTGTAAGCAAGTTGAGTCAAAGTATGCAAGCTCCTTTAGTTCATCATTGGAAAAGTGCCAAAAGAGTACTTAGATATGTTTTTAGTACTAGATTTTTTGGCATACTTTATGAAGGATCTAACTTGCACTTGAGAGCCTACTTGGATTCAGATTTTGCAGGTGACAAGATGGATAGGAAGTCCATTAGTGCATTTGCAACATTTCTTTGTGGAGGAGTAATATCTTGACTTTCCAAAAAGCAAGATACAATCTCACTATCTTCTTGTGAAGCCGAGTACAAGGCATTGACTTCAACAACCAAAGAGCTCCTATGGCTAAGAAGACTCTTGATGGAACTACATGTGCTAGAGGCCGAGGAGATCCCTTACATATTTTGTGACAATCAAGCTTCTCAACAAATTGCTTCAAATCCTATCTTCCATGCTAGAACAAAGCATATTGAGATAGCTCACCACTTTGTGAGGGAGAAGGTACAATCCAAGGAGGTGCAACTACATCATGTACCATCATCCGAATGCATAGCTGATATCTTAACCAAGCCATTGTCCAAAGATCCATTTTTTAAGTTAAGATATGCTCTTGGAATTGTAGATAGATGTACATTAGATTTGCCAAGTTAGAAGTGAGGAGGAGTGTTGAAAATTGTCACTTCCCACTTGACATTCGTCATTGTAAATATTGATCAAACATTAGAATAATGTTGATGACCTGATTTCACACGTGTGGAGCCTATTCCCACGTGTGAAAGGATGTACTTTTCATACTTGTATATATCTAAATTGATTTTGTATCAATCTAGTTAGTGTGAACATGATATGACTAGTTTTTTAGTCAAGTTGACTAGTCAACTAGAAATTAGCCTTTCCTTCATGTGCATGAGTAAATGCTCCCACATGGCAAGTGGATGTTCACACGTGTGTATAGAGTACTAGAAGATAAGAGTTGACCATTTTCCTTAGATCCTATTT
Organism: Diphasiastrum complanatum; assembly: GCA_029204225.1. Classification (NCBI taxonomy): domain Eukaryota; kingdom Viridiplantae; phylum Streptophyta; class Lycopodiopsida; order Lycopodiales; family Lycopodiaceae; genus Diphasiastrum; species Diphasiastrum complanatum. Next base: position 46,053,707 of record CM055104.1, read on the forward strand.
TGTAGGGAATATTCCTATATTCTAGGAGACTAGCTTTTTGGATTTTAGCCATATTCTAGAAGGTCAACTTTTGGATAAGGATCAAGGATGGATCAAATGGATAGATCTGAGCGATGTGGCACTTTTCACACGTGTGAAGACCTGCTGGACTGTACCAGACTCGTGGATGTACTTGATCCATAAAAGGATCATCATCTAGGACTATTGTACTTGTTGTTTCAGGTGCAGGCCTACTATGGACAATACTCCACACGTGTGAGGCCGCTCTCACTAATTTATGATGTGTTGATCCATTGCTCTTGCTTAAATCCATGTGTAGTGAATCTAGATCAAGATCTAATGTGTAGAACTTGATAGATCCATTGATTAAGCAACCAATAACTCTCTATGATTGTTAAGTACAATCATTATTGTCCTAAAAACTGTAAAATTTATCACCAACCATAGGCACCCCCTCCTTGAGTCCTTCTACCTGCTATTCCCATCAACTGGCACATGGCATCCACCTGTGAGTGATCAGTCCACTTGGCATGCCTAGCCCCTGTGACCTGTGAATATTGAGTGACTCATAGGGTACCACCCCCGTGCCCTGCCAAAGACCTGTGACCCTCTTGATCACCCCGACTACTTGTCGGCTAGCATCTCGTCACTGATGGCTAGGGTCCTGACGGTCAAGACACCGCATCTTTGACAACTTGTCAGGCGGCCACACTGGGTCACTGCTCGTGACGCACCGGTCCCAACTTGGGACAGATGTCCTCCTCGGTCACCGGCCCTTGCCAATACTTGGCCTCAGGCCCTCTGGTGACTGGCCGTGCCAAGGTCATGATAGAGTCCTAACTGGACTCTAACAATCCTTCCCTCCTCTGGGAAGTCATCGGTCCTCGATGACAAACTCCGGGTAAGACTTCTGCAACGCATGTCACGTCTCCCAGGTAGCATCTGACAACATATGCCCTTTCCAGGTTACTAGATACTCTTGAAGGAGACGATTCCGCAGTCGTCGCTCCCTTCGATCTAGGATTCTGTCTGGCCCATAACCTGTGGTGTCTTTCTCCTCAAGAGACACTAGACCTTCCACCAGGCTATCGCCATCGTGCAAACATCTCTTCAGTTTGCTAACATGGAATATTGGATGCACCTTGCATCCTACAGGTAGCTGTAGCTTATAAGCTACTTGGCTCATCTTCTTAATAATCAACCATGGTCCACAATACCTAGGAGATAACGGCGCACTTTCCTGTGCGTAGCACCTTCAACTTCTAAGGGACTAGTAAATACACCCAATCTCCATTCTCAAATTCCCGATAGGTACAGTTCTCACCAGCATAACTCTCTGCCCTAGCTACAGCTTTGGACAAGTTATCTCGTGCCAACTCTAGCTTCTGCTGCATCTGAGCCAAAAACTCTACAGCACTAGGTACCCTATGCGGAATCCCTATGATTGCAGGACTCAATGGCCTGAAACCATAATTAAGCTCAAATGGGCTCAATCCAGTGGACGCATGTCTCTTATCATTGTACGCGAACTTTAATAGGGGTAAATGCTTTACCCAGTCTGTTTGCGTACTACTCACATATGCCCTAAGCATATCTTCCAAGATCTGATTCACTCGCTCTGTCTAACCATCCGTCTGAGGATGCTCAGAGCTACTCATCCGCAACCGTGTTTCCAGCTTGGCGAACACCTCAATTCAGAAATCTCCCGAAAACTTGGGATCCCTGTCAGAAACTATGGACTTCAGAAGACCATGTAACCTGACAATATTCTGAATAAACAACTCAGCCACTTGCGGAGCTGTGACCTTCTTGATCGTTGCGATGAAATGAGCCATCTTGGAAAACCTGTCTACCGCTACCATAACGGAATTGAATCCATTCTGGGTCTTGGGTAGCCCAACAATAAAATCCCTAGAGATGCTTTCCCACCTTCCTATAGGTATCTCAAGCGGATGTAGCAAGCCCGGAGGACTTACTCTCTCGGCCTTGTTCACCTGACAAACTGTGCAACGCTGGACATACTCTCTTACATCCCGCTGGAATCGTGGCCAGAAATAATGCCTTCTCAAAAGCTCACTAGTCTTATCAATACCAAGGTGCCTTCCATGCCAAAAGGCATATAAGACAAATAAGTACATTCAAGTATGTCAACATCTCCAAAACTGAAAGAAAAGCATATATAGTAAATCTAAACACAAATACCAAAGTTAACTAAACCAACAGGTATGAAGCCAGAAATGGCTATGTATAATGTAAGCAAGCCGCAGATCATGTCCTGGAGGTGATGTTGCTACTGCTGTTGCTGCTACTCCTGAAAAAAGATGTAATACAAGCTGCAGTGGGCAGTGAGATTGAGATATGTTGCCAATGTCGAATGTAAGAGGGTCATCTCCTCATGGTAGGACGAAGAGGTCTAGCTGCTGGGTAATGCTGGGAAGTGCGTTGTCTCTGATCTCCGTGGGAAGTCGTGTCCTCATCCTCGTCGTCATCATCTGAATCTGAGAGTCGTGAACGTCGTCTGGAGAAAAAGGAGATAATCTAAAGCTGTGTGTCAGGAGCAATTTGACGTCGAGGCTGTAGATCCCGTCGTAATAGAAACATCTCTCGGATCATAAGTGCAACACAGCGTGGATCCTCATAGGTAACAAGTGAACGCAGTGTAAATGGTGTATCCCTAAACAAGCAATAGTATCTCCCACGATCTCATAATAAGCTGGGCAAATAAAAATAAAATGCTCCTCAGTCTCTACTACACCTAGGGAACACTGCTGGCTGCTCCATAGCTAGGCCTTGGAATTTGTCATGGTATTAGATCAGGTTATGTTGCCTGTGGTGTGGTGAAAGCTTGGACCTGTTTTTGATCAGATTCCTGCCATTCCTAGAGAGCAGCTTACCTTTGAGGAGGGAGCACTTTTTGTAGGGGCATCTGATCTCTGTGCTATCTGCATGGTTGGAGTACTGTTGGCAAGGGGAGTACAGGGAGCCAAAAAGTTTCTAATTTGGGACAAAAAAATTTGAGTCTTTTTGGACAGCCAGGACTGTAGGAGGGCGCTTTCTACAGTGGGGACTTCAGTGAAAGTTCTGAGTGGATCTTGGACAAGGGCTAGGAAGCCATACAGGGGGATAGTTTCAAATCCAGAAGGTGAGGGTTATTGAGCAAGTGGCTGCATACCCTAGTTGGGTGAAAACCCCAGTTTGCCTTTTGTGTTTTATTTCTATCCAGCTATGTCTAGTCTTGCAGAGAGCATGCTGAGTGAAGCCAGCCGGCTGATGGCACTAACTTTAGCATATGGAAATTCAAGATCAAGAACATTCTTGAAGACAAAGAATGTTGGAAGCTTGTGACAGGTGAGGAGCCTGTTCCAACATCTGAACTTGAACTCAAGGACTATATCAAGAGAGGAGAAAAGGCACACAGAATCATCAACATGTCAGTGAGGGATAATGTGATTCCTCTAATCAGGTCAGCCAAAAGGCCTATGGATGCATGGCACACTCTTTGTGCATTGTATGAGACAGCAAGTACAACCAGGTTTCTCTACTTGAAGAACAAGTTGTATACTCTCAGAATGGAGACAAGGGAGACAGTTACTGATCATCTTACTAAGATTCAGGATATTAGATATCAGCTTTCTGTACTTGGAGAGTCTATTGCTGACAAAGACTTGGTGCCAATAGTTCTGAATAGCTTGTCATATGCTTATCAGAACTTTGTGATGATGATATCAGTGAGAGAGAAGATCCCTACCTATGAAGAAGTCTATCGTCTCTTGTTACAGGAGGAGATGAGGAGAGTTAATCTCTCCAAGAGGGAAGATTTCCAGGAGCATGCCTTTGCTTCTAAGAAGAAGCAAAATCCAGCTAAGGATAAGAAGGTAAAGGCAAGAACAAAGGAGCACCACAAACACTTGAGCAAGGAATGGAGAACTTGCAGATGTCAGAAGCACAATCCTCCTCAAATACTTCTTCCACACCTCGAAGGAAGGGGAATTGCAATTACTGTGGTAAATATGGATACTTTGCTTTTGAGTGCAAGAAGAAGCTTGCAGACCAAAAGAAGGGCACAAAGAAGCAAGGAGGAAATGTTGTTGAGAGTGTTGCAAGAGAGGAGCAGAGTGACATAAGGCAAGCTGAGTTATTCTCTGTTGCATTGGCCTCACAAGCTACAACAGGTGGTTGGTACATTGACTCAGGTGCTTCAAAGCACATGACCCTTCATAGGGATTGGTTTGATACCTTTGTGGGGATTTGTGATGGACAAGAGGTGTGCCTAGGTGACAACTCAACACACAAGGTCAAGGGAAAGGGCATAGTACCTGTAAAGCTTCCATCAGGAGAAGTCAAAGTCATTAAGAATGTCTTATATGTACTAGGACTTGCTAAAAATCTTCTTTCAGTAGGAGCTATCCCTCAACAAAATATGAAAGTAGAATTTGATGCTACTTCTTGTCTTGTGTTGGACTTGAGTGATAATATGAAGGTTGTGGCCAAAGGATTGCAGGAAGATAATCTATACAGGTTATACACTTCTATCCCTAGTCAGCATGCTTATACAGCAAAAGGAAGTGATGTGGATAGGTTGTGGCATGAGAGGTATGGACACCAAGGCATGCAGGTGTTGAACCAGCATCATATGGTGGAGGGGCTTCCAGTTGTTAAGCCAAGCTCTTCAGTTTGCGAGGCTTGCGCTATGGGAAAAGAGCAAAGACATAAGTTTCCCAAGGAGAGCAACACCAGGGCAGCAGGCATACTTGACTTGGTACATTCAGATTTGTGGGGGCCAACCCAAACAAAATCTGCAGGCGGGGCATATTACTTTATGACCTTTATTGATGACTTCTCACGCAAGATTTGGATATATTTCTTGAAGTTAAAATCTGAAGCATTCAAGTACTTCCTGCATTTCAAAGCTTTGCTAGAAGAACATTCAGGAAAGAAGATAAAGATGCTCAGGTCAGACGGTGGTGGAGAGTTCATTAAGACAGAATTTGTGGAATTCTGCAAGGCCAATGGGATCAAAAGGCAGCTTACAGCTCCTCATACGCCTCAGCAAAACGGCGTAGCAAAGAGAAAGAACCGAACTATTGTGGAGTGTGCAAGGTGCATGCTCAAGGCAAAGGGGTTGCCCAACTCTTTTTGGGGCGAGGCAATGCACACAGCAGTGTTTCTATTGAATAGAAGTCCAACAAAAGCTGTGGAAGGCAAGACTCCAGAAGAGGCATTTAGCAGCATCAAGCCCAAGGTGGGCGCTTTGCGAGTGAGGTTGTACGGCCTATGCCCATATTCCCAAGGATAACAGGAAGATGCAAAATCAGCAAAGTGTATTTTCTTGGGATACAGTGAAGAAAGCAAAGCTTACCGACTTTACGATCTTACTAGCAAGAAGAGGATCATAAGTTGAGATGTGATCTTTGAAGAAGATCAAACGCCTCCTATAGAGGAACTTGAGATGGAGGATGTACAATTGTGCCAATACTTGATGACCCACATCCATATATTGGGGAGCCTCAGGATGATCATATGAGTGATCAAGAGGAAGAATCCGAGGAGGCTAGGAAGCGGAAGGAAAGGGGCAAATCTGTTGAGTCCTATTCACCGTCTTCATCACCAACTGCAAGGAAGAAGTTTCCCAAGTGGTATTGGCAAACTGTGCAGGATGGTTTGATATTGGATGAGAGAGAGAGAGCAGCAATCTAGGAGCTAGGAGGTCTCAAAGGCAAGCCCAGCATCATGAACACCAGGAGACAAACTATGCACTTATGACTACTATTTTGGATTCACAAGATCCGCATACATTCGTTGAGGCAGCAGATGAGAAGATATGGCAACATGCTATGCAAGAGGAGTACGACTCCATTCTCAAGAATGATACATGGGATTTGTTGAAGTTACCAAAAGGGAAGCGTCCTATTGGCTGTAAGTGGGTCTACAGGACCAAATACAAATCGGATGGGAGCATCGAAAAGCATAAGGCAAGGCTGGTTGCTAAAGGCTATGCACAGAAGGAGGGCTTGGACTATGATGAGACGTTTGCACCGGTAGCTAAGATGACGTCTATCAGGTTGGTTTTAGCATTGGCTGCATTTTTTGGTTGGGAGGTCCATCAAATGGACGTGAAGAGTGCTTTTGGACAGTTGGCTGAAGAAGTCTACATGGAACAGCCACAAGGTTTTGAGGCTAAGGGCGAGGAAAGTATGGTATGCAGGCTTAAGAAGGCCTTATATGGTTTGAAGCAGGCACCCAGGGCCCGGTATAGTCGTATTGACGACTATTTTGCCAAGGAGCAATTCATAAAGAGTCAGTATGATTGCAACCTGTTCATGAAGGAGGAAGATGGGAACATTGTTTTGATAGTTCTCTATGTGGATGACTTGGTCATCACGGCGGGTAACAATGGGCAGCTTATTGAAAAGGTGAAGGCTCATTTATCAAATGAGTTCGAGATGAAGGATTTGGGTTTAATCCACTATTGTCTAGGCTTGGAGGTTTGGAAAAAGGATTGTTTATTTCCCAAGCTAACTATGCATGTGAAGTCTTGAACAGGTTCAACATGCAGGATTGCAAACCCGTTTCCACGCCCATTGATACCAGCAGTAAGCCATCCAGAGATGATGGCACTCCTTTTGTGGACGAGACTCTTTATAGGCAGCTTGTGGGTAGCCTGATTTATCTCACCACTACGAGACCAGACATTTCCTATGCGGCTGGTGTAGCAAGCCAGTTCATGAGTTCTCCAACTGAAGCACATTGGAAAGCAGCCAAGAGGGTTTTGAGGTATGTCAAAGGGACAACTTGTTATGGGATTGAGTACACAGATGACGGAAAGCTTCAGCTTGGAGGCTTTACCGATTCGGATTGGGCAGGTGATAGGGATGATCGAAAGTCGACCACAGGTTACACTTTCAACCTTGGTTCAGGCGCCTTTCTTGGTGTAGCAAGAAACAGCCCACAGTTACCTTATCATCGATAGAGGCTGAGTACAGGGCAGCGGCAAAAGCTACCTGCGAGGCAATATGGCTCAGGAGACTTCTTAGGGAGGTGCAGATTCCACAGGATGGTCCTACTATTCTTCAGTGTGACAGCCAGAGTTGCACCTTGCCAAAAATCCTGTGTACCATGCTCGTACGAAGCATATTGAGGTGGATCAACACTTCTTACGAGAGAAGATACAAAGCGGAGAAATTCAGCTCGAGTACTGTGATACCAACGATCAAGCAGCAGATATCTTTACTAAGGCACTTTCGTAGCATGCTAGGTGTTGGTATGAACAAAATAGCCATTGAGGGGGGGTGTTGAAATAAATGCCTATTTTGCCCCTTAAGGCTAGTATACTTGTAACTTGTAAGTTGTGCATAAGACATGGGGGTAAAACATTTATGTACATAGTACACCACACTTGTGCTAATTAGGCAAGTAATATCAAGTAGGTTGAGGACCCATGTGGGTTCTAGAGCTAGAATTAGCAAGACACCACCTCTATACATTACATGCTATATGTAGCCCAAACTTTGGAGGGGTTTCCACGCCCTACTACACTTTGAATAATCATTCAAGTTGTGTGAGCTTTGAAGTCCTCTCTCTCTTGCTTTTGTGTTCTACTCCATAGCTGGTTTTTTGAAGCTTTCATAGTGTGCTTACTATGCTGTTATGATACTCCATAGCTAGGCCTTGGAATTTGTCAGTAATGGGGCCCAAAATGTCCTCAGAAATCCTAGTACCACACAAGTTATCTCCATCAAGGGCACGTATACGAAGCTGGTCCATAGAATCATAAAAAGCAGTCTGCCGTGAAGCTGTCCTGGCATAAAGTCACCAATGAGAAAAATGTAACCTCGCTCTGCATATCTGATAATATCTGTAGAAAGATCAATGTAGGGTGAACCAATACCCTCTACAAAGGAAGAAGATACTGGAGGGAAATAACAAGCTGCAACAAAGATGTCTCTGTCAAAACCAGCGCTATACCCATCAATGCGGAACCAAATGTACCGTGAGTGTTCATCATGGCTGATGAACTCAAAAATAGGATGCAGTGACTCTCTATATAGGCAAGCGACCCCACCAGAACCTCTCATGAGCCTCCATGAAAAGTAATAAATCTCTCTCACCAATGAAGTCAAGCAGATCACCAGCAATGGACGATGAGTGTATGTCGTTACAATTCCAAACTCCAATCTGCAAGCGGCGTAGATGGGGCCCCAGTATTACCTTCTACGAAGACAAACATGGTCTATGGGACCAAATAATCAAAGCAATTGTCAATGTTTTTGAAATATGATAACAACGAGAAGATGTGCAGCAAATTGTTCAATGTGGAGAGGTACTTCTCCTTCATGATCCACACAGAAAATCAGAAAAAAAAAATTAATCCAACAAGAACCTCCTTATTTACTCCTCTATCTTCACCAATTTGAGGTTGTGGCAGCATTCAACTTGCTCCAACTTGCCCAAGGTTCAAGACTTACCTTGAAAAGCACTTTAACATAAAGTCAATTTGAAAGTTGTGACACTAATATGCATTGCATGGAGGTAGAGTTAATAATTAGAATGAATCGAGGAGATTTGAACGAGATTTGAACATTTGACAAAATCAAAATTCAAAGTGGCAGAGTATGAATACACAAAAAATTTCCAATAATAGGGAAAATAATTCTAACAGTGAAACATTAAAAGTTCAAGCCTTGAGCAACATCTATATTCCAATATTTGATAACCTATAATGCAATGAAAAAACTTGGCAAGCATTGCTTAGAGAGTAAAATTTTATTTAGCAAACTCAAATGCAGTTGTGTTGACACAAAGCTATATCAGTTAGAAACTTACCTATGTGGCGCACCAACCGAAGATGCTTGACTCGTCCATACTTGCTCATGTTCTATATGAATAATAAAAAGACATTAGATCCAACTTTTAACACTGTATGAAAAGCTTTGAAAGGAAAAAATATATATTTAGAATTTCAATTTTGAATATACATCTACTAATACTTCCTATTTTTCCGCATAAAAAGACTCTAACCAATAATTACATGTGAAATTATGTCATGTTTTGTATAAGTTACCAGGTACATTGGGTGCAATAAAAATAAACAACGATAGTAAAGTAGATATACATAGATAGCATTTACATCTTCCAGAGGACTTCATGGGCAGTGATCTTTTATCTTGGTATTCTTAGAAATTTCTATTATTGGATCCCATTGTGTAATAAGTCCTAACACCACAGTAGGGCAAACACTAACTGATCCACCCAACCTTGCCTACTCCCTGATATAGAGTAAGCCCCTCCTAGCCCAGTGTGAGGACTGGTAGCATGCTACTGCCAAGTGTCGGCCACGTGGCACTGACGTGGCCGACTGCACGTAGGGACCCAACTGGGGGCCCTATATTGCTGACAGGGTCCCTAGGCTGTGTTAGGCCAGCCATGGCTATGGACCGTGCTGGGGCACACTACTCACACTGTCTTGCCCTGTTGGTCATGTACGCTGGACACGACCCTGACTGTGGTATCTGACCTATCTGTGTTCTCTAGGGTTCGGCACTAGTTACGAGCTCGTAACACTCCCTCCCCCTTAAGAACCGTCTTGGTCCTCTAAGACAAAGTCTGGAAAAATCTTGCGAAGGATGCTGCCTCTTTCCCAAGTGGCATTCTCAACAGGCTGATCATTCCACTTAACCAGATATTCTCGGTATAGAGTATGACGAGTCTGCGTCTCTCTACTATCAAGAATCTCCTCTGGTTCATGTGGAGGTTGTTGAGGATCCAATGGGAGAACTAGAACACTGTCCCCTACCAGATTGTCTGATCTGGTTAAGGCTTTTCGTAACTGACTTACATGAAAGACTGGAAAAACCTTACTGTTGTGTGGGAGTTCTAGTTCATAGGTGACCTTGCCTAGTCTCCTACTGATGGTAAAGGGACCACAATACCTTGGAGACAACTTAGCACACACTCCTGATTTGAGGGTTTTAGAGTCAACTGGGACTCTCAAGTAGACTTTCTCACCAGTGGATAACTGCACATCCCGTCTGTGTAGATCTGCATAATGCCTGGCTCGATCCTGGGACTGCCTAATGCTACGCTTAGCATGTTCTATCATCTGGTTTAGGTCCTCTAAAAAGTTTCTGGCTGCTTCAACTTTTTCTTGTTTAAACCCTACAACTGTGGGTGAGCGTGGCTGAAAACCGTACATCAGCATAAATGGGCTGTATCCCGTAGCTGAATGTTTGGTACTGTTGTAAGCAAACTCTAATATCGAGAGATACTCCTCCCAATTAGTCTGCTTCTTGCTGACGTATGCTTGAAGCATATCCTCCAGCACTTGATTTACCCTTTCTGTTTGACCGTCCGTCTGTGGATGGTCGGTGGTACTCATATTAAGTTTAGTATGGAGATGATGGAATACTGCCCTCCAAAAATTTCCAGTAAACTTACTGTCCCGGTCGCTGACTATGCCGGAAGGTAGAGCGTACAATTTAAATAGCCCGTCTACAAACAACCTCGCTAACTCTGGAGCTCTAACGGTTGTTTTGGTCGGAATAAAATGAGCCATTTTGGTCAGACGGTCAACTGTGACCCATATAGCGTCATTACCCTTTTGGGTTTTAGGCAGGCCTACTATAAAATCCATGGAGATATTCTCCCATTTACCAGCTGGTATTTCTAAGGGATGCAACAACCCTCCTGCCTTTAAACGCTCTGCTTTATTTACTTGACATTTCTGGCAACTGGTTACATACTGGTGGACGTCCTTTTTCATACTGGGCCAGAAAAATTGCCTACGAAGAAGCTCATAGGTCTTCAGTATGCCTGGGTGTCCCGCACTAGGATTGTCATGACATTCATATAGGACCTGCTGCCTATAATCCTCTGAATTGGGGACACATACTCTATCTCTATAGAGCAAGTACTCATCCTGAATGGAATACTGTTTCCATTTGAATCCTTGAGTCAACTGACCCTCAACCACTGGGGTTTGCTTGGGTAATACAGGCTCAGAATCCTTAACGTCATCTAGCGACGTATACTCGGACTCATCATCATCCTCAACGGAAGTTGTCGTATTCTTGGATGAACTGGCACCAGCCCCGGGAACTGGTTCTGGAGTCTATAACTGTCTGTTCTGGACTGAGTTCCAGATAGTAGAGAAGAATGCATCATGCTGGCATTTCCCTCTCAAGGACTCGAGTAACTCATTACAAATCTGAGTAAAACTCAGCTCGTTTATCATAGGCATTCTGCTAAGGGCATCTGCTACTGTATTGAATTTTCCACGCCTATATCTGATAGACATGTCAAACTCTTGCATCAACTCTGCCCAACAAGCTTTCCGACCTCTAAGCTCAGGTTGATTGCAAAGGTATCTGAGACTCTCGTGGTCTGTCAGGACCTCAAAGTTGGCACCATACAAATAATGCCTCCAAGTCTTAAGGGCATGGACTATAGAAAAGAGTTCCTTTTCATAGGCACTGTACCTAGTCTGAGCTGGCTCGAGTTTTTTACTCTCGAACGCAACAGGTCGTGCACCCTGAGTGGGCACAGCACCTACTGCAAAGTCGCTAGCATCTATTTCGACCACAAATGGCTGATTGGGGTCGATGACTTTTAAAACTGGTGCTGTAGCTAAGGCTGTTTTGAGAGCATCAAAACTCTCCTGCTGTGCGGACTCCCAAATGAACTCCTTTCCCTTCCCCTTAAGAAGATTTGTCATAGGGACTGCTATCTGAGCATATTCCTGAACAAATCGTCTGTAATATCCCGCCAAACCAAGAAAGATCTGAAGTTCCAAAATATTCTGAGCTCTCAGCCAACTGAGTATGGCTTTAACCTTATTTGGGTCCATCTTAATCCCATCTGAAGAGATAATGTGACCCAAATATGCTACTTCTTCAACAAAGAATTCACACTTGGATTGTTTAGCATAAAGCTTATGCTTTTTGAGCAGTCGAAACACCTTTCTGAGGTGTTTTAGATGCTCCTTCCTCGTTTTGCTGTAGACGAGGATGTCATCTAAAAATACGACTACAAACTTACCCAAGTATGGTCTGAGGACACTGTTCATCAAGGTCATAAAGGTAGCTGGAGCATTTGTGAGCCCAAATGGCATCACCTTAAACTCATAATGATCGTGACGAGTCCTAAAAGCTGTTTTCGAGACATCTTCCGATTTTATCTGTTCGATCCAGGTGCATTATCTGAAAGTTTATTTCATCTTGGTACCCCTGAATACCAAGATTTAACTTACTTACCATAGTTTTCCATATTTTTTTATCTTCACCCTTAGCTAATGAAACTATGTACCTATGCTGACTAGGTACTTCTGATAGTTTAAGCTTTTTAACCAGGGTGTAGTTGATGAAATTATGGGTTGCCCCATCATCAACCATGACTCTTACTTACTGGTTACCAACTTTCCCATGCATACGTACTAGGTCATGCGGCCCAAAGCTGAAGGGTCTCGCTAGCATTGCAGAGGTCAGCTGGCAACAGTGTCCACGATCTTCATGATACACTTTGATCTCGGAAGCTGCCGAGTCACTGGGGAAACATACAGTCTGAACAAGATGAACTTGTTTTTTATCTTTCTTATCTTTTTTAGTGAAAGGCCCCTTGGGACACCGTCTGACTGTGTGTCCCTTGCCCATACACACAAAGCACAAACATTCTTGTTTGGCTTTCTCAAAATCATCTGGTTTTAAGGGCTGTATGAGTGAAGGGCGTTTCTGAGGGGCTTCACCTTTAAATTTATCTTCTTTCTTTCTTTTTAAAAATTTCTTTTTAAATTGAAAGTCTTTCTGAGGAGGCTGCTCAGAAAGTGGTTGTTGTCTCGCCCTCTTCCTACCCACTGAATCATCATAGATTTGAGCATATCTGAGAGCTTGCTCAAGGGTAGTAGGCGAGTTTCTCTGGACCTCTACTTTATATTCATCTTTGAGGCCACGGACAAATCCCCTAATTTTCTGAAAGTCATCCATATTTTTAATCTTTAAAATTGCTTCTCGATACTGCGAGATAAGGGACTTGTCCATTACTGACCGGGGAGTCTGCCCAGTCTCCAAGAGATTTAACCACCACTTATAGGCCATAGGCCCTAAGGAAAGACTGGCCTCAATTGCTTGCAAATGGTCAGGGGTCTGTTTAAGAGCATGAATGTTCTTCCATTTGCTGAGGAAGGTTTGTAGAATATCTGCATTTCTATCCTTCTCTTCCCCATTAAAAGTAGGAGGTTTTAAATCTTTAAAAACACTGGGGTGAGACCGTAAAGTCTCACCCGAAACTGATGGAAGTGGAGAAGGGGATAACTGAGAAGTGGAGGGAAGGCTTCCTTTCGCGGAACTCAAAATCAAGTTTTTGAGTTCAGCGAACGAGTCGTCCACACTGGACTTGAAATTTGCTAATGCCAACTTCAGTTCATCCACTTCTGTTACCAATTGGAGAAACTGCTCCTTGGTAACCAGTTCGTCGAGTTCTTCGGCGAACTGTTCCTGTTCTTCCATTTCCATTGGTTCCTTCCCTTTTTTGTAAGCCAAGGCTTCTGTTTCAAGTTCGTCGAAGCCTCTCTCCTGGGGTTGATCAGGTCTCTGAGGAGTGGTCATCTTCGGAACTGAAAGAGAGTTACCTTAACTTCTGAAGGAAAAAAAGTCTAAAAGACTAATTTACAACTGTACAAGGGAAAGGAAAGATGACTTAGCTGTTTCTGAGGACTGTACTTCCAAAGAAAGAATGAAGAGGAACCCTTTCAGCTCTTTTCCCCAAGATTTCAGACCTGCTGTCCCGAAAAATGCCAGTTTGAAGCTTCAAAACGGTGCCAAATTTCCCGGTTCTTGAGTTGAGTAGCTAACTGATCTGATTTCAGGTGTGGGGCTCCAACAAACCGAGTAAAAAACCGGAAATTTACAAAAGGAAATCCGGAATTTTTGAAGTCCCTGCCCTCGCTGGTTGGACAGCAACCTGTCCGGCCCGATTTGTCCAATTTACAGCTCTAAATCACCTCAAATCTCCGATTTGACCCAAGCCTGTAGGTCGCTGGTCTGTAGCAAGTAAGTTTGAAGCTCAAACTCCTGAGAATTCTCAACAAACAGGGATGAATTTTCACCTTTTCTCCTCCCTGTCCAGCGCTGACCCTGCTAAGAAAATTTGCTTGGAAACCCTTTAAATTTCCTTGGATTTCTCTGAAATTTCAGAGGTAGATTTCTGATCCCACAGCGATGGACCTGCTCGCTGGTTTCTACTCTAAATCCTTTCTAAAATCTCCTATCAGATATCTATTGCTGCCTTTCCAGCGATTTACCTACAGAAGGAATTCTACTTCCTACAACTGTAAATTCTCAGTGAATTTCAAGGGTTTGAAGGCTGTACCTACAGCGATTCTCCTCCTCTAATCTTTTCTGAGAAACTGAGAAACACTTCCTATCTTCTGATAGCTTTCTCTACTGCTGCTCCTGAACTCCTGTTACGAGCTCGTAACCAGTGCCGAACCCTAGAGAACACAAATAGGTCAGATACCACAGTCAGGGTCGTGTCCAGCGTACATGACCAACACGGCAAGACAGTGTGAGTAGTGTGCCCCAGCACGGTCCATAGCCATGGCGGGCCTAACACAACCTAGGGACCCTGTCAGCAGGATAGGGCCCCCAGTTGGGTCCCGACGTGCAGTCGGCCACGTCAGTGCCACGTGGCCGACACTTGGCAGTAGCATGCTACCAGTCCTCACACTGGGCTAGGAGGGGCTTACTCTATGTCAGGGAGTAGGCAAGGTTGGGTGGATCAGTTAGTGTTTGCCCTACTGTGGTGTTAGGATCTATTACACTGGTATCAGAGCCATCTCCATCCTAGGGAGTTCAGGAGCAGCAGTAGAGAAAGCTATCAAAAGATAGGAAGTGTTTCTCAAGTTCTCAGAAAAGATTAGAGGAGGAGAATCGCTGTTGGTGCAGCCTTCAAACCCTTGAAATTCACTGAGAATTTACAGTTGTAGGAAGTAGAATTCCTTCTGTAGGTAAATCGCTGGAAAGGCAGCAATCTATATCAGATTTCAGACATCTGATAGGAGATTTTAGAAAGGATTTAGAGTAGAAACCAGAGAGCAGGTCCATCGCTGTGGGATCAGACATCTACCTCTGAAATTTCAGAGAAATCCAAGGAAGTTTGAGGGGTTTTCAAGCAAATTTTCTTAGCAGGGCCAGCGCTGGACAGGGAGGTGAAAAATTGGTTTTTCATCACTGTTTTTGAGAATTTTTCAGTAGTTTGAACATCAAACTAGATTGCCACAGACCAGCGACCTACTACTTGAAGTCAGATCAGAGTTTCAAGCAAGTTTTGGGCCTTAAATTTTAGAAAATTGGGCCAGACAGGTGGCTGTCCAGCCAGCGAGGGTAGGGAGACACCAAAATCAGAAATTGAAATACTTTTTGGGTCTCAAATCAGAAGTAAATGAGCCAGTTGGGTTGCAATCAGACCAGCGAGCTACTATCCTCAGAGAACCGGGAAATTTGGCACCGTTTTGAAGCTTCAAACTGGCATTTTTCGGGACAGCAGGTCTGAAATCTTGGGGAAAAGAGCTGAAAGGGTTCCTCTTCATTCTTTCTTTGGAAGTACAGTCCTCAGAAACAGCTAAGTCATCTTTCCTTTCCCTTGTACAGTTGTAAATTAGTCTTTTAGACTTTTTTTCCTTCAGAAGTTAAGGTAACTCTCTTTCAGTTCCGAAGATGACCACTCCTCAGAGACCTGATCAACCCCAGGAGAGAGGCTTCGACGAACTTGAAACAGAAGCCTTGGCTTACAAAAAAGGGAAGGAACCAATGGAAATGGAAGAACAGGAACAGTTCGCCGAAGAACTCGACGAACTGGTTACCAAGGAGCAGTTTCTCCAATTGGTAACAGAAGTGGATGAACTGAAGTTGGCATTAGCAAATTTCAAGTCCAGTGTGGACGACTCGTTCGCTGAACTCAAAAACTTGATTTTGAGTTCCGCGAAAGGAAGCCTTCCCTCCACTTCTCAGTTATCCCCTTCTCCACTTCCATCAGTTTCGGGTGAGACTTTACGGTCTCACCCCAGTGTTTTTAAAGATTTAAAACCTCCTACTTTTAATGGGGAAGAGAAGGATAGAAATGCAGATATTCTACAAACCTTCCTCAGCAAATGGAAGAACATTCATGCTCTTAAACAGACCCCTGACCATTTGCAAGCAATTGAGGCCAGTCTTTCCTTAGGGCCTATGGCCTATAAGTGGTGGTTAAATCTCCAGGAGACTGGGCAGACTCCCCGGTCATGGAAAGCTTTTGAAGAAGCTTTCCTAAGAGAATTTCTACCAGAAAATGAACTGGATAGAGCCTGGGAAGCCTGGGAAAGAATAGTAATGGACAAGTCCCTCATCCAATATATCTCGCAGTATCGAGAAGCAATTTTAAAGATTAAAAATATGGATGACTTTCAGAAAATTAGGGGATTTGTCCGTGGCCTCAAAGATGAATATAAAGTAGAGGTCCAGAGAAACTCGCCTACTACCCTTGAGCAAGCTCTCAGATATGCTCAAATCTATGATGATTCAGTGGGTAGGAAGAGGGCGAGACAACAACCACTTTCTGAGCAGCCTCCTCAGAAAGACTTTCAATTTAAAAAGAAATTTTTAAAAAGAAAGAAAGAAGATAAATTTAAAGGTGAAGCCCCTCAAAAACGCCCTTCACTCATACAGCCCTTAAAACCAGATGATTTTGAGAAAGCCAAACAAGAATGTTTGTGCTTTGTGTGTATGGGCAAGGGACACACAGTCAGACGGTGTCCCAAGGGGCCTTTCACTAAAAAAGATAAGAAAGATAAAAAACAAGTTCATCTTGTTCAGACTGTATGTTTCCCCAGTGACTCGGCAGCTTCCGAGATCAAAGTGTATCATGAAGATCGTGGACACTGTTGCCAGCTGACCTCTGCAATGCTAGCGAGACCCTTCAGCTTTGGGCCGCATGACCTAGTACGTATGCATGGGAAAGTTGGTAACCAGTAAGTAAGAGTCATGGTTGATGATGGGGCAACCCATAATTTCATCAACTACACCCTGGTTAAAAAGCTTAAACTATCAGAAGTACCTAGTCAGCATAGGTACATAGTTTCATTAGCTAAGGGTGAAGATAAAAAAATATGGAAAACTATGGTAAGTAAGTTAAATCTTGGTATTCAGGGGTACCAAGATGAAATAAACTTTCAGATAATGCACCTGGATCGAACAGACATTGTTCTCGGGAGAGATTGGCTCTACAGTTTAGGACCTTCCCTCCACAGAAACTATCAGGAGAACACCCTCAGCTTTCAGCATAAAGGCCGAGAGATCCAGTTGCATGGGGAGCATGATGTTCCCAACAGCCCTATGGTCTGCAGTTCAGAACTCTGTCAGCTAATCGGAGACGAAGACCATCAGGTATTCTTATGTGACTTTCAGTTTATTCCTGAAGTTTCTATTTCCAGTTCTATTCAGCAGAAAATCAGTAAATTAGAAACTTTATTGTCTAAATTTAAAGGTGTTTTTCCTGAAGATTTGCCACATGGTTTACCACCTAGCAGAGAGGTAGATCATGTAATAAACCTAGTACCAGGTACAGCACCTGTTTCTAAACCTCCGTATCGGGTCAGCCGAACAGAGGATGAAGAAATAACTAGGCAGTTAACAGACTATCTTGGGAAAGGCCAAATTCAGACCAGTAGTTCACCATCGGCCTCACGAGTCCTATTGGTGAAAAAGAAAGAGGGGTCTATGCGTCTTTGCGTAGATTACAGAGCCCTCAATAAAGTCACAATTAAGAATAAATACCCTATGCCTCGGGCAGACGAGTTGTTTGATCAACTCGACGGGGCTAAGTTTTTCAGCAAAATAGACCTCAGATCGGGATATCATCAAGTCCGTATAAAATCGGAAGATGTCTCGAAAACAGCTTTTAGGACTCGTCACGATCATTATGAGTTTAAGGTGATGCCATTTGGGCTCACAAATGCTCCAGCTACCTTTATGACCTTGATGAACAGTGTCCTCAGACCATACTTGGGTAAGTTTGTAGTCGTATTTTTAGATGACATCCTCGTCTACAGCAAAACGAGGAAGGAGCATCTAAAACACCTCAGAAAGGTGTTTCGACTGCTCAAAAAGCATAAGCTTTATGCTAAACAATCCAAGTGTGAATTCTTCGTTGAAGAAGTAGCATATTTGGGTCACATTATCTCTTCAGATGGGATTAAGATGGACCCAAATAAGGTTGAAGCCATACTCAATTGGCTGAGACCTCAAAATATTTTGGAACTTCAGATCTTTCTTGGTTTAGCAGGATATTACAGACGATTTGTCAAGGAATATGCTCAGATAGCAGTTCCTATGACAAATCTTCTTAAGGGGAAGGGAAAGGAGTTCATTTGGGAGTCCGCACAACAGGAGAGCTTTGATGCTCTCAAAACAGCCTTAGCTACAGCACCAGTTTTAAAAGTCGTCGACCCCAATCAGCCATTTGTGGTCGAAACAGATGCAAGCGACTTTGCAGTAGGTGCTGTGCTAACTCAGGGTGGACGACCAGTTGCGTTCGAGAGTA
Organism: Diphasiastrum complanatum; assembly: GCA_029204225.1. NCBI lineage: Eukaryota > Viridiplantae > Streptophyta > Lycopodiopsida > Lycopodiales > Lycopodiaceae > Diphasiastrum > Diphasiastrum complanatum. The sequence goes on from CM055104.1 coordinate 46,072,271, forward strand.
AAAAACTCGAGCCAGCTCAGACTAGGTACAGTGCCTATGAAAAGGAACTCTTTTCTATAGTCCATGCCCTTAAGACTTGGAGGCATTATTTGTATGGTGCCAACTTTGAGGTCCTGACAAACCATGAGAGTCTCAGATACCTTTGCAATCAACCTGAGCTTAGAGGTCGGAAAGCTCGTTGGGCAGAGTTGATGCAAGAGTTTGACATGTCTATTAGATATAGGCGTGGAAAATTCAATACAGTAGCAGATGCCCTTAGCAGAATGCCTATGATAAACGAGCTGAGTTTTACTCAGATTCGTAATGAGTTACTCGAGTCCTTGAGAGGGAAATGCCAGCATGATGCATTCTTCTCTATTCCTGGAACTCAGTCCAGAACAGATAGTTACAGACTCCAGAACCAGTTCCCGGGGCTAGTGCCAGTTCATCCAAGAATACGGCAGCTTCCGTTGAGGATGATGACGAGTCCGAGTATACGTCGTCAGATGACGTTGAGGATTCTGAGCCTGTATTACCCAAGCAAACCCCAGTGGTTGAGGGTCAGTTGACTCAAGGATTCAAATGGAAACAATATTCCATTCAGGATGAGTACTTGCTCTATAGGGATAGAGTATGTGTCCCCAATTCAGAGGATTATAGGCAGCAGGTCCTATATGAATGTCATGACAATCCTAGCGCGGGACACCCAGGCATACAGAAGACCTATGAGCTTCTTCGTAGGCAATTTTTTTGGCCCAGTATGAAAAAGGACGTCCACCAGTATGTAACCAGTTGCCAGAAATGTCAAGTAAATAAAGCAGAGCGTTTAAAGGCAGGAGGGTTGTTGCATCCCTTAGAAATACCAGCTGGTAAATGGGAGAATATCTCCATGGATTTTATAGTAGGCCTGCCTAAAACCCAAAAGGGTAATGACGCTATATGGGTCACAGTTGACCGTCTAACCAAAATGGCTCATTTTATTCCGACCAAAACAACCGTTAGAGCTCCAGAGTTAGCGAGGTTGTTTGTAGACGGGCTATTTAAATTGTACGCTCTACCTTCCGGCATAGTCAGCGACCGGGACAGTAAGTTTACTGGAAATTTTTGGAGGGCAGTATTCCATCCTCTCCATACTAAACTTAATATGAGTACCACCGACCATCCACAGACGGACGGTCAAACAGAAAGGGTAAATCAAGTGCTGGAGGATATGCTTCAAGCATACGTCAGCAAGAAGCAGACTAATTGGGAGGAGTATCTCTCGATATTAGAGTTTGCTTACAACAGTACCAAACATTCAGCTACGGGATACAGCCCATTTATGCTGATGTACGGTTTTCAGCCACCCTCACCCACAGCTGTAGGGTTTAAACAAGAAAAAGTTGAAGCAGCCAGAAACTTTTTAGAAGACCTAAACCAAATGATAGAACATGCTAAGCGTAGCATTAGACAATCCCAGGATCGAGCCAGGCATTATGCAGATCCACACAAACGGGATGTGCAGTTCTCCACTGGTGAGAAAGTCTACTTGAGAGTCCCAGTTGACTCTAAAACCCTCAAATCAGGAGTGTGTGCTAAGTTGTCTCCAAGGTATTGTGGTCCCTTTACCATCAGTAGGAGACTAGGCGAGGTCACCTATGAACTAGAACTCCCACACAGCAGTAAGGTTTTTCCAGTCTTTCATGTAAGTCAGTTATGAAAAGCCTTAACCAGATCAGACAATCTGGTAGGGGACAGTGTTCTAGTTCTCCCATTGGATCCTCAACAACCTCCACATGAACCAGAGGAGATTCTTGATAGTAGAGAGACGCAGACTCGTCATACTCTATACCGAGAATATCTGGTGATCAGCCTGTTGAGAATGCCACTTGGGAAAGAGGCAGCGTCCTTCGCAAGATTTTTCCAGACTTTGTCTTAGAGGACCAAGACGGTTCTTAAGGGGGAGGGAGTGTTACGAGCTCGTAACCAGTGCCGAACCCTAGAGAACACAGATAGGTCAGATACCACAGTCAGGGTCGTGTCCAGCGTACATGACCAACAGGGCAAGACAGTGTGAGTAGTGTGCCCCAGCACGGTCCATAGCCATGGCGGGCCTAACACAGCCTAGGGACCCTGTCAGCAGGATAGGGCCCCCAGTTGGGTCCCGACGTGCAGTCGGCCACGTCAGTGCCACGTGACCGACACTTGGCAGTAGCATGCTACCAGTCCTCACACTGGGCTAGGAGGGGCTTACTCTATATCAGGGAGTAGGCAAGGTTGGGTGGATCAGTTAGTTTTTGCCCTACTGTGGTGTTAGGATCTATTACAACTCCCTAGGATGGAGATGGCTCTGATACCAGTGTAATAAGTCCTAACACCACAGTAGGGCAAACACTAACTGATCCACCCAACCTTGCCTACTCCCTGATATAGAGTAAGCCCCTCCTAGCCCAGTGTGAGGACTGGTAGCATGCTACTGCCAAGTGTCGGCCACGTGGCACTGACGTGGCCGACTGCACGTAGGGACCCAACTGGGGGCCCTATCCTGCTGACAGGGTCCCTAGGCTGTGTTAGGCCCGCCATGGCTATGGACCGTGCTGGGGCACACTACTCACACTGTCTTGCCCTGTTGGTCATGTACGCTGGACACGACCCTGACTGTGGTATCTGACCTATCTGTGTTCTCTAGGGTTCGGCACTGGTTACGAGCTCGTAACACATTGGCATTTCTATACTCTCTCTCCTAGAAGGGGCTCATGCATACACAAGGTATTGGCAGGTCTCAAAGACAAGTGTGGTCCCTTGAGTGTCAAGCCAGATTTCTATCGCGAGCACTTTTTGGAGATATCAACAGATATTATCCTACCGCCATCATGAAGTGTGCCCCTTTGTGAGCTGAATTGTAAACCACCTTTCTACTAGCATTCACAACATCTGTTTCATGTTGATCAAATGGTTTTCACTTTTGCAGAATAGGGGACCTTTGACTGGCAACAAGAGCATAGATCAACTTTTAAAGGCCCGTTACAAATTTCAATGACAGGCGGCGTCAACTCCCTGGGTGGTGCTGGCTAGCTTGGATTGGTACCATAACTCACAAAGGGCCCTTCCCGGGACCCTTCAGACTACACTTCAGTTGCCATTATGACACATGTACGGACAACTCGACTGCATTTTTGGGCCTAGCCCCATTGCTTGGCAAAATCAAAGGATGCACCAATCACGTGCAAAGATTTTAAAAAGCCCAATCACAAAGAGCAGTATTTGCTATTTTAACAAAAGGTGACCATGCACATAAAATGGAGGAAGAGAACGGACTCAAATGGGAGGTAAGAACAAAGGCCGAGACAAACACATTGCCTGTAATCTGATTTCACCACAAGTATAAAAAAAAACAAGGACTACTTGAAAATGGTGCTTCGCCAACCTTACCTCTTCAAGTGTTTTCTCATCCGTTGTGCGAGAGAGACGACCTACAAAAAGAGTACAATAAGGATCTCCTTCCGCCTTTCGATCTCCTGTTGGATCATCTGCCAGTTGAAATAGACAAGCACGTCACTCAGAACATCGACATTGCAGAATTGTAGAGGCGAATCAAAGTGCTCGCAGAAAGCCGATAAAGTCATATAGGCCAATTGTTGAATTTGGCGTTTTACCTATTCTATTCAAACTTTGCAGCTGCTTTATGCTCAAAATTTAGACTAGGTTTAGTGACAATTATATAAGTCCTATTCCGGTGTTTTACCACTTTCATCCACATTGTTGTAGATTCCTCTTAGGGTTGGCTTGAAAATAGTTTATCAGCACTAGAAACCTTCAAGACTGAGCTCATTATTGACATTGACATTAATTTGTTGGTATCAAAACCATTTACAGAATTCAAAAAGGGCAAACAAAATATGGTGCAGATCGTTATTATTTTGAATGAGGAAAGATCATGAGAGAGGTAGTAGGTATACATAAGCCAGTAGAAGCGGCAAGGAGAGCGCGGTAAACCCCGTTGTCATGAGGTGCTGTGTCAGTTCCATCGATACTCCCAGCTTGAATGGGATGAAAAGAATCCGCATAGAAAACCGCATGCACATTCATATGAGACATCGCAAGCAACACTCCTCCTCCTCATTCAATGCAGCATTCATAAACATTTATATATATATATGTGTGTGTGTGTGTGTGTGTGTGTGTGTTTTTGTTTTAGCTCTTCTATTCCCAAGAATCACTCATGCTACCAAGAAAGGTTTTCTCAAGGCTCTAAGTGAGGGGGAAGGACCTCCCTCCAGGGCGGAACGTCGTGGGAGGGCCACTGACTGAGAGCGGGAGCTCGAGTGCATGTGCTTGAGTAGGCATAACGCCCGAGAGGAAGAGGGCCTTCCCCTGCGTCATGCCAATGTGAAAGGTGGACCGCCTTTTTTTGCGAGTTTTTGTACGGACGTACAAACCTACGGCCGATTTTTTTTTTTTGGCAATTTTTTTTTTCACGTTCTATTCTTTTTCTGCATTCCTAGTGCAAGTTATTTATATTTTTGTCAATTTGGTTGTTTGGTGAAATGTGCATGTGGACAGGGCCTTTAGAGCTACAACATCTATCAATTTTTATAACATTCTTTTTCACGCATTCAAAGTAGCATGTTGCTAGGTGACTATCATGCATCTTATGAGGTATGTTCATGAGTTTGTCACCTATAGTATCACGGGTTTAGTAAAGACAGACTGCCACATAGCACATCCACATTTCACCAGCATGTGCATGTGCTATGTGGCAGCCCGTCATTGGCTGTCCACATTTCATCGGAAAGCTCACGTGTATTGTGTCAACATTTGATTGGCTGACTATGAGAAGAATGATCACCTAAAATTCTAGTTGTAAAATCCACATGAACATTGTGTGGGAGGAGGTGCCTCCAAAATGCAAAGGAAACTTGAGCACTTGGCATTACGTAGCTCCCATGAGTGGATGACAAGCAATGATAAGTTTTGAGGTCTGGGATCAGCATATTTTGCACCACCACTCGAGTGACATTGATCGGCTCCCAACAATCTAGTGCCAAAGGTGCGTGATAGCACTCTCTCCAACGGCAAAGGTGAGTGATATAGCACCCTCTCCGTAGATGTTATGTTTTGTTCTTCACCTCCGCTATGTTTTGATCTTCAACCTTAGATAGCTAGGAGCCCACCATTGTCATTGCAGTGGTGGTGCAAAATACATTGCTTCGAAAGAAGGGAACGGCAATTGACAAAAAAAAAATATTACTTCAATTTTTTTTCTTTTTTTTGTTTTTAAAACTCTTGTATGTTATTTTTTTTTTGTCTTTGAGATTTTTTTTTGGGTTCTTTGTTTCAAAAAAAAATTCTAGTTTTTTTGTTGTATTTTGTTTTTTTGTCATCCCATTTTGTGAGAAACAAATTTTAACATCTACAGAAAATTTGACAAAAAGCCAATTACAAAATAATACATAGCACATGCACTTATGATGACAACCAATGACAAAATGCTATATAACACATGCACATTCCAACTAATGTGCATGTGCTATGTGGCAATCCGTCATTCGCTCTCCATGTGAACATTCCATCAAGATTTTTGTTTGCTATCTATTATGCGTCAACTTTTTACTGGTTGTCCACTTGAGAATTGTGAAAAGGATCACAAATAGTACTTGAGAGTGGTTTCAAAATTTGCATTTTGATTATTTGACAAAGGTTCGCATGCCCTTTGGGCTTTTCACGAGCATCTATACATGTCTCAGGTGGTATGGTGAAAATCACCTTGAGACTTTGAAGCCTTAGAAATGTTGATGGACCTCTATGAGTTGAGAATGTTTTGACAAGAGTCATGTTGAGAATCGATGAAAAGATGGCACAATAGGTCCATAGGTGAGCCGCGTATGTTGCATAAGCAGCGCAACTTCTCCACCTTGTGTTGGAATCGCACACTAGCTCTGATGCCACTGATGAAATCTAAACTTGTGAGGATTCCAATGAAGCTCAGATGGAGCCGATCTGTTGGATAAGGCTACTGCCTCAACCCGTGATCAATCATCCTCCGAACGGAAGACAGCTACTGCTAATCTGACTATAAGTTTATGAACAGCAGATAATGTCTTAATGACAGCGGAAATATATCTACTGATGAAATTGAACAAGCGTCACAGTATTCACAGATTACACATTGAGCAGAAAAGATGTACGCATCTATATTATCAGAAACGAGTGTACATGAAAAATTCTTTCTTGAGCGTTGTTTGTTTCCTAGATCAGCGCGTCGACATGAAAGAGAAGTTCTCTTCCCACGACAGAAACTAACTACTGCTAGATCTATGTTTCTTCCTTGATACGCGCCTCACTAAGTGCTACGTTCAAGAAACTGTATACTCTGTATATATACTGTTTGTATCCTTCATTGATCCTTTATGTGATCAATCCAAGGATCTGATTAAATTAAAAGATGTAATTAAAAGAAAACGCATTTGTCTTAAACAAAATTGATTCCAATTTTCTGTCATTGTCCTCCGTGAATGCTAGCCACCTTCTGCCCATTGCACAGTGCCTTCATGCTGCAAACCTTCGCGTTTTTGCGAAAGGATATTTTTCCCGACTTTAAGAGCAGTGTCGCTTTCTAAGAGCAAGTGTCGCTTTTTTTGAGAAAGGCAAAAAACCCGACAGTAGGCCTAAAAACTTTTCTAAGGCATTTAAAGACAATATTGCCTTTTCGCAAAAATGCAAAAAATGTGACGGTGTCGGAAAAATTTGTTAGAGTTATTTTCTAAGTGTTTTAGACCTAGGGATGAATTTTCCTCATAACCCAAAAATGCAAACTGTGCAACGAAACAGCTCAAAAATGCAGACTATGCGAAATATAGTTAAAAATGCACAGTCACGAAAAACAACATAGGAAAAACTAAGGAAAAATACTAAGGCTTTGAAAGACAGAAACTCTTAGTTTCTTCAGCTCTCTCTCAAAGCTGGTATTTTTCTGATTCCTAGGCGGGCTCTCTGCCTTTCAAACATTGCCTTGTCCAATACCTTTGTAAAAATGTCAGCTATCATCTACTTGGCCAGTATGAAGACGGTCTTCAGCTTGTCCTTCTCAACCAAATCCCTGATGAAATGATACTTGATGGCAATGTGCCTCAATCTAGAGTGAAACACTGGGTCTTTTGTCAGATGAATAGTAGAGGTGTTGTCCATGTGCAGGATCAACGGCTCATCGGTGTTCTATCCTAGTCCACCTAGGAACTGTTTGAGCCAGGTCATCTCATTGGCCATCTTGGCTGCAACAACATATTTTGCCTCACAAGATTATTGGGCAGTTATTGTCTGCTTTCTGTTGATCCAGATTATTGCTGCATCGGCTGCTATGGTGCATCCTCCTGAGATGCTTTTACTGTCATCTTTCAGGGACGCCCAGCTTGCATCACTATAGGATTCAATCTTGAATCCTACATCTTGACAATTGCATAGGCCGTATGTTCTGCAGATATTACAAGATCCTCTTGGCGATCTTCCAGTGCGTTGGGCCTGGATTGATATTGAATTGACTCAGCCTGAACACTACGTAAGCAATGTCTGGTCGCGTATTGTCTGCCAAGTACATCAAAGAACCGAAAAGCCTTTTGTAAGGCTTATGCTCCATTGCTTGCCATTCTGCATCAACTCTGGGGTAGTCTTCATTTGTTAACATTGTGCCATGAACCATTAGAGAATTTACTCCCTTGCAATCTGTCATATTGAAATCATCAATGATCTTCTGAATGTATCTTGATTGGTGTAGATACAATCTCCTAGCCTGGAAATCTCTGTCAATCTGTAAACCCATGTAGCATTTTGCTTCTCCCAAGTCCAATATTTCGAAGTGCCTTGAAATATTTGCCTTCACCTGCTCAATCAGATTGTCGCTCTGTGATAGGACCAGAGTGTCATCTACATAGACAATGACTATGATGATCTCCCTGTTTATGACTTTCACATAAACGTTGTAATCAGCCATTAAAGGCTGAAAGCCTAAGGATCTTAATGCGTGATCCTTCTTCTTGTACCACTGCTTGCTAGTGGACTGTTTTAGTCCATAGATTCTTCTATGCATTTTGTAGGCATAGTCAGCAAGTGACTCGGGTAAAACCTGGTGGTTGGTCCATGTAGACCTCCTCTTTCAGCTCCCCATGCAAGAAGGCTGTCTTCTCGTCTACAATGTGGATATTCATATCATAGGCAGCTGCATATGCAAATAATATGCATAGTGACATGTGCTTCACAACATGAGAGAATGTCTCTATATAATCAATGCCATACCTCTGTGAGAAGCCCTTTGCAACTAGCCTGGCTTTGTATCTCAGTACATTGTCGTCTGGTCCATAGTTGTGCTTGTAGACCCACTTACAATTGACAGTCTTTCTGATGGTTGGTAGTGGCTCGAGAATGTAAGGGTTGCCATCAAAAAATTAATCTTGTGCCGCCAAAAATGTCACGCTCTACTCGCAAAACATGTCATGCATTTTACAAAGAAAAAAGCTAAAAAAAAAATTTTAAATGGCTAAAAAAATAACATACACAATTTTTTGTTTTTACACACAAGTAGATTTCAAAATTTTCCTCGGCCCCTGTGTGCGCGCTCTCTCTCTCCCTCGATCGGGTTTTCTCTCTCTCTCTCTCTCTCTCTCTCTCTCTCTCTCTCTCTCTCTCTCTCTCTCTCTCTCTCTCTCTCTCTCTCTCTCTCTCTCTCTCTCTCTCTCGTCAGACAGGTGTGTGAGTATTTTCTGTTGGATGATGCTTTGCCAGGGATGATCTTTATGATGCTCTGCAAGGGATGATCGATGCTTTGCCAGGGATGATCTTGATGATGCTCTGCGAGGGATGATCGTGATAATGTTGTGCTCTGCGAGGGCTGTCACCTAGATCAGTTTTTCCATTTCCAAAGGTTTCGGACACCGTCGTTGAACCCCTTATAACGCTACGCTTTCTGTTTATCAGAAGCACGGTGTGATTTATCGTGGCTGGGATACGATTTTATTAGGTGGTTGCATCCGCTCTCCAACAAGTACGTAGGGAAAAAAAAAAAAAAGAACAAGTTATAATAAAGCCACCCAACAGCGCTATAAGTTCTAAAAGGCAAGGGAGGTTTACGTTGATGGCAGTATATTTTATTGGGTGGTTGCATCATCCTTTCTGAGAGCAGATGGCCTTTTTTACGAGGTTGACTCTGTAGATCTGAGCATTTTGGTAGGGATCTTGGCACGTTTGCAAGATCTTGTGGACACCATACTTGATTTGTTACCATGTTTGTGTTGTTGGTTTAAGGCATCCCGAGCAGTGGCGGAGTATATTATTTTGTGTCTTCTGAGCTGGAGGGGATTGGAAGCCAATTTAGCCTTGTTTCAATGTAAGCAGTTCTTAGTCTCAAGAAAAACAGGCGACTAGAGGCTTGGTTTAAGTGGAAGCAGTCTGTGTTTTTAAAAAAAAAGAAAACAGGTGACTAGAGGCTTGGTTCAAGTGGAAGCAATGTTTGTTCTTCTTTTCAGAAAAAAAAAAAAAACAGATGATTAGAAGCTTAGTTTAAGTGGAAGGAGTGCTTATTCTTCTTTTCAAGAAAAACGAGTGACTATAGGCTTGTTAGTTCAGGTGGAAGTCGCGTTTGTGTTTCTTTTTGAGAAAAATAGGCTACTACAGGTATATGTATTCGATTTATGAAGAAAGTTTATTTTCAGAAGGGGTGTGAAGCCAAAGGTGTCAAGAAGATGCTAAGGCATGAAAACAAGTGAGATTAGTTCCAAAGCTTTCTATGACTAGATTTACTGCATACCTGGGTGAAACCCAAGAGAAAGAGCAAGTATCTTATTGACATATATTTTGGGTGGTTAGATTATGCTGAAAGAGAAATTAGGCTGCAGGAAGCTAATAGTAAGCAAGTGTCCCAAAGATTCGAAAGATACATCTGCTAGAAATTGTTGTTGGCTGACCGGCTCTCCTCACCGCAACAATGCATTTAGAACTAGCCCTTGCAGCCGATGAGCGTAGGCATTGTCGTAGACTCCCCTTTTATGCACCATCGACCTCGGTAGATAACTTTGATCGCCTTCCAGATTCCTTGCTCTTAATCATATTTAATAAGCTAGGTGACATCATAACCCTGGGAAGGTGCTGTGCAGTGTCAAAAAGGTTTTGTGTTCTTGCACCCCAAGTTGAAAATGTAGTAGTCAAGGTGGACTATGTAATATCTAGAGAGGAGAGCAACATAAACGTAAAAGGGAGAGAAGTATTAAGCCACTTTGCACGATTTGTCTATGGAAGCATTGTCCAACCTTTTTAGGCATTACAGCATATGTTGGGATTGAAGAAAGCCAAGCCAGCAGAAATTTCTCATCATTCACTTTGGGAAGTTTTGAAAAACTTCAAGGAAGTCATAAACCTGAGAATTGAACTGCCTGGAAGAGAGCTTGGGATAGAGAAAGGATTCCTCCTAAAATGAAAAGCAAAATTTGGGGACCTCCTTTGTTGCAAAAGTGGATATTGAAAGCCAAGGGGTTAGTTCGGTGAGCGGGGGGGGAGCTTATGCGCAAGCCAATCAGAGGGAGCCTACGAGTTTACGGAATCCAATGAAACAGAGTCTTCAAATTTGCAAGTCGACAATGGTAGCATCCCATAGTCCTTTTACACTGATGGTAGTTTGAAACTACGAGTTGTTTGGACAATAAGTTCACTAATTATTGCATCTGCGAGACATTATCTACTACTACAAATTATTTCTGATCATTCCACACTTGAGAGTCTTGTGCTTACAGATGCCGACAAGCAAGGAATGCTACGCATGGGAGAGAACCGTGCTAATGGCTAAGGAGTTGTATGTCGTTGTTACATATGAAAAGAGAATACCCGAAGCTGACGACGCAACAATCTCTAGATGGAAGCTGAAGGATGGCAAAGCTGTTGGAAATTAAGCCCACAGTTGTCTCCTTGGTGAATGACTAATTTCTAATTCATGATTCTTCCGGCACGTTTATTGATCATTGACCTAGGGTCAGGTGAAACCAACTTTGGTTCTACGTCTGCTCATCTGATGCCTGCAGGAATCACAAACTTAGACAGCCAATTTATTCGAAGAACATCTACAACGGGCTTCCGGCTGATCTCCAGCAAAGGGTAACCAATCCTATCATAATTTCAAGTTCAGATGAATATAACTTGAAGTCATTGAAGACTTGGCCATCTTCAAGGACTTCCATAAACTTGCATTTAGAACAAGTCTGCAAAAATACATTACTTTCGTGACAGTCTGTACAAATACTTTAAGTGTCGCGACAGTCTGTAGAAATGAACCATGTTTTCCACAGTGTCGCCTTTTTCACATTTCTCTGAAATGCGAAACTAGCATAGTTCAAAAGTTTAACTGTTTTTAACACCTTCGGCTTTTTCGCATTTTCTCAAAAAATGCGAAGAGAGAAAAAATTCCCGAAGGTCATCTATTTTCATGAGTTAAATTGTTTTGAAAGCACCTTCGCCTTTTTCGCAAAATCTTGAAGAGAGAGAAAATGCCGAAGGTTGTCTATTTTGAATGAAGAACGTTCCCAGCCACTTCCTGAAATTTGCGAAGTGAGAGAAAACCACTTCACGTAAAATGCGAAGTGAGAGAATTTGCGACGACCTCATTCACATCAACATTCCCTACGGGTTGACAATATACACTATGTACAGTTGTCACAAAAGCCATATACTTCCAAGTACAATGGCTTGCCTAATTAGATGACAAACATTTAATGTAGTTAGTACATGGATGCAATCTATAAATAGATCATCCCAGCACATATTATTTGAAACGCTCCGTCCATGAGACATATGATTTTGAGCATCTTAGTTACGCCACCATTTTTTGTTATAATTGTTATTGTCTGGCTGACTCCCAAATATCTCACGTTAACACATGCAAAACCTCTAAGGATGCATTAGATTTGTTATCAAATCTCTATGAGACTCATGATGTAACCACTAGATTACATCTTAGAAGGAAGTTCTTTACTCTTAGCATGTCTGATTCTACTGCAATCACTTCTCACATCAATAGCTTTATCAGTTGTAGGATGTTCTATTCAAGATGATGATGTCGTTATGACCTTGCTTTCTTCTCTTCCAAAGTCGTATGAACACTTTGTGGTGATGATCTCCAAACAACCCGACCTCACTCTTTAAAAGGTCATCGGTCATCTTCTTCAAGAAGAAATGTGGAAAAAGACTAGCAGCCTGTCCATCAAACACAAATTCATGGCCCTGTACACCAAGAAGAAAGACTATTCCAAGGGCAAGAATCAAGTGCAACAGCAACAACAGAAGCCTCACACTCAAGCTGAGCATGGTGGATCGCGCAAGAAGCTTTTCTGCAGATATTGCAAGAGAGCCAATCACGACATCAAGGAGTGTCGTATCCGGATCTACAACGAGGCAAAGAAGCAACAACAAAAGTAGTCAGACTCCTCCAAGGCGACGGAATTCAAGGAGGAATATACACATTTGCTAATGGCTTACAACAACAACAACGAAGACTATGATAGCTGGTACCTGGACAGCGACGCTACCCAACACATGACCTCTCGCAAGAATGGTTTACCGAGTATGCAGCTTATAGCAGAGATCAATTCATCTACCTCGGAGATTCAAGCACCATACACGTGGAAGGCAAAGGAACAGTCAAGATCACATTCAACAACTATCTATATATTTGTGCTCCCAACATCCTTCACGTTCCTCAGCTATCAAAGAACCTGTTATCAGTCTCTAAGATAACTGATGAGGGCTACACTATTACTTTCTCATCTGAGCAGTGTACAATATTCGAGGAAGACACTACTTTGACTACATGCACTAGAGTCAGAAATCTTTATGTACTCTCTAATTCAGTTGCATTAGCTAGTATCACTAATGAAAATGTAAACGATAATGCTATTTTGTGGCATAGTCGATTTGGACACGCGAATACAAGATCACTTTCGTATATGCATTGTAATAACTTAGTTGATGGATTGTATTTATCTTCTTCATTAGTTAGAAAATCTTTCTCTTGTGAATCATGCGTCTACGACAAACACTCTAGAAGCAAGTTTCCCAAATCACATTCCATCAAAACAAAGCATGTATTGGATCTTGTACATAGCGATCTCTATGGTCCAATTCCAACTCCGTCCTTAGGAGATGCAATCTATTTTATTACTTTCATAGATGATTATTCTAGATGGTCTACAGTCATGTTCATTAAGCACAAATCTGAAGCCTTTGAATGCTTCAAGAGATTCAAGGCCATGGCTGAGACACAAACGTCTACAAAAGTGAAAGCACTCCGAACTGATGGTGGCAGTGAATACCTCTCTAACGACAACTTGAGTTGTATTTCACTATCACTGAATTCCAAATTTCATGGCAAATCCAAGCACATAGAAATCTAGTATCATTTCATTCGGGAGAAAGATTTCTCAGGGCAAGTGATCCTTCAATACTGCTCCACAATAGAAATGGTCGCAGACATCTTCACCAAAGCGCTTCCCAAGATTAAGCATCAGAAGTTCTTCAACATGCTGAACCTAACGAAGATACCAAGGCACCAACCATGACCTTAAGGGGGACTGTTGGAAATTAAGCTCACGGTTGTCTCTTTGGTGAATGACTAATTTCTAATTCATGATTATTCATGCACGTTTATTGATCATTGATCTAGGGTCAGGTGAAACCAACTTTGGTTCTACGTCTGCTCATCTGATACCTGCGGGAATCACAAACTTAGACAACCAATTGATTTGAAGAACGTCTACAACGGGCTTCTGGTTGATGTCCAGCAAAGATAAACCAATCCTGTCATAATTTCAAGTTCAGATGTTAAGTTTAATAACTTGAAGTCATTGAAGACTTGGCCATCTTCAAGGACTTCCACAAACTTGCATTTAGAACAAGTCTGCAGAAATACATTACTTTTGCGATAGTCTACATAAATACTCTAAGTGTCGCGACAGTCTGCAGAAATGAACTATGTTTTTTATAGTGTCGTCTTTTTTGCATTTTCTCGAAATGCGAAACTAGCATAGTTCAAAAGTTTAACTGTTTTTAACACCTTCAATTTTTTCACATTTTCCTGAAAAATGCAAAGAGAGAAAAAAATTTCAAAGGTCATCTATTTTCATGAGCTAAACTATTTTAAAGACACCTTCGTCTTTTTAAGGGGCACCTTTGTCTTTTTGAGGACACCTTCGGCTTTTTCGCAAAATCCTGAAGAGAGAAAAAATGTCGAAGGTCATCTATTGAGAACGAGAAACGTTCCTAGCCACTTCTCAAAGATCCTGTTGGACAATTTTGAACACTTAAGGCTGTGATTATATTTAGCATAAGCTTTCTATTAGATTGTTTTTTCATCTATCATCTGATTGTAATGGGAGAGCTGTTCCGCAATATTCCTGCTCTTTTCTTTGTTCGTGTTCTTCTATCTCCCTTGCCCCATCAAAAGCATTTGCGTTGATCATCCTCAACATTTTAGATACTCAGATCGGTCGTGTGTCCGAAGCTCAGACATCCAAGAAAGTCTGGGACATTTGAGCACATTATACGAAGTGCGAGATAGCTTCCAAGCTACATCTCAGGAAGAAATTTTGTTCCCTCAAGATGGCGAATGGTGATTCCCTGTAGAATCACATCAACCAGTTTAAGAACCTACTAAAGCAAATGGCCGCTTTCGGATCTGTCATGGATGATCAAGACGCAGTAATGCAACTGCTTACAAGCTTGTCAAGCTCATACGACAGCTGGGTGATGATCATCACAACGCATCCAGAGCTGACTCTTTCAAGAGTCATTGCAATGTTGTTGCAGGAAGACACGTGGAGGAATGAAGCCACCAGTTCCTCGGCTAATTTTCATGCTTTGTACACCAACAGAGGTACAACTAAGCAAAAGAAGAAGAAAGGCCCGAAGCAATCAAAGCAAGACCAAAAATCGACACAACACAAGGAACAGTCAAACTCGCAGACTAAGAAGAAGTTGTTCTGTAGATACTGCAAGAGAAACAACCACAAGATTCAAGACTGCCAGATACTACAAACAAAGAACAACAGCAAGGGACAGTCAAATCAATTGGCCAATGCAGCTACAGAAGCTCCACAGCCTATTCAAGAAGCAAATCATGATGCCTTCATGACCAGCCATCAAGGAGCATCCAACGACAATTCTTGGTTCCTGGATTCTAGTGCCACTCAGCATATGACCAGCCTCATTAGCTGTTTCGAGTCCTATACACCCTATAGTACCAACAAGTACATTCACCTTAGCGACAATAGCACACAAGCTATCAAAGGTGAAGGTACTGTAAGATTAAGCTTTGCAAATGATCAGTCTAAGCTACTTTCTAAAGTCCTGTATGTACCCAATCTGTCTACACATCTGCTCTCTGTAAGCATAATCACAGATCTAGGACATAAGGTAGAATTTGAATGTGATCAGTGCAAAGTAGTTGATAGGACTGGCAAGATCCTAGCACTCGAAAAGAGACATGGATACTTGTATAGATTAAGTCATTGCTTTTTTGCCTCTAGTCAGGCACTCAGTACTTCAATTCAAGCAAATAGAAGTTTACTTTGGCATTATAGACTTGGTCATTTGAATCATGCTTCTGTACAGCAAATGTCTAAACATTCTATTGTTCTTCATCTAGACTATCCTGATAATAAGGTCGAGTTACATGTATGTCAAGACTGTTTAGTGTCGGAAATAGGTGAGTAATGGAATAGCAGAAACTTCCTACTTCCAATGCATGCCTACGCCTATCAAAAATTGAACAAAGCAGTAGTGATGGGAATCACATCCAATCTTTAGCAACTAACTTTCGCTAGATACTAAGTGATTATGTAGCCAAACATAAAGTATTGAATTCTCAAACAATTTTATACCAGTTACAAAAGCAATACAGAGATGCATGCATTCTGACACAAACTGAACGCAATAAGGAAATAATATTGATTCTAAAAAACAAGATCAGATGCTAATGAGTGCAAAACAATAGCGGATAGAAACCACACACTCTAAAGCTATCTCTGAGTAACTAAGAATAAGTCCAAAATAAGCGACTATGCTGATAAGCAGTAGCACAATAGCAACTCTAAAATAAATCTCTAAAAGATTGAGTTAAAATGCTCAAGAGAGTTCAAGCTTGAAAGCTTGATAGAGAGCTAACTACAATACTTTCTGGTTGTGAACGATCTACTTGATAAGAGTGCAGGAACCGTTGTGTAATAGCACTCAACTCCTTCACAATTCACAATATTATTAATAATGAGATGTATGAACAGCTGATTTATACTAAGTAAGTAGGTCGTCGAATACAACTACCAGTTGGTTGGAGTCTGCTGGCATTCATCGAGTTCTTTTAAGAAGTTGCTAGTTGATAAGCGGTGACAATTGGCCGTAAACAATCTGTATGCATAAATGAATGTAAACTGCCACTCTGCATAAATGAACGTAAACTGCCACAAGTAAAAAATGCAACTTTTGTGAGAAATTTGATAGTGTCTCAAAATCTCATTTCTTGAATATTGGAGTAGCCCCACACTTTGCCAAAGTCATTTCCTTAACATTTGAGGCACTTTGAAAAATGCGACATTGCATTTTTACTCGCAATTCCTGACAGGTGAAAAATGCGAGAAAGACGACACTGTCGGGTTTTTGTAGAGAGAGAAAATCAAACACAATTGTCAAACTCCATGTATTTCTGCAGACTATGTAAAAACACTTGTAATTCTACAGACTATATAAAACACGAGAAAATCTGCAGTATTGGATAAATAGTTGGATGAAGATTAAAAACTGATAAGTTGATTAGTAGGAAGGAGAATATTCCAACACTTCTTTTAATCTGAATCCATGAATGCCTTTACCTTTACACTTAGTTCTGCACAAAACTTTCTATGTGCATCCGAGCTTAGTAAAAATATTCGTTGTCATATCTTGCGTTCGACAATACTGCAATCTGACCTCTTTGTCGAGAACTTTGCTTCTGACATAGTGATACTTCAGTTCAGTGTGCTTACTCCTAGAATGAAATCTAGGGTTGGCTAACAAGGCAATGGCACTTTGATTATCACAAAATAATAATGTTAAGACATATTGATTCAGACTTATATCTGAGAGTAAGTTTCTCAACCAAATCACTTCCTTTGTAGCTTGTGAGACTGCGATATACTCTGCTTCTGTAGAAGATAGAGCTATCGAAGATTGCTTGTGACTGTTCCAGGAAACAGACCATTGTTGAGGAAGAATGTAAATCCGGAAGTAGATTCACGAGCTGTAAAACCAATGAGTGAATTGCGTTTGTCATTGTCGACTGTTCCATAACAAATGCAAAAGTCCATAGTAGCTCAAAGATATCTCATGGCTCTAATAAGAGCCTTCCAATGTGTTACACCAAGGTTGGTCATATATTGATTTAAAGAGCTGACTGCAAAAGCTATGTCTAGCCTGGTACAGATCATTGCATACATAAGAGATCCTATAATAGAATGGTAAGGATACTCACGCATCTGCTCCTTCTCTTGAATTGTTTGAGGACACTGGTCCTTTGACAATTTGAAACCTGGTTCCATTGGTGAGAGAGCTAACTTGCAATTAATCAGATCATATTTGACTAACATATTGTAGATGTACCTTTGTTGAATAATGTAGATCAACTTTTGATTTATGTCTTTGTGGATCTGAATACCAAGGCAAAAATGAGCTTCGCCCAGATCGGTCATGTCGAATTCAGAAGATAGCATTGTCTTGTCTTCTTTTATGAGATCGATACCGTTTCTAAAGAGCAATGTGTCGTCCACGTACAAAGTGATAATGATAAAAGACTGATGCACTGTTTTGAAGTAAACATTCGAATTTGAAGAGCTAGGTGTGTAGCCATGATCAATAAGAAAAATATGGATCCTTTGAAACCATGCTCGAGCAGATTGCTTCAAGCCATAAAGTGCCTTATGGAGTTTACACACATGATTGTGTTTACCCTCGATAATATAACCTTCGAGTTGCACCATGTAAATGTCTTCTTTGATAACTCCATTGAGATATGTTGTTTGTACATCCATTTCATGTATTTCCAAATCTGCTGCATCAACAAACGATAATAAAAAGTCGAATAGAAGAATGCTTGACTACTGGACTAAAAGTCTAAGTGTAATCGACGTTGTATACCTGAGAAAATCCTCTGGCGACAAGTGGGGCTTTTTTTTTGTCGATGCTTCCGTCTGCTTTGTACTTGACTTTGAAAATCCATTTGCAATCAACTACGTTTTTGCTAGGAGGTAATTCGACAATTGTCCAGACAATTGTCCATGTTTGGTTCTTGACAAGAGATGAATACTCTTTATCCATAGCTTCTTTCTAGAGCTCTGAATCAAGCTGACTGAGTGCCTCTTCGAGAATCGTCGGCTCGTGAACAAGGTAAGTTGTAGACTCGTCGATATACCTGTTAGGTGGTCTGCTAGCTCTTGATGATCTTCTGGGAAATACAAGAAGCTGATCATTTTCATCATACTGTAGTTGCTGAACTGCAACATCATCATCTTCAGATTCATTGTTGACATGTTGTTCGTCAAGAGTAGATGAGCTTGGACCTTCAATGAAAATAGTCGACCGAGGAACTGGAAAGTTCAATATCTTAGGAGAATCTGACAGGTCGGCTACATGGGCACTGTCTTTTCCTTTGAGGTCGATAAACTGATCTTTGATGAAGATGACATCCCAATTAGTAATATCTTCGATTTGATGGGATCAAACAACTTGTAGGCTTGATCTGAAGTAGTGTAGTTGATGAGAATACATTTGATACTCTGAAGTTGAGCTTCTTCCTAAGATCGTGAAGAATCTGCGCATAAACAATACATCTAAAAACTCGTAAGTTTGATAGAGAAGGTTTGGTACTTGTCCAAACTTTGAAAGGTGTTTTGTCTGAAAGACCTTTAGTAGGACATCTGTTCTAAATATAAGTTGCTGTTGAAATAGCTTCGGTCCAGAAGGACTTCGGAAGTGTCGCATGTGATAATATGCACTTTGCTGATTCGACTAAGATTCTGTTCTTTCTCTCAACAAGACCATTTGACTGAGGCGAATAGGAGGTAATGTATTGTTTCTCAATGTCGTTGTTAAGGCAGTACTCCTTGAATTCAGTGGAGATATATTCTCCCCCATTATCTGACCTCAGTGCTTTGATTCGTTTGCGAGTTTGATTTTCTGCATGCTCTTTGAATTGTCTGAACTTGATGAAAGCCTTTGATTTATGTTTTATAAAATAAACAGCTGTTCTTCTAGAGAATTCATCAATAAAGGTAATGAAATACTTTGCATCTAGCAATGAAGTAGTTTGCATAGGTCCACATAAGTGTCCTAAGTGATGATGCCATAGTAATGCTTTATTGACAAAAACAGAGATTTTCAAGGCTTGACTAGAATCAGAATAACAATGTGCCAATCTATATAGGTATCCATGCCTCTTGCCGAGTGCAAGGATCATATTACTCCTATCGGTAATTCTGCATCACACTCCAACTTATGACCTAAATCTACTGATAACAGATTTGTAGAGAGTTTAAGAACATACAAGACTTTTGACAGTAGTTTGAATCGATCATGTTGGAATCTCAATCTTGCAGTACCTTCACCTTCGATAGTGTGAGTACTATCATCACCAAGATGAATATACTTCTTTGTGCTGTAAGGCATATAGGATTGGAAAATCTCATGATAATTGGTCATATGTTGAGTAGCTCTGGAATCCAGAAACCACAAATCATCCGAATTCGTGTATTTGTCTTTGACCATAAAAGCGCCTTCATCCATTTCAACTTCAGGAGATGTTGTAACTGTATTTACTTGTTGATCAGGTTGCTTGGTTGCATTCTTTGCTTTGAGAATTCGGCAATCTTGGATCTCATGGTTATTGCGCTTGCAATACCTACAAAACATCTTCTTCTTCGATGAATGTGGATTGTTCTTGACTTTGAGTCTATTTATGATTCGATGTAGACTGCTTGGAGCATTTCTGCTTTTGTCGTTTCGAGCCCTTGTTGACACAGAGCATGAGACAAAGAGGTAGACAAAGTGTCTTGACTTCTTCGATTATCTTCTTGCAGCAACATAGTGATTGTGTCTTGATCATCTATGATTGATTCGACAACAGCCATCTGTTGCAAGAGATTCTTAAACTAGTTAATATGATTATGAAGAGGATCATTATTCGACATCTTGAGTGTGAAGAATTTCCTTTGTAGGTGTAACTTGGTAGTTACGTCTCTCACATCATATAGTGAGCTCAGGATGTCCCAAACTTCTTTCGAAGTTTTAGCTTCAGCTATGTGGCCAATTTGAGTCTATGATATATTGAGGATAATAAGCACGAAAGCTTTACCATCCTTCGATTTCCATTTTGAGTCTTCTGTGTCATCTTCAGGTTTCACTTCGATACTTGGAACAAAACCCCACAACTCGTTGGCGATTAGCAAGGTCTTCATCTTTATGATAATTGGATCCATTCAGTTTGTCTGCAATAAGACCCACTTTACTTTGAGAATCCATTTGGAACTTTAGTCTGACGACGTTAAGAGAGATATCATGTTGCGCTACAATTGGAAATCAATTCTTTGATACTGAAAAGATGAAAGGAACTAAAGAATATGATATCAATTTGATATCGCAAAAAATATCAAGTATTAGAGCTTTTCGTTCTGATATCAAAATAGTATTAGGCCCCGATAGAGATCACAAGTCTGATATCGTGACAGTTCAGATAAAGAAGTAGTGATCTAGCACTGATACTATGATAGTATGCTCTGATATTATGTCGGAAATAGGTGAGCAATGGAATAGCAAAAACTTCCTACTTCCAATGCATGACTGCGCCTATCAAAAATTGAACAAAGTAGTAGTGATGGGAATCACGTCCAATCTTTAGCAACTAACTTTTGCTAGATACTAAGTGACTACGTAGCCAAACATAAAGTATTGAATTCTCAGACAATTTCTACCAGTTACAAAAGCAATACAGAGATGCATGCATTCTGACACAAACTGAACACAATAAAAAAATATTTTTGATTCAGAAAAACAAGATCAGATGCTAATGAGCACAAAACAATAGCGGATAGAAACCGTGCACTCTAAAGCTATCTCTGAGTAACTAAGAATAAATCCAAAATAAGCGACTCTATTGATAAGCAGTAGCGTAATAGCAAATAGCAACTCTAATATAAATCTCTAAAAGACTGAGCTAGAATGCTCAAGAGAGTTCAAGCTTGAAAGCTTGATAGAGAGCTAACTACAATACTTTCTGGTTGTGAACGATCTACTTGATAAGAGCGTAGGAAGCATCATGTAATAACACTCAACTCCTTCACAATTCACAATATTATTAATAATGAGATGTATGAACAGCTGATTTATACTAAGTAATTAGGTCGTCGAATGCGACTGCCAGTTGGCTGGAGTCTACTGGCATTCATCCAGTTCTTCTCAAAAGTTGCTTGCTGATAGGCAGTTGGAAGTCCATGCAAAGCAATTCTGATACTTAATAAGTAACATGCGGAGTGCTTGATACTGTTCAGGAGTAAGTTGAATTCCAACTTGTACAATCTTTTCCGGTTCTCTTGGTTGAACAAGATTCATTGGCTGCATCCTAGCTGGGCCATCGTAAATCTCTTTTGATTCTAGCACGTGTTCTTCAGGTTCATGATGCGCTTTAGGTAACATGATAACTACATCATCCAGTGTATAATGTTTAAAATATTCGGGCATATCATGCTGGACTAAGTCTGCTTGTCCTTTTTCGAAAGGACTTGTCTCGGATCTTCGCTTAGCCTTCTTAGCAGGAATTGATCGTGGAGGTGATGACTTCTGAGATGATAAACTCTTCTTCAAAGGTGAAGACTTCCTAGACGATGATGTCTTACTGGAATTTTGACTTGTAGAATCATCCTTGACTTTTCCTTTGCCTTTATCCAGTAAGAATGGCACTTTCTTTGAATCAATCTTTTGAGGGAAATTTTCCCATTTCAGGACCGTATTATAATGTTGCCTAGCTTGTTTCTTCGTCATTGATCATGTGATCCTATCTTCCTTCAATAACTGATTCCGGCGGTTTTATTGTTGGTCCATCAGGAACATTACGCACTCCAAATTTGGTCAGATCCATATGATTTAGAATTTGCTCATCCGTAAGTTCAACATTGCCATCATAAGTCAAGGCATGGCTCACTGGTATGAGATCATCCTCAATCGGATCTGGTATAGGTTCCGTTGATATCCAGGCTACATTCAGCACATTAAGTGGAAACGTGATTGGTGTATCCAAAGTTTGATCTAATAAGGAAATCTCGCTCAAATTTGATTGATTATCTTGTTTTCACATATATCCTGTTGTACAATCAATCATTGCAAGAGCTTCATTCCAATGGACAGTATCTGTTTGGGAATTGTAATGAACTCCCAAATTTTTCTCTGGTCGATCACAAGTATGATCCGTTGTTGACGAATTGTCATCTTCTTTTTGAACCATTGGTTTGATAGTCCAAGTTGTAGGATCAACATTAACTGCACGTTCACAATTTTCAAAAGTGATTTTTCCAGTACCCCAGTTATGAATTACTTGTGCAACTCGTAACCATGGACGTCCCAATAGAACTCGGTAGACATTTGGCGCTTCTGGTAAGTCCATCACTACGAAAGTAATGACGAACTGTACTCCTGCAATTCTGTCAGGTATATCTTCAACCATTCCTCACGGACGAACTGTTGTTTGATCAGCTAGCTTAATAGCAAAAGTAGTAGGCTTGATCTTTGTAAGGCCCCATTTTGCACATAGTTTTGTAGAAATCAAGTTAACTCTTGAATTGCCATCTATCACAGCTGCTTCTTTAGGAAATTGTCTATGCTGTATCGACAGAGTGATATTCTTTTGTTCACTTTCCCAAGCGGCTCCAACATGGAGTACTTCATTAAATTCTTCAAATCCAGCACAAAAAAGTGGCTCCTAATGGACTTCTGATTCTTCTTGAGCTAACTTTTGTGCTAAGACTTCTTTTGCTTTTGGCACCAACTTCAGGAACTCTCCCAATGAAATATTGATCTTGTTGGACAAAATGTTCATGAGCAGTTCTGTTTGTGGTGCTTTCGGTTCAGTCATCTTGAAGGGTTCTTCATGATGATGTAACTAATCATTCATATCCGTACGCAAATTTCTTGGAGGCTGCAATGGTGAAGAATGAACTTCAGCTATTGCTTTAGCAGCCTCAAGCTCCTCTTCTTCTTGCAGATGTTTGATCCACTGCGTCATATTCTGATATCTTCATTTTTCTACATTAAGATTTGGATAGACTCCCGATGTTGTTTGTATATCATTCAATAGTATAGAATCAGCAAGTACTGGATCCACTACTGGTTCTTTCTGCTTATGTGCTCTAGTGACCACCATCAAGGGTGCACTTGATTTATTCGGAGCTGTTGGTCTTTGCTTGATTGTTATCAAATTTACAGGTGCTGTAGCTGGTGGTGGCTTCGGTCTTGTTGGACAGTCTTTATAGCCCATAACCACAGTCATAACAGAATGGTATAAAATTTTTTTATTTGGACATTTTGCAACTCTATGATTTTCTCCACATGCAAAGCATCCAAGTGGTGCTCTGGTCCAATTTCTAGAGGTTGTTGTTGAGCGGCAGCATAAATAGCATGTTGTTCCGAAGATCCACCTAAAAATCCACCTTCTTGATCAGTACCATAGTTCCATTAGCACTTTCGTAAGGTTCTGGTTCCATGAAATTGGCAGGAGGAGCGGAGTGCTTTGGTGGGGTAGGTAAGGCTAAACGTTCCGGGTATCCAAGAGTAGATTGTCGAGGTCTAGCTGCTACATGATCTACTTTGTTATAAATGGAATCACATACGCGAAGTATTCAAATGGTCATGGAATAAAAAGCAATCACGTGTCCTAACAACACTCCATAGGGGACCCCGAATAGACACTTATTGGCATTCAATGCTACACATGACACTGCACATCTAGAAAAGAAGCACTCATGTGCATTCGTGTAAAAGATTTTTTTATGAGTTTTATATGTACATAACAGATAAGGGAGTTCATTCGAATAAATGAAGTCCTCTGGTAAAATCTTACTCATTGTAGCATTTATGTATTCTAAAGAATTTGAGACGAAATTAGTTGTGCTATCAGGAAAAGGAGTAAAGTCTGGGCTATCAAGTCTTTTAATGGCCAATTTTTTTACAACATACATACACATAAAACAAGGGTTATGTTGTGCTTTATCGACACCGTTAATGTATAAGTGTCTGGTAATCCACTGTCGTTCATTATTGGCACCTTCTTTTTTACAAAGTGGAACAATGTATCCATTTTTTACTTTTCAAGAATTCTAGGGCATAATCGCTACATATATCTTTAGCATATTTTTTGACAATATCATCATCTATCCTTGAATAAACAGGTTTAAGTCTCACAAGTTTAAACCACCCATCATGTAACTCAAAAGCTATACATTTATTGAAGTAGTTTCTTTGCATTAAAAAATTGATAGGGGTCCAAGTTTGTTGTCTTAATAAAAAAATTTATACTTTGTTTATTCATATCTTCTTACTGCTTTTCTGCATTGATATTGGATAGAACTTCTCAAGCCAAAATAAGCTCAATGATTGTTGTGAAAAAAGTAAAAAATCATGAAGCATTGAAGAGGATGTCGAATTCTAGCTAACTTTCAGAGCACAAGTTGATCCTCAAGCTCATAATTGATACAAGACCCTAATTTGAATGATCCCACCTCTACAAGAGTTTTGAATTTTGAACTAATTTTAAGCAGTTTAGAAATTTTGATGCTTTACGAGAGCTTTAGATTTTCAAGACTATAATATTGACTCCTTATTAGTGCCAAATTCTAATTTTCGACTATTCTAAATATTATCTTTAAATTCTTGAGATTTTGAAACTCGTCCTCCTATTAGATTGACAAGTCTGTAGCCCTCATTGCAGCCAATGAAAATTAATCTTTTGTTGGAAGAATTACATTTTTTCAAAGTTTTGTTGGAAGCTTGGTGAATCATACTCTTAGGTGTTTGACATTCAGTTTCAAACATGTTCATGCTTTGTGTGAAGTCTTTCTTTTGACAAATCTATGGTAGTGACAAATATTTTGGACATGGTTGGCTGTAACAATAGTCTCAATCCAGATTCATTTAAGAAGTTTGTCATGAACTAGAATAATCTTTGTTTTGAATGTACAAGGGTCCTATACTTTATTTCTAAAACATCGTTTCAATAGAAAGTGTCTTGAAATCTCTCAATCTTTGCACCACTTACCAAATTTGGTGGAAATATCTACTTCCTCTCATCTCAATCAGATCATTTGGGCTCTTGATATGTTTCCTTGTCTATTTTTTGGCCAAACCTTAATTATTGAAGCTATTGAAAGCTTCTAAATTTGATTTCGAAAATATGACGATAGAGATTGAGAATAATCATCAATTAAGGAAGTAAATTATTTGGCTCCCCCTTGAGATGATGTTTGCACTAGGCCACAATGATCGATATGAATAAGCTCTAATATTTGCAAAAGACATTTTTTTTGTGGGGGGGGGTGTGGGAGGGAGATGTTAAGTAGCAATTGAATGTCCCTCTTTACGATAGGGTGTTGCTAACTTATAGATATGGTGGATGCCATTAAATTTTCTTTGGTCGCATATAGCAGACATGAATGCTAACCATGGATGAATGAGAAAAGTGAAAACTCAAGGGAATGAGCTAGTCTAGGAAATGAACGAATGATTGAAATTGTTATTTGAACTGAACTTTTTCTATTGATGTATATGTTTGTCTAATTGTGTGCCTTTAAGTAATCCTAGGGTAAGAGTCTTAAACAAGAATTTGCTAATGTATTTTTCTAACCAATGGTCTAAATGAAGGCCTATTTTGCCCTCCAAGGGTGTCCAAGAGTGTCTCTAGACCATTAGATAGTACTTCTTTCCAACAATTCTCTTGTATCACTTTTTCCATATAAGATGAGCCCCAAGGAAAAAAATGAAATCGCCAATTAAGCTTCATGAATTTTTTCTATTGATGTGTGTGTTTGTCTAATTGTGTGCCTTTAAATAATCCTAGGGTAAATGTTTATGAGTTAAGATACAAGAATTTGTTGATGTTTTTTTTCTAACTAATGCCTTGAATGAAGGCCTATCGCCCTCCAAGGGTGTCTCTAGACCATTAGATAGTACTTCTTTCCAACAATTCTCGTGTATCACTTTTTCCATATAAGATGAGCCCCAAGGAAAAATAACGAAATTGCTAAGTAGCTTCATGATTGTTTAGCCATGCGAGACCTTGAGGAGCACTTATACTTTTAGTAAGTAAGAAAGATAGACGTTATGAAATGACAATAAAAAGTCATTATCCTTTACCTAGCTAGAATGAATGATCTAATGGAGGATTTAAATCTTGATCAAGCAAGTATCCACATCAAACTCACCATGAAATTTATTATCCAACACTCAACCAGTTTTTGGTGATGCTAGGCACATACATACAACACACCATCAAGCTTCGGCATTTTTAAAGATCCTAGATTGTAGGCACACTTCCTATACCCTCTATCGTGATGATCATTTGCTATAGGAATGAACATTTTAGAACCATCATAACGAGAAAGTTGAGAAAAGTGGCCCTTTTGGCTAGTCATATGAGAGCTAGCCCCACTACCAATCCACCATGGGTTTCATTCACCATTGAAGCTTGATTATGAGAAAATGGATATCATGGATGACTCTTGAATGTCACTCTCTTATCCTTAAATGCTTATATTATATTTGCTTACCATTTTTTTTTTTGCTTGAAGCACTGCGAAGTATGAGAGCTAGCCTTTTGGCTTACCCTTTTGGCTAGTCATATGAGAGCTAGCCCCACTACCAATCCACCATGGGTTTCATTCACCATTGAAGCTTGATTATGAGAAAGACTCTTCAATGTCACTCTCTTATCTTTGAATGCTTATATTATATTTGCTTTATATTTTTTTTTTTGCTTGAAGCACTGCGAAGTATCCCTTCCTACCACAAAAGTAAAACTTCAACCTGAATTCGTCCTACTTTCCACTTGTAGAATAATTATTTCAGGAGCAACAATGAGTGATGGAACACAATAAGTGAATGAAAGGGAACAATGACATCTAATTAATGAATATCATTGATTTCATTCATCTATTGCAATTATAAAGTATAATGACATCAATGTGGAAAAAAACATTAAAGATGCCCAAAGGCTTTATTACGAAACACTTGTATACAAGAGTATACAATCCAAGGTTGCCAATACAAGGTTGCAAAAGATAATATGAGCTCTTGTGCCAAATCAGAAACACTACACAAAATGCTCAACTTCAATCAAGATCTATGAATTAGTAGTATTATGTATTCAAATTTATTTTTGCAAGAGAATCAAAACATCATTGATCATTGATCATTAACAAAAAAAAACAAGATAGAACCCAAGAGTATTTATAGAAGCAATTATGCAGTCTAGTCTAGACTCCGAGAGACTGTAGGAAGAAAGCACATTGGCAAAAAAGCCTTTCATGTTTGATTTATCTACAAGACATTAATGTTTACTTAGTTTGGTGCTATAAAAAAAAACTTGTTCCAAATACATGAAGCAAAAAGTCTTTTAGAAATTAATGCACTCATATCACACACATGTTGTTTTGTTTACTTTTGATATCTATGATATATTTGAATACATACTACGTCATCGATTCTTTTTCAGTTCAAGGGAATATTTCACCTCTTGAATCAGTATTCGAAGGATTTTGTAGAGATGCATATTGAAGACTACATACATTACATGATTGACATTCATTAAACATTTTGTTGCGATGGTGATTTCAAAATTATGGAATCGTGAATCCATTGACTCTATTTCCAAGTTTCATTCCTTCCACTTGCGATCAGCAGATTTAGATGTTATAACATCTAAATATGCTACTACTTGAATGTGAATATATCATGAAAGACAAATTTTTCATTCAATAAATGGCAAATGATGTTTTCCAGGAAGTCAGTTTTCATGAGAGATCACAAAAATCATGAATGAAATGAAATGCACGCTTCAGATTAGCACAAAATGTCTCACATATGCCTCACTAAGCTGGCATCAATGGATATCAGTTGATATTATTATGAACGTGTAACGATCAATCCATTAAATCACCAACTAATTTGATTAAAAGTTGTCAATTGCATGCAAGAAACCCATAAAAGGCTAGAAGACCACAACAAGAATGTTCATGTCAAAAGCAACCACTTCGTAGAAAACTCATCGATGGAAACCTGACTGAGATTGTCCAAGAATCAGGTCTGATACACAAAATAACAGTTTACGGTGGCACCTGCTTTTGAGAAAAGAATGCTTTACACTCTAATCTGTTAAAATGATAACAAATCGTCACACATCTCAAGATTGTTTCCATGCAATGACATCTCAGTACTATTGTAGATGTAACTGTTCTGGAATACCACAAAAGCACACGCAGTGCTACACATGTTCCCATTTCTTGGATCTCTGAGCTAACATAAGCTCGAAGGAATCTGGACTAACTAACTGGCTTCTTGATGATTTGCTTTGCAGAAGCAAAATAAAGAATCATATAAATTCTTACCAGTTTATAAGAATTCCGGAATCTGTACAAGCTTTTAAGAATTCCATAATCTGTTGCAGCTTTTAAGTGTAAAACTCCATTAATTCGTCAAGGTTGAGTTGACGAAGTGAGGGGTCATCTTTCTTCAGCAGCCATAAGATGTGTTCAAATAATATTGCATCGCAGTCAAAGTGAATGATTCCCTTAGAGTCCCGGGGAAAACTTACCTTTCTGCACATTAGAGCTCGATGCTCGTTTTCTTTCTCGTCAATGTCGTTTTCCGCTTCCTTCTGTGACAGGCTCTTCTCAAGCAACCCTTGCACCAGCATGTGATCTAGAAAATGAGGCGGGACTTTGAACGATCGTTTTTCTGGACCAACTAGAACTGTCACTAACTTCTTCGCCTTCTTGGACGAGAAATTCACACAAAAACATGCATTATAGTCATTTTCCTGCAGAGCATTGCCCCACGACGAAGAAGAAAGTTCCCGCATTCGCTTCTGGAGCAAAGGCGGGCTGGCCTCATCGTGACTTGCAGCTGACCTTGGCCTCTGTCGGATGATGTTCAAGACTTTTCTCATGGTCTTGGTCTTTGTAGCCATCCTGTCAAACTGGAGCAGCCAGAATCACTGTCTATAGCAAGTAATGAGCACATATAATAGCAACACATCTCAACGTTTGACAACGCAGCATCTATTGCAAGCTGAAAGCCCTATAAGATAACTGCAAGAAGACTAAAACTACTACTATATGTGCGTTGCAAGGTATATAAGAAAAATTGCACATGCCTTATAATCACACTGATGCAGTGTACAGAAGAACATAGGGAAAACTTGAAATGCTTACCAAGTGCAGGAATTACTAAAGAATTCAGAAATTTGAGAGAGTTGCAAGAGAACCCTTTCTTTTTGGAACACAAGACGAAGCTGATCACATTGTCATGCTCACTCAGATCCTGTGTCTTGCTCAGATTCTGCAGCTCTTAACATCTGACAATGACAATGATAGCGCATCTAGGTACCCATGAGATGAATTCATTCCACAATCTTGGTGGATTAATAGAAGAGACTCCTCTCTATTATAGTGAATTGGATCGGAAGAAGAGCAGGAATTGACGCCGGATTGGAGGAGGAGAAGGAATCTGGGAGAAAAAGGAAGGAAGGAAGAGATACCGTTTGTTTTTTTTGTTTGTTGTTGAGGAGGAGGAGTTAGCCGTTGTTGAGAGCAGGCATGGAGGTAGGAAGGGTCCTCAAGTAACGGTCATCTCTCCACTAAAAATCAAAGCCAAAAGAGCCCTTAGAGCACGAGCCATTGCTCATTGGAAGAAGGATTTGAAGTTTTTGGGAATACAGAAGATGGAAAAAATCCGTGATTCATGTCCATGGGAAGGTGTCCCTCCTACTTTTTTTTAAGAACAATTGAGTCCAAGCTCACGCGCCCAACGTTGCAAAAGTATTAAGCTGTGTTACACAACTTCTTGTAACATGACAAATGTCCAATGGGATATGCCTCAGAAGAATCTAGAGGCTTGATTTTCTATAGCAAAAGGCCTTCCTCGTCTGTGACCCTTCCACACTAGCAAATGTACACTAGCAAATGTATTAGTTGTGTTTTAAAGCTTTTCTGCAAAAGGGTGGGTTGTAACATGACAAATGTCCAATATCATATGCCTAAGCATAAATCTCAAGGCTTAATTTTCCCTCATCTACTACCCTTTCCGCCTTGGGCTACCACCCTACACTTGGAGCATGCATGCCATGGGCCCTCTCTTTGAAATCAAATCTTTGATTTCTTGAAGAGTTTACACAAGGCCCCAACAAACAGAATTTAACATTACTAATAGGGATAGTCTTACTCAACCTTATGCTCAAAAGGTTGTGTAGGGACCCCTCAATGAAAGGGCCCTAAATATTGACCTTCCCTCCCCTATGATGGTCTCTCAATTTTCTAGAAGACTTTAGCGCGACCTTGCATGGCAGAATTTCACGAGTTCTTGTTTGACACAACCTTACATCCAAGCCTTCTGCCAAGATAAAAAATCTTCGGCCTTGAAATTGTATACCATCTCTGTGCATGTATGTGCATTTTCTCTACAACATCTTTTCTCAAGACTTACATTGGATTCCATTTGCAAAGTTGGATTTGGAGTTGAGCTTGCCCAATTCTTTTGCACAGATTCTATTTGTGTTGGGATGTTGGAAAATTGGAAAAAAGGATTGTTAGTGATGTCAAAAATTGAAATCACATTAGTAATTCCCTAGATGTTCCCTAATACAAGCTATCAAATAGCTAAACAAATCAACATGAGATCAAAAAAGTTACAAAATAGGATAACAAAAACAATGTTTGGACTCTATGCAATATAAAATTAAAAACAATTTAATTAGTCACCAAAAAGTTACTTGGAGATTGATCAAAAAATCTATCTTAGCATCTGAAGTATTAGTAGGCAATTAGCAGAACTATTTTTGACAATAAACGATTTAGAGAGTCAGCTCTTTGTAAGGACAAATTGTGTGAGCCCAGCGGAGTCATTGCTCAGATTCTATAAGAAGGTTCATTGCTTTTAGCATCATTAATCTCCTACTTTGGCTCCTTATTTAGCTCGACTGATAATTAGTCGCGAATTAGTCGCGAAAGACGAGACTAAATATTAGTCGCAAACAACTAGACTAATAATAATTCGCTAAGAACATACTACCAGATTAAGCAATAAGAGAATCAGACAAAATGTAGAAAAGCATAGCAATATTGACACAAATCTGAATGTAGAACAACCAAAGCTGTAATCAGATTAAGTATAGCAAAATATACAGGCCAATAATGATGGTGAGCACAAGACAATAGCGGACAAAACCGCGTGCTTCACAAAGCTAATCCAATCTGTGAAAGGAATAAACCTATTATTGACAATACAAAGTCCGACTGTTGTTGGTTTCTGTATCAAGAGACATGCAGACTCAGGAGTATACCTTGTGGTTGTGTGCACACTTGGCTTGATCTTCTAGGAGGAATCGATTGATGAATCACTCCTAAGACTTGTTGTTGGAACGTCTTCGTCTGATTCGCTGTCGAAAAGTGGGTCGACAATGGACATGCCTGAGCCAGAAGCTCGGATAGTCAGGTCAATGGTAGGTGATGAAGGTTCTCCTGGAGTAATACCCTTTCCTTTGATGTCGACGAACTGATCCTCGATAAAGACTGTATCCCAGCTACACAAGATTTGCTAGGTATCAGGATCATACAGCTTGTATGTATTATCAGATGAAGTATATCCAATCAGGATGGTCTTGAGACCTTGGAAGTCAAATTTCTTCCTCGTGTCTTTTGGGATCTGCGCGTAGGCAACGCATCCGAACACTCTTAGGTTCACACCTCATGGGATGTCATGCCTGAGAGGGCCTTGGTTGAACATCTGTTCTGGATGTAAGCTGTAGTGGAGACCTCTTCGGCCCAGAATCTCTTGGGCAACGATGCATGCACTAGCATACATTTGGCTGATTCAACCAGGGTGTGGTTCTTCCTCTCGGCTAAGCCATTAGACTGAGGACTGTAAGGAGTGATGTATTGCTGCTCAATGCCTTGGCTTTGGCAGTACTCCTTAAACTCGGTAGAGATATATTATCCACCATTGTCTGACCTTAGGGCCTTGATCGTCCTTCTAGTCTCTTTTTCTACACACTCCTTGAAGATTTGAAGCAATTGAAGGTTTTTTTATTTATTTTATAAAGTACACCATATTTCTTCTAGAAAATTCATCAATAAAAGTTATAAAATACTTTGCATCCTTCAACGAAGGATTTTTCATCGAGCCACAAATGTCTGAATGTACAAATCCTCTAGCAATATGCTGATGGCTTGATTTAAATGGTTCTGTTTAACAACTAGATAGTCTTGACAGACAGGTAACTCGACTTTATCACGAGGATAGTCAAGATCAAGAACAATAGATTGTCTAGACATTTGTTGTACAGCTAGCATGATTCAAGTGACCAAGTCTATAATGCCAAAGTAAACTTTTATTTCCATGAATAGAAGTACTGAGCGCTTGACTAGAGGCAGAATGACTGAATTTATACAAGTATCCATGTCTCTTTTCGAGTGCTAGGATGTTGCCTGTCCTATCAACTACTTTGCATGGATCACATTCGAATTCTAGATCTGTGATTCTGCGTACCAAGAGCAGATTCGTAGATAAATTTGGTACATACAGGACTTTAGAAAGTAGCTTAGACTAATCATTTGCAAAGCTTAATCTTACAATACCTTCACCTTTAATAGCTTCTGTGCTATTATTGTCGCCAAGGTGAACATACTTATTGGTACTGTAGGGTGTATAGGACTCGAAACAGCCAATGAGACTGGTCATATGCTAAGTGGCACCGGAATCCAGAAACCAAGAACTGTCACTGGATGCTCCTTGATGGCTGGTCATGAAGACATCATGATCCGCTTCTTGAATAGGCTGTGGAGCTTCTATAGCTGCATTTGCCACTTGATTCGACTGCCCCTTGTTGTTGTTCTTCGCTTGCAGTATCTGGAAGTCTTGAATTTCATGGCGCTTGTAGTATCTACAGAACAACTTCTTCTCCGTTTGCGGATTTGATTGTTCTTTGTGTTGTGTTGGTTTCTGGTATTGCTTTGATTGCTTCAGGCCTCTCTTCTTCTTCTGCTTAGTCGTGCTCTTGTTCGTGTACAAAGCGTGAGAATTAGCTGAGGAACTTGAGGCTTCATTCTTTCGCATGTCTTCCTGCAACAACATTGTAATGACTCTCGAAAGAGTCAGTTCTAGGTGTGTCGTGATGATCGTCACCCAGTTGTCGTATGAGCTTGGCAAGGTTGTAAGCAGTTACATCACTGCATCTTGATCGTCTATGATAGATCCGACAACGGCCATTTGCTTCAGCAGGTTCTTGAATTGGTTGACGTGATTCTACAAAGAATCACCATTCGCCGTCTTGAGGGAGCAAAATTTCTTCCTGAGATATACTGAAATGTTGAGGATGATCAACGCGAAGGCCTTTCCATCGTTCAGCTTCCATCTGGTGATTGATGTGTCGTCTGCTTCGGGTTTCCCTCATGCACTTGTAACAACATCATAAAATTCTTTAGCCATTAGTACAGTTTTCATCTTAAATTTTCACTGATGGTAATTGGCTCTGTCAAGCTTGTCCATGATAGGACTGGCATTCCCTTGGGAATCCATGTGGAAGATTACTCTAGGTGATAGGAGAAACTATCAGTGACCTAAGTATGAAAATCTGGTACTGATTTACAGAACAAGAAGACAATTACTCTATTGGCTAGTAGAGTCTTGTTATCATGAAAGCTTATCAGGCTACATAAAATAGCTCTGATACCATGTTGGAGAAAACAGGGTGTGTGAGTGTGAGAAACAAATATAGCTCTAAAAGAAATGAATACGAAAAGAAATGAACTCGAAACTCAAAAAAGAAACAAACTCGAACGGAAAGTGTTTGTGCGCAGCGGAATGAGCTATCTCACTCTTTCCCTAAGCATGACTACGCCTATCAGACACGAACATAATGTTAGTGATAGAAATCACGTTCGATCTGATTATATAGCCAAATATTAAGCAACAAAACATCAGAAAGATAATTTGTCGCGAATAGCTAGACAAATTATCAGTCGCAAATTATTCGCGAGAGCTAGACTAAGCTCGACTGATAATGAGTCGCGAAAGACAAGACTAAATATTAGTTGTGAACAGCTAGACTAATAATAATTCGCTAAGAACAGACTACCAGATTAAGCAATAAGAGAGTCAGACAGAATGTAGAAAAGTATAACAATATTGACACAAATCTGAATGTAGAACAACTAGAGCTGTAATCAGATTAAGTATAGCAAAATATATAGGTCAATAATGCTAGCGAGCACAAGACAATAGCGGACGAAACCGCGTGATTCACAAAGCTAATCCAATCTATGAAAGGAATAAACCTATTACTGACAATACAAAGAATCGATGCACGAAAGCATCTACTTCGTCTATCTCTGATAAGCTTCTGATGTTATTATTTTTCACACACTGAATACGCAGATGGTATCCAACATATATACTTAATTTTTACAGGTGTGCAGATGAAGAAAGTACAAAGTGGATGTGATGTCTGTGGGTGGCTGCTGTCGTTGTCAAATCTGTTTGCACAGTTGCATGGGATGAGCATGAAAAAGGTCGCGACGTCAGCCTTCGTTGAAATGAACGTTGGTGAAGATGCGAAAAATGCAACACTCTAACAAATGCCTTCAGATTTGATTTACAAGGTACCTGCTTTTCCATTAGGGCACCTTCGGCATTTGTAGGGCAGTGTCGTCTTTTTCGCCTGTCACAAATCATGTGTAAAAACACAGTGTCATCTTTTTCGCCTTTTTCGCCTGTGGAAATTTACTTGTATTTATGCAGACAGTCGCATTTTTCGCCTGTCTTATTTTACATGTAAATATGTAGACTGTGCGATAACATGAGTAAAAATGCAGCAGCATGAATGGAGGCAGATTAACATAGGATTTAGGAGAGTAAAGGAGATAAATCCAACACTTTCATCCTTTCTTTGAAAATTGTGGAAGATCATATTCCTAAGGGTAAGGGCTCTTGAAGTGTTCTTAGACTCATAAATAGATTGAAGAGTACCATGCATCTTGGGCATTAAGACATGAGCTAATCTCTCTTAGGACTTCATTAGAGACATTTAGCTTCAAAACATGAAGAGCAAATTTTCTTGAATTTGGGAATATCTTGAGGATTATAGGCTCCTCCTCATTTCCATTCACTATATCTATTAGATCTTGAAGTACTAGGATAGATTCCATCCTTACCTTCCATGTACCATAATTGGTAGAAGTGAGTCTTTCACTTTGTTCTAATAGATAAGATCCCATTGTGGCCATATCTTGGAGGTTAGTTTTGGCTTACAAAAAAGAATGTTTGAAGAGGTTCAATCCAATCAATTGTAATCTTAAGATCTCAATGGAATCAAGTACTAATTGACTATGAACTTGAAAATGGCCAAAAATGAAAATTTCTAGGTGGTAGTCAAAAAATGCTCTCTATTTTCCAAAGCAAAACTGGACGAAGGAAATATGAGTTCACACGTGTGAAATAGCCTCAAAAAGTCAGATTTTTCATTTTATAAGTTTCATCCATACATAGGATCAATGATCCAAACAATGCTTGATAGATTGTAAAAAATTGGAAAATAGTCAAATCTTGCTATTTTGGCCCCTACAAAATAGGATCCAAAATGGTACAGCCTTTAAGCATGAAAAAAACAGGTTTTCTCCTTCAATATCCCTCACTTTGAATGCCAAGAACTCTCCATATTATCCACCAATCCTCTTGAGATCACTTGCATCACAATCTACACTTGATTAGCTCTCCATACATATGCAACATGGATGAAAAAGAGAGAAAACAATATAGCCACCACTCAAACTTGATTAGAGGCTTCACACATGCTGCTACAGTAGGTCGTACAGCTTTGAAATCAGATAAAAAGATGCACCATTAAATGATGAAGAGAGTGGAACTTGTTAGCTTGAAATAGTGCAAGTAAGAGGTAAATTGTCACCAAAAATGATGAGAGATCATTCCATTTCACAAAGCAATGATTAGATGTGTATTCTCCTATCCAAGCTCTGATACCATGAGAAGTTTTCACATGTGTGAAGCTGCAACAAGTACAAAGGCTCAAGAGAATGAATGATTGCACACTAAACTAGCTTCTAATCCAAAAACAATGTCATGAAAAACATTGGCAAGCTAGTTAGCAACAAGGCAAGAGCATTCATCACAATCTAACTATCATTGCACATCAAGTGGATGAAGTGGAAGCTTTACTTGAAGAAGTGTTCATTTGTGAGGTACAAAGCCTCCTTATCTATACACAAGATGGCCTTCTAGAACTCGAGTTAGAGAGAGAGTATTCTATGTGCCAAATGCTTCTACCTCTCTACTAGATGACAAAAGGAGAGTGGATAAGACTTGGGAATCTCTCTTTTGTGAATCTTAGACCTACAAGGATAGCTTCCATGCTTCTTGCTAGGTTCGAGATCTACACATCACTACAGAAAACAAAAGTAACTTAGCTCTAATCTAGAAGGCTAGTTGCCTAGTCTACCTCAAGTTTGGACAAAACCCCAAAACTTGAATTTCTAAGTTAAATATTATTTTATTTTACAAGTACTTTTCACAATTTTGAGATCATTAGGGCCCTTTTTGAACTCAAAAAGGGCCTCTTCGTTGCCTAAACATGTTTGATAATCTGGATTAATTAACTTGCTAATAGTCCTTTGTGGCAGTTCACCTTGGGTTTAACTTGAGTTAAAATCTAGTCACATAGGTTGCACTTGAACCTAGTATCTGAAATGAATAAAGAATTAATTTGAATATCTGTAAAAATATTGATTTATTTTTGAATTTGTGAAAGTTGAAATTTCTTTCACACTTCATAGGTCTTTTTTTATCTTTATTTTGGTGAGAAAATATGTTGCAATTTTTTTTATTTTTCATTTTGAAATGCAAAAGAAAGGGTACAAGGGAAGAAAAGTCCCCTCCTTTGTACCTAAGAGAAAAAAAATTTGAAATGTAAGGGGTCCCCCCCCGCTCCACTCTGCACGGCCACCGTCTCGTGCAAGCTCCTGCACCCAGGCACACCCCGGGCCACTGGCCCTACTCGATACCCAACGTCCTCATGCAGCCACATGATTTTGAAACATATATACTTGAAATGAGGTGGCTGGGCATCGAGCGGTGGGTGCTGGGCATCGAACCAGGCCAGCGGCCCGGGGTGTTCTTGCGCCCACACCCCGGGCCGGTGGCCTAGCTCGATGCCCAACGCCCCGGTGCAGCCACATGATGTTTCATGATTTTTGACATCTATACTTGAAATGAGGTGGCTGGCATCGAGCGCTGGGGACGTTGGGCATCGAGCCGAACCAGCGACCCGGGGTGTTCATGCCTCCAGCGTAAATAAGTACGTGATGAACGTGACTGTGACGGCCGTGCAAGCGGGGGGGGGGGGGGGGGGGTTGGGGGGGGGGGGGGCTTACATTTTTTTCTTAGGTACAAAGGGGGGACCCCTCCCCCCTTGTACCCTTTTTTTAACATTTCAAAATGAAAAATAAAAAAAATTGCAACATATTTTCTCACCAGAATAAAGCTAAAAAAAAGACGTATGAAGTGTGAAAAAAATTTCAGCCTTCACAAATTCAAAATTTGAATTTGGGCCTTGCTAATAAGTGTCACATTGTCATTATAAGGGGCTAGGAGAGCATAGTTAGAGTGTGGTTAGTGGGTGAGTTAAATTTCTGGGGATTTCATCTAGGCCATTGAATGTGCCATGTCATATGGACCATTCCATCTCACTTGTCACTCTTTGATTGGTACACATGTTGTCATTAACACTAATTATAATTGGTGAAGAGGCCCTTTTTGAGTCCAAAAAGGGCCCTAATGGCGGGTCATTAAAAGACTTGCCAGATTAGGGCAAATTAGATTCATGAATGACTTTAAATAGTCTTTCAGATATATCGATGATATATGTTTTATCAATAATCCTTTTGATGGACGTTTTCTATCTTGAGATAGATGAAAGCGAAGCTACCAATAATTCAGTTGACTTCCTAAATATTACTGTTTCATTCAATCCAATTACCAATTCTACACACCTGTCCAAATATGACAAAAGAATAGACTTACCATTTTGTTTTCTACGTATATACATCTGGCCTCTAATAGACCTATTTATAATTCATATAAGGTCATTGTATCCTGGACTATTACTGCTATATGTATTGATGTAATGAACAACAAACATTTCTTAAAGAAGTCAGAACAGTCGTTGAAGCTTTTCAAAAAAATGGCTTTTTTTGAGACAAACTCTGCTTGATTATAAAAAATCTTCTTGAATGTGAAGTTTTTTCTGGACTCTTATTTGATTTGCCTATACATGTTGACACTTTTATGGTGGGCAGTTAGCTTTCCCTTAGGAGAGAGCTAGTTGCCCCCTAAGGGATTCACTAACCGTGGGTATGGTTGGTGGGTTCTCTCTCTCTCTCTCTCTCTCTCTCTCTCTCTCTCTCTCTCTCTCTCTCTCTCTCTCTCTCTCTCTCTCTCTCTCTCTCTCTCTCTCTCTCTCTCTCTCTCTCTCTCTCTCTCTCTCTCTCTCTCTCTCTCTCTCTCTCTCTCTCTCTCTCTCTCTCTCTCTCTCTCTCTCTCTCTCTCTCATGGATGGTATCTAACTACATTCTACAACATTTTGAATACGAACAATGATGGGTGATTACTATCTTTTTACTGTAAGTTTTGTACCTATTATTGGTGTTTTTTTTGGAAAAAAACCCCCAACTTTCACTTGATGTAATTTTGATGGCCAATATCGATCCGATATCCCTATAGACAAGAATGGTTGCTCTCTTCACAAGTTACCAAATGGATGTCTCTGCTTATCCTTATCTCATACATAGAGCAAATTTTATTGCTATATATAAGGGTGGCAAACTATCTCACTACCACCATTCTCCTTCTTCTCCCTCTTCTTTTCTTCCTTGTCAAGGAAAGCTTGAGAGCACATCGCCCATCTACAAGCACATTGGCAACAATTTGGTGTGAAAGTACAGTACTTGAGGACCATAAATGGATCTTTGAATGATCCACAAGGTTGATTGTGTGCTTGATTAACAATCTATCAGATACTAGTCAACAAAGTGTTTTGATTTTGAATTTCCAGATTCTGTAGTTTGCGCCATCAAGACTGATTGCCACTCTTGTCTGGATCGTTGTAGCCATATTGTGTTGTCTAGAAAATCATTGCTTAGATATCAGTAGTGATAACCTGTAGGCTCTGATACCATGTCGCAAACAGTTTTGTTTCGTTGTCGCGAACGATTTTGTTTCTTTTGAATTTTTTTTTTGCACGGAAGTTCACAAGAACCTAGACACGCGACTACACATCACTAGAGCGAGATCGTTAGTGTCTCGCTCATTGGCGGCTTGACGCTCTGCTCTTTTGCTGTGTTTTGCTCATTGGCAGACTTTCATGCACAACTATTTTGTTTCTAGTGTTTTTCTTTTTTGCTCTACTCGCACACATTCTCTGTGTCTTTTTATTTGTCATTTGATTCAAAAAATAGTTTATATCTCCACTATGTGGAGTTTACAAGATAGCCAAACAAAGAATTACAAGAGTAGTTAACGCTAATTAACTAATCAGTTACTCTCCGTTGTTGCTACCCATTTTAGCTGAGCGTGAAGCTTAAGGCTCCACACCCGTTGAGCTGCCAGTTGGCAGTGTAAAAGATCCCCTTTCGTTTCTTTTCATTTTTGCGTCGCTTTCAGTTTTGCAGTCCTGGAGGCATGTTTGATTTTCACGAATCGTTCGCGATTCGTTCGTCACTCGTTTGTCTTGGAGGCACGTTGACTTTAACGAATCGTTTGATCTTCACGAATCGTTCGAGCTTCGAGTCAAGGCTCGTTGACTTTCATGTCGCGGCAAAGTAGCAGGAGTTCACCATTTCTAACAGTTTTTCTATAGTGGGCAAAGTGTCTTGGATTGCAAAGCTTTGGACCAAATTTGAAAAGCCACTCTCTAGACCATTAAGGACAATCTGAACAAGCTCTCCATCTTGAATCTTCTCTCCAATGGAAGCTAACTCCTTATTTAGAGACTTGATCCTGTGCACATAATCCTGTGCACTCTCATCACTCCTCTTCATGCTTTGCAGAATTTGATTCCTAAGCATGAGAACCCTTGAAGTGTTACTAGACTCATAGATTGATTTTAAAGACTCCCAAGCCTCTTTAGCACTTTTACATAATGATACTTCCCTTAAAATATCATTGCTCACATTCATTTTCACACAATGAAGTGCTAGCCTATATCTCTTTTTGTATCTCACTAATTCTTGTGCACCTAGAGGTTCATCTTCATCTTCAATCAGAAACTCACAAAAGTCTTGGAGCACCATGAGTGACTCCATCCTAACCTTCCAAATAGCATAATTGGTAGAATTTAACCTCTCACTAGTTTCTAGAAGGTATGCTGCAACAGATCCCATCTTACTAGTGAATTCTACTCACAAGAAATAAATTGGTTTGACTTGAAACTCACAAAGGTTTCACTCTTGCAGTGTTTCACTCAAATTTGATTTCTAATCCAACAAATGGACTTATAATCACAGTTCTATCACTCCCTCACAAAGTTGGAATGAAGATAAAATGAAGTGAAAAGTACTTTCAAACAAATCTTTACAATCTTGTCTATTTTTGGACAATAGAATGACTCTATCTCTCTCTATCTCGTTGATGTACTTTCAAGACCCGTTTTTCACTTTAAGAAGGCTTGAATTCAGCCTAGATTAATTATTTCTCATGAAACAAATCCAAAACTAATTAATGGCAAGTGATCTTGGTAGTTTATCCTAGGATTTAGCACCAAAAATTACATCAAACTGACTGCAAATGAGATTTTAATGATCCAATGAATATAGGGGTTTGAATGCTGGTTCAGAGATGCCCATGTGAACAGTACGGATTTTGATCCTCAAGAAGTTTGGGATGAAATCCCCTCACCAAATCCTGGATACTAGCTCGCCCTTCCAATACTAGCTTTTTGCACCAAAAACCTGCTAAAATTGGATTAGTCTTAAACAATGATCAATAGCATTGTACTTGGCTCTGATACAATGTGAAAGTATAGTACTTGAGGACCATAAATGGATCTTTGAATGATCCACAAGGTTGATTGTGTGCTTGATTAACAATCTAACAGATACTAGTCAACAAATCAAGATCTAGTTTAGTACTTTGATAGATAACAAGTAGTAAAAATTGACAAAATTTTACAACAAAATGAATCCCAATTAATCTTAAAAGTGATGGAGGATTCACAAATCAAAGATCTAGATCCAAACTATGAGCTAGAATCAAGACTAGTTCCCAAAACTAGCAAATTTGGCATTTAGCTCCACATTAGGCACATAGATTTGATCAAATGAACCAAAGTAAAGTACAGCAAGCTTCTCAGACCTGTAAACAGGTTCAGTACCTTCCAAACCAAGCAATTAATGCATAAGGACACCCACATCCAATAGCTAGAACTCGCCACCAAAAGACAATGATGATAGAAGTGGAAAACTCGATTTTTCTTGATATTTGGATGGAGATCTCATCATACATTTATACATTTCAATCTTGGATATGAACGTTTTAGGGCATCTCTGTACTTATCATAACCTAACCCTAACATCTAACCTAATAGGTCATTCGATCTAGCCTAATATGGGGTCATGATCTCAAGATCCAAAAACAATGTAAAACATGCTATTTTTAGCCCCTAGAATTTCTCTAGCTTATCCAAGCACACTTTGACCTCATTTCAAAGATGCTATCACAATGTAATATGAGGAATGAAGTCTTGGGAAAGCATACTATGCTATTTGGCACATGTGACATCTATTTACATGGCCATCTTGCCAATTACAATGCATGTGACCAAAATTGGTCAAGCTAGAATTGTGAAATTTCAACACAATCAAAGCATTGATCCCGAGCTCACATGTGTGAATAGCAGGTTGTTGTTCCTGTTGTAAACAGTATTTGATGTGTGCCACAGATGTTGGAATTTCCATGGTGCAGATTCTCAGGTGGTGAGATCATGGGGAAGCCTAGAGTTTCATTAGAATCAATCACAATTTTCATACATAGAGAGAAAATCCGAGTTTTCTCTTAGAGCTCCAAAAACATTCTACCTTCTCACTATGGGGAAAGGGAATACATAGTAAAACACACTTCCTTTGATAAGTTAGGTGAAAATCCAGCATGTAATAAGGAAGTAGACTCAACTTTCTTGCGCTAAAATGAAACCCTAGCCTAGGTCCTAGAGTCATGCTTGGTAGGTGCATGGTTGGTAAATCTCATCATAAATCAAGGTTTAGAAAAAGTGGGAATCACTACCAAATGGACACAACCACTCCTCTTGACTCATGCTAACCTACATTAGGTGTAACTTTCCATGTGGCATGTTGGCCGTACAAGTGTCAAACAAAAAATATAGACAAAATGTATAATATTCTACATGGCTAGATTTGCCAACATAGGCAATTTTTCACATTTGGCACATACTTGGTAAGAGGTTTTATGCTATATACTTCATGCATATGAAGCTTTGGTTATGAACATATGTGCAATAAATAATTGGCGTCTTGCACACGATGGCTCAAAGTTTTCAGCGCTGGAGTGCGGCCTATTATCTATCATTTTGCAGTCTTCTACTTTGCTTTGATTGATTGGCAGCCACTTTACATATATGTATGGTTTGAATGGAATTTGTCCATCGCTAGACTCCAGAGCGCTGCAAATGGTGTAGAATCACTATGCTCGTGCATAGAAAACACTTTATATGAGCTACAAAACAATCATAGCTATGAGTCCTCGATGGGACAACGATGGACTGCCACCTTAGAGTGCGCCT
Source organism: Diphasiastrum complanatum (assembly GCA_029204225.1). NCBI lineage: Eukaryota > Viridiplantae > Streptophyta > Lycopodiopsida > Lycopodiales > Lycopodiaceae > Diphasiastrum > Diphasiastrum complanatum. The sequence goes on from CM055104.1 coordinate 46,115,394, forward strand.
GAATGCTTTTGATCATCACTTTTTTCTGATTTGTAAGTCAGAACATAACTTTTGGTAGCCCATCGCTGATGGATAGCGATGAACCGCCTATTTTTTAACTACATTTATGCTCTTTTCGATGAAGATTCATATATTGTATGTATGTTGACATAACAAGTGTATGTCCTTTACAGCCTTTGTTGTGACTCGCGATTGATACTTGAGTCTTCGACTCTAATTCATCTGTTTTCAAATCACTTCAAAATCCGTCAATCCAGGTATGTACATAAATGGCAAACACTTATTTGATTGTAGTAAAGACATGTATATGCAAAACTATACTTCTTAAACTATTGTAAGACAAGAATAAATAGGATTCGAAGGAACTTGCTTTGTTATGGTGTATTTTGCAACACTTCCTTGGGGCTTGTTGAAACTCATAGACCCGGATTTGTCAAAAACCGTTCTTTGTATAAAGAAGGAGATGTCCTTGAACAATCATGACTTCCTCACAAGATTCCCTTATGACGACTATTCAGGTTGGTGCTTCAAACGTATTTTGGTTGCATTATCGCAAATAGTAATGTGACTTCAATATTCAACAAAAAATAACATACTTGGAGGTAACATTATGAAGGAAATCAAACAAGAATGTAGACAATCATGAAGGAAAGCAATGGCTAGGCATCTTGTTCAAGCCTCATTAGTGGAGATGGACCCTTGAACTAAGTCAAAGCTATCAATGCTATAAAAAATGTTGCAAACTCAATGCTCAAGCCTCATTGATTGCAATATTTAAGTCTCATTGATGGAGGATGAACCCTTAGAAGAAAGGCACAATTTTGCTTCAAACATGGTTACCATCTACTTGTTATGGTGACAATTGTACTTGCAAAAGATCCTAAGTAAAATTGGGTACTTGAGCTCGTCCCCATGTATAGGTGTCGGTAACACTTACCTAGGCCAAAATACTTAAAAGTAGTAAATTTTTTGAACAATTAACAAATAATACATGCTCCTTGTAAGATTAGATAATCGATGCATATAGAGATAATGTTTAGCTACAGTTGATTGCATGCTCTCAAATATAAACTGCAAATAGATGGCTAGGTACTCATGTCGTTTATTTGAATCATGTGAGCCTAATTGAAATATATCCCATGTAGTAAGACTTTATAATCTGGTAGCAACTAAAGGGCTTATACTTTTTTTATGAAGTAAAAATAAAGCATATGTTCAACTTGGAATCTAAGTTGATAATGATTGTGCATAGTAACAACTTATTGTCATTAGAAAATTGTAACTCCTATAAAAGTTTCAATAGTCTTCTAAGTATGTGTTGTTTACACTTATCTTTTTAAAAAACTTTAAAGCTCTCACTTTAAAACTTTAAAATATATTGTGACATAACTGGAGGGGAAAAAGAAAGTGACTCCAAATACCATCCAAGCTTAGGTGGTTGACCCTCTGACCACTCCCTCCACCAATCATGAAAGCACGTCCAAGACTTTGCTCTCATGGATGGCATATAGACGCTTCCAAAAAATGCAATGACCATTAAAACATTAAAAAAGACAAGAAAGAAGAAAAAAAGATAAAAGAAGAAAATGACAAGTAAAATGGTGATTGCCTTGGTGGTACCCAACATTACCTCCACTTCACTAGCATATAGGAAGCTTGTTGCCAATTAGGTTTGGATATGTATGCCTCTCTAGTATTGTGGGTCAACATACCACTCATAGAAGCAACGACGATCACTACATATAAAAGATTTACTTGGATGTCTATCTTTTCTACTTTGAATGCAAGTTCCCTTCATATATAAATTGAAGCCTTGTGCAAAATATGGTAGAAGGCAACTAGCCATCTTATTTTATGGATCTATGTAGGTTCGACTAAGATTTTCTTTTTTTACTTTTCCACTTTGTTTGTGATGTAGGCCAAAGAGAAGCATAATGCAAATTGGGAATATTGAAAGGGACATGAGGTTTTTTTCCAACATATTATGGGACATCCATAAAGACACCTAAGAATGAAAGTGTGACTCTTAAAAAATCAACAAAGAAGGCTTAGGTAGAGATTGCACTCCGTAAAGCTAAGAAAATGTGGCCCATAAAACATTTTGAGTCTCATAACATCCTCCACAATTGTAAAAGGTCTTTTTGGTGAAATTCTAGTAGGTTCAATGGTCATTCATTGATGGCTCAACAAAGGTCCTTTTCATAAATTTACAGCTATTAAACTTGTGAAAGGTCATTAAAAATACATTTACCAAGATATAAACATGTAGACAAAATAAAAGACCTTCTAGTAGATTCAATGGTCATTCATTGATGGCTCAATAAAGGCCCTTTTCAAAAATTTATAGCTATTAAACTTGTGAAAGGTCATTAAAAAATACATTTACCAAGACATAAACATGTAGACAAAATATTTTAGCTCATTTTAGAGGGCATTCATATGCAACTATTGACCTCTTCCTGCATCATATTGGAAAGCTTAGATTGACAATACACAATAAATCTCATGGCATGTATGACTTTCTTGGAATTAAAATAATAATAATCAATGCCTTCACACAAGCTAAAGTCAAGCCCATGGCAGGACTTTATTCTATGTTGCAAATATCAAGTAGTGATGCTTGCTATGTGTCGGTTGGTTTTTTTTGGTCTAAGAGCCCACGTGCTTTATAGATGTAAAATTCCTTTATGTTGAGAGCACTTGGAATTTCTAGTGCACGGGCATCATACCATGTAAATTATGCCATATAATTTTCTAAAAAGTGAATTTTGAAAATATGGCCAAGTTTTCACATAACAAAAAAAAAAACCTCTCTAATATCCTTATTTGACATTTGCTATGGAAAACAATGAGTTAGGTGTTGTAAATTATTGTAGTGCTCTAACTATAGTAATATGATGCTTGTTGATACCCCTCTCTTTTCATATCCATGAAAACATACAACATCCATTTATATCAAAAAAAATCAAAAAAGGGACAAATTATAGTGCTAGTAGCTCAACCAAGTATATGGGCATTACATTAGTAGTATGACATCAATAAAGAAAGTGCATATATTGACCTCTACAATATGTCGTCACGTTTCGTCTCACATGGAGTACATGTAGCCAACAAGTCAGAAACGAAGAAAGAAGGCCATCAGAAGTCAGCATATAATAATCACTCAAACATAGGCACATGACTATTGGCATAATGACTTGGCATGAGTGGTCAACTATATGTCACATTAGTAGACACATAAACATAGGCCATTATAGTCCAATATTTAGCCATGTTATATTTTGTCATTTGGTGCACTCACAATATTCTCCTTGATGTAATAAATGACTAACCCCAAGTGCCTGCCATAAGTAATCTAGTTAATTTAGTTCAGTCACTTCTGTGTAAAACAACAACATACCAATTGATTAAAAGTGTGGGAACACATTGCTTACTTTATCTCTCTCACTTTGATTTTTACTATATCATTATGCATTCTCTCTAATGCAAATTACAGTGTTCTCTATCGATCTTTCTCCAATGGCTTGAATGCTTATTTTGTGCTCCATATTGCTAACATGGTAATATAGTTGGCTATGGCTCTAACGCTCTTTATGATCCAAAGATAAAAAAAAATTTCACTTCTTTTAGCAAGATTACATTATGGTCTAAACTAACATGTAGATGTTTAAGTAGATTTGCAAGGTGCAATAATTATAGCTTTTTATATTACCTTTACCTCCAATGAATTTAGTTCATAATTATCTTACCTTGAAAGGGTATAAGATTTGATGTAAAAATTGTTCTATATCATATTTAACAATAAATTGACTTGTCAAATGTTTATTGGGTATGAATGCTTTTTTAAAACGGTTATTTTGAGAAAGAATAATTTTTTATGTGTTATGTAAAAACTTGGCCAAATTTTCATAATTTACTTCTTAGAAAATTATACGACACAATTTACATGGTATGATGGCTATCTATTCACTAGAAATTTTGCATCCATAAAGCACATGGGCTCTTAGAGGAAAAAACCAACCCACACATACCAAGTGTCACTACTTGATATTTGCAGTGTAGGATAAAGTCCTACCATGGGCTTGACTTTGCCAAGAAGAATCCAAAAAATAAGAATGTGAGTTACCTTCTACCATATTTTGCACAAGGTTGTTGTCTCGCCCTCTTCCTACCCACTGAATCATCATAGATTTGAACATATATGAGAGCTTGCTCAAGGGTAGTAAGCGAGTTTCTTTGGACTTCTACTTTATATTCATCTTTAAGGCCACAGACAAATCCCCTGATTTTCTAATAATCATCCATATTTTTAATTTTTAAAATTGCTTCTCGATATTGCGAGATATATTGGATGAGGGATTTGTCCATTACTGTTCTTTCCCAGGCTTCCCAAACTCTATCAAGTTCATTTTCAAGTAGGAATTCTCTTAGGAAGGCTTTTTCAAAAGCTTTCCATGACTGGGGAGTCTGCCCAGTCTCCTGGAGATTTAACCACCACTTATAGGCCATAGGCCCTAAGGAAAGACTGGCCTCAATTGCTTGCAAATGGTCAGGGGTCTGTTTAAGAGCATGAATGTTCTTTCATTTGCTGAGGAAGGTTTGTAGAATGTCTGCATTTCTATCCTTCTCTTCCCCATTAAAAGTAGGAGGCTTTAAATCTTTAAAGACACTGGGGTGAGACCGTAAAGTCTCACCCGAAACTGATGGAAGTGGAGAAGGGGACAACTGAGAAGTGGAGGGAAGGCTTCCTTTCGCGGAACTCAAAATCATGCTCTTGAGTTCAGCAAACGAGTCATCCACATTGGACTCGAAATTGGCTAATGCCAACTTCAGTTCATCCACTTCTGTTACCAACTGGAGAAACTGCTCCTTGGTAACCAGTTCGTCGAGTTCTTTGGCGAACTGTTCATGTTCTTCCATTTCCATAGGTTCTTTTCCTTTACTATAAGCCAAGGCTTCTGTTTCAAGTTCGTCGAAGCCTCTCTCCGGGGGTTGATCAGGTCCCTGAGGAGTGGTCATCTTCGGAACTGAAAAAGAGGTACCTTAACTTCTGATGAAAAAAAGTCAAAAAGACTAATTTACAACTGTACAAGGGAAGGAAAGAAAACTTAGCTCTTTCTGAGAACTGTACTTCCACAAAGAATCAAGAAAAGACCTTTCAGCTCTTCTCAACTGCTTTCAGACCTGTGGTTCAGAGAAATCCGAATAGAGGTTGGAAAAAGTGCAAAAAGATCTAAAACTTTTGCTATCCCCCTTCGCTGGTCTGACATCATCTCTATTTGTCCACAAAAAGCCAAATCTGATGTCCAAAAACACTTCTGAGTTCTGAAATTTCAGAAGACCCCTGCTTGCTGATCTGGTAAGAATTCTCTTGCTCCAAATCTCTGACGTTGGGGCCCAAAAACTTGTCCAAAATCTGGACTTTTAGAAGCACTGGCAGCGTTGACCCTGCTCTTCCTTTTTGGCTTCAAACTCGCTGAGAACTACTAAGTTTTCCCTTGGAAATCAGATGCAAATCTCTGAATGTACAGTGATGGAGGTCCTGGCTTCTTCCTACTCTAATTCCGCTGGAAAAACTGTAGAGAACCCTCTGAAATCTGTGAAGAACAGCTGCTTTTCTAGCGAGCTACCTACACATGGAATCTGTCTCCTTACTACTATGATTTCTTAGTGAAAATCAGAAGTTTGAAGGCTGCTCCTACAGCGATTCTCCTCCCTTAATCTTTTCTGAGAAACTGAGAGATCTTTCCTATCCTCTGATAGCTTTCTCGACTGCTGCTACTAAGCTCCCAAAGATGGAGATGGCTCTGATACCAGTGTAATAGATCCTAACACCACAGTAGGGCAAACACTAACTGCTCCACCCAACCTTGCGTACCCCCTGATATATAGTAAGCCCCTCCTAGCCTAGTGTGAGGACTGGTAGCATGCAACTGCCAAGTGTCGGCCACGTGTCACTAACATGGCCGACTGCACGTCGAGACCCAACTGGGGGCCCTATCCTGTTGACAGGGTCCCTAGACTGTGTTAGGCCCGCCTTGGCTATGGACCATGCTGGGGCACACTACTCTTACTGTCTTGCCCTATTGGTCGTGTATGCTGGACACGACCTTGACTGTGGTATCTGACCTATCTGTGTTCTCTAGGGTTCGACACTGGTTACGAGCTCGTAACAATGCTCCTTGCTCATTCAAAGACTTCGTGACCTTGGCTTCTCCATTGATATTATCCTGGAAATGATGGCTCTCTATGAGAGGGTTTTGGGATGTTTTAGACATGGCAGTGGCAATTTTAAGCACATTTGGAGCACCATTGGGGTGAAGCAAGGCTGTTCTCTTTCACTAGCTCTTTTTGGATTGTACGTTGATGAGCTAGAGAGAGTCATCTCAGAGTGTGGCAGAGTTGGTTGCAGACTTGGTGATATTTTGATTGCCATCCTCCTTTATGCGGATGATGTGGTACTAGTATCTCCAACCAGAGAGGGGTTACAGAGGCAACTAGATTGTTTACAGGACTTTTGTACTAGATGGGGATTGGGGGTGAATATTGCAAAGACCAAGGTTATGGTCTTCTCAACCTCAGATTACCTCCTCCTTCTCTAGGAGAAGATGACAGGACCTAGCATCTGATGATGATGATGATGATGTTGATGACTTACCTTCTCATAGGGATTAGAGACAACATCTCACTCATACTCATGTTGTAGCACGAGCTACTCGACCTATCACGAGAAGACCACATCCCCCTAGATGATGTCAACGACTGCAGCTCGTATTACATCTTTCTATAGCATCAACAGGACAGGAATGCATGATAGTGTCATACCTCATTCATGACATTTAGCCGTACCTATGCTCTCACATATTTCATATTTCATATTTCAGTTCATAATATTTAGATATGTTATTTTTGTACTGTTTTGGAGACGTTTCATACACTCCCATGGTTACCACATACTTGACATGTACATTTATTTCAGTTCATAGTATTTTGTTACTGTTTCGAAGATGTTTCATATGCTCCCACGCTTACATCATACTTGACATGTACATTTACTAGTCTTATATGCCTTTTGGCATGGAAAAGACATTAATAAAGCGCTCTCTCTCTCTCTCTCTCTCTCTCTCTCTCTCTCTCTCTCTCTCTCTCTCTCTCTCTCTCTCTCTCTCTCTCTCTCTCTCTCTCTCTCTCTCTCTCTCTCTCTCTCTCTCTCTCTCTCTCTCTCTCTCTCTCTCTCTCCATGCCTCCTCACTGAAAGGTTTTATCCCTCCTCGCTCTCCCTCTCCCACTGTGGCAACCTCTGTTGGTGTAGCAGCGCTGCCTGCCCCCTGATGATGTGGTAGCGCTGTCTGCTGCTCCATCTCCCTCTTTTCTGATGCCTGCTCCATCTTGCCTACTGCCTGCTCCATCAGCCCCCTCTACTCTTCCCTCTGATTGCTCTACTCTCCCCACCCATTTTGCTCCTCTAATGCTTCCTCCAACCCTCCTATTGGGCTTCTTCCCACTCCTATCATCTATGCCTCTGCTGCCATCTCTTCTCTTCAAGAACCACAACCTCCAACAAATATCCCATATACACCCTCCAAATCAACAGAACTTTTCTCATCTTGGCAGATCGATCTGATCAAGGTAGATTTCCAAACTTTGAAGCAAGAAATCTCACCGCTGAAGGGAATAGTAACCTCTTGGATCAATGAAAAGAACTTGTTGCAGCCAAAGGTCGCATCACTCGAGCAATCAATCGGGACCAAACAGGCTGTAGTTTCGGAGTCCACTAGCACAATCGAGAAGGAGAAAGAAGAGCCCCTTTCTTGGGCATCAGTTTTGAAGAAAGGCACCAAACCAAGCGCCCCCATCTTCTCAGTCATCTCAGCCACCATTTTGGAAGAGAAATCCCAAGAGCAAAAAGCCCACAACATTAGGGTTCGTGGGAAACCGGATACACAAGATGCCATGGCTGAAGCCAAACGCTTCCTCAACACCCTAGGGCACAAGACAGATGCACTAGATACTGCATGGATGACCACTAGAGATGCCACACTTATTATCCGTTTTACTTCCTTGGAGAGTTGTAGAGAGGCTTTGTGGTGCAGAGCTAAGCTACGTGGTACCACTATCTATACGGATGACAACCTCACATATATCCAAGTGGAGGAGAGGCGTAAGGCCTTCCAGGCGGCCCGTGAGTCTGGCAGATGTGCTATCTATTAGGATGGACGGGTGCACTTTCTTGATAGTGCTCCTAGCAGCTCTCAATGCTAGGGATTTGGGGTCCCTGGGTTCGGGAGTGTCCCAGGGCCCCATCCACACCAACTCCAGATTGGAGTATGGAACTGCGATGGTAGACACTCATCGTCCATAGCTGGAGACTTGATTGATTTCATCATTGGCCGAGATTTATTGCTTTTCATGGAGACACATGAGAGTCAGGAGAGAGGACTACCCACTTTCCCAAGATACAGATGGGATCATGTGTACATACCTAAGACTAGATCAGCTAGTGGTCGTGGATCCAGAGGTGCTGCATGTTTATACAGAAAGTCTCTTCCCCCCCCAACATCGAGTTCATCAGACATGACAAGCATGCACATTATATTTATATTCGTAATCACACAGCCTCAGATTTACATCGGGACAACTCTGAGTATCATCACATCAGCTAGCTATTGAGACCAGAGAGAGGAGCAAATTTTCCAGTTATGCTCTTTGGGTGAGATTAGAGGGAGATACCACTATCTGTTTCGCGACATACCCATCACACTACGATCACTCATAACATATGAGGACTCCTGTTGCGTTGCACTTATGATACGAGAGATGTTCCTACTGCGACAAGACCTATGTTAGACATCTCAACAGAGTCATTCTATTTCTCAATCTTGGATTCTCTCTTTCTTCTCTAGGAGAAGATCCCGACAGGACCCGGATTTTGGGGATGATGATGGTGGTGACATGCACGTTCACAGAGATTAGAGACAACACTCCACAAATACTCATGTTGTAGCTCGAGCTATCCGACCTATCATTAGGAGACACATATCACCCTCCTAGACGACGCCAACGGCCACCAGAGATCCTCCATGCTGCAGCTCTATAGCATCAGCAGGACAGGACATGATGATAGTGCTATACCTCATTCTTGACATTTAGTTGTATCTATACGCCTACAATTTCATCGCATGTATTTCAATTTAGAGTATTTAGATATGTTGTTTTCATTACTGTATTGAGACGTTTCATATGCTCCCATTGTTACCACACACTTGAAATGGACATTTATTAACCATCCCATAGAAGCTCTTGGCGTTGCATGAATGCCCGAGAAGTATTGAATAGCATAACTTTGGTCTTCGCAATATTTACTGACAATCCCCAACATGAGCATAATACATCTAGATGTCTCTGTAACCCCTCTCTGGAACGTGACATGAGTACAACATCATCGACATATAGTAGAATCGAGATCAGTAGGTCACATAGAGTACATCCCTCACCTCCCTCTTGCACAATCATCCACTCAAACTCATCAATATAAAGTCCAAACAAGGTAGAGGATAGTGAGCATCCCTGCTTCACTCCATATAAACCTGCTGAGATATGCCCTCTTCCGAACGAAAAAAACCTATCACTCTCTCATATAGACTCATAATTGCCAAGACTATATTTGAATGGAAGCCAAGATCTTGTAATCTCTGGATAAGTAATTGTCTTGGAACAGAGTCAAAGGCTTGAATGATAGCTTGGTTAAAAAGGTCAGAAAGGATGGGAGAAAGGACCTCTTTCGCATGGATAAGAAGTTCTTCGATATCATGGGCACGATGACTATTGAGGTTTTTAATGCATTCAGATATCATGTCAGGGGTGAAAAGATTGAAGGATGAAGGACAGGGTGAGATGACGATGGGAGAAGTGGTATCAATAGTATAAAGGGACTTAGCGTATTTTGTCCATGTATATAGATCAGTCAAATTGGGAGCGCGGAACTCAAAATCAAGCCTTTGAGTTCAGCGAACGAGTCATCCACACTGGACTTGAAATTGGCTAATGCCAACTTCAGTTCATCCACTTCTGTTACCAAGTAGACTGAAAGTACGTAGTCTTTTTCCGCAAAGTCATTCTATGGTATTCTTTTTGTCTAGATGCTAAGGTGTCGGGAGAATGGTATTGAGCGTGAACAACCTGCTTGTGTAGAGAGAGATGCTAGGCGCTGGAGTAAAAGGTGTCTCGGAGCAGAATCAAAGGCTTTGTGGAAATCCACAAAAACCTGCCTGTCCCATAGCATGTAACCCCTCTGTCCTTGCCTGTGAGCTGACAATAGACTGCAAAACGAATCCGTATAGCCTGGCCATAGTATGACTGATCATAATAGTGCGGTAGTTGTCTACAATCAAAGGATCCCCGACTTCGAGGATAGGGTGTAAAAGGTTGGTGCATCATGATGTGGGGAGACCGAAGCTGTTAGATTGGTTAAGGATATGGGAAATGTGTTAGGGATTAATGTTTATTTTGATACCCCTTAATGATAGTTTGGCTATGCCTGTGTGCTATTTTTAGGGGCCATTCTATTTATAGTAAATTTATTTTCTAAGGCTTATGCATGTAGGTGGGCACACTACAACTGAATTAGGATCTATTTAGTACTTAGAAATTCATCTTGGAAGTTGGGACTTTATCCAATATAGGTAGTAATTATAGCAATTAGCTTTTACTCTTTTGCTATTTGCTTTAGGCTCTTAGCTTTTCTCATTGATTAGAGAATCTATTTAAGTAGGCTGGCGCCCCACCACAATCATTCCATTCAATTCCATTATGCTAGAGCAATTGCTCAATTCTTCTATGATCTGAATTCTTTCTATGCTTGGTTTTGTGTGAGTGCTAGTAGGACTAGTATCTTCATCTAGAATTTGTATTACAAATTCTAACACGGTATCAGAGTAGGCTATTTGGTAAGAGAGAGAGATTGTTTGTAGGGTTGCAAGAAGATTAATTGGAGAAGACAAAGCTGCATGCAGAATTGACGATGTTGGAAAGACAACGGATCTGGATCTCTGCACCTGGATCGTTGCTGGTGGTATCAGATATGCTGCTGGTGTCTATCACTGAGATTGATCGCTGGTTTTCTGTTGCAAGATTACTGGTTGTTGGCCGCATGTTGGATTGTTGCCTACTGATTGCAAAGATCAGATTGATTGCCTGCAAATCACTGACTGTCTATAATCTTTGTCATGCCCATGACTGGTCTCGCGTAGCGTATCCACGCTAGGGATCAGTAGACCAACAGCCCGTAAGTTAATTGTGACTATAAGGGAATTGGGGCCCTTATGTGTACATGGTCATAATTAATGGTTGTAGGCCTAAACACATGGTGATGGAGTTGGTATGGGTCTATCAATGAGTCATTAGGAAACTAGATGACGTGGCCCAAATAGACTGCAGAGGTGTCCAGTGAGGTGTCAGAGTGCACTACTAGTGGTGCATGGGCCTTGGAGAGTATAAGTATATACCTATTGGGCTCTCACTAGTGTATGCTTGATTCTGTGATTGGTAGCTACATGCTGCTAGTGTGATTCCTCTTTCCATGACTGTGATTGATCCATAGCTTGGGGGCTAGATCCGTACGATCTAGTTGGTTGGGCCGGTTTATCCACCACTCGTTCCCTTGTGTTGTTGCTTCTATTGGTATGCTTAGGTTAGTATCCTGGTTGTAGGACTTTATAATCTTGGATCACTGTAAAATAGATCTGGGATCTTTCGCTGGTAGTCTGATAGAGTTGGTTCGTTGGTAGTCTGACAGAGTTGGTTCATTGGTAGGCTAAGAGAGCTGGTTCGCTGGTAGTCTGATAGAGTTGTTCACTGGTAGTCTGACAGACCTGATCGCTGGTTGTCTGACAGACCCGTTCGCTGGTTGTCTGATAGATCCGTTCGCTAGTTGTCTGACAGATCCGTTCGCTGGTTGTCTGACAGTTCCGTTCATTGGTTTTCTGATAGAGCTGGTCATTGGTTGTCTGACAGACCTGTTTGCTGGTAGTCTGACAGATCAATGTTACGTGGTCTGTCTTGCCTCAGGGTCGGACATTGAGATATGGGATGTCAAAGTCTCAAATTTAGAGTTTCGGATGCAGGACCATGTTGAGTCGTTGGACTTCCATGGTCAAGAAGTTCCTTTTTAAAGAAATCGCACTTTGCGTAAAGCTTTTCTTGTCTTAAGATATGTAGGACAGTACGGAGATGCTTAGCATGCTCTTTGAGTGTTCTATTGTAGAACAAAATATCGTCCAGAAACACTACTACGAACTTCCCCAAATATGGACGAAATAAATTGTTCATCATTTGTTGGAAAGTAGTCGGAGCATTAGTTAAACCAAAGGGCAAAACAAGAAACTCGTAGTGGCCAAACCTGGTCCTAAAACCAGTTTTAGATACATCTTCCGAATGTATCCTGATCTGATGGTATCCTGTACGTAGATCAATTTTCGTGAAGTATTTAGCTCCATTCAACCGATCTATGAGATCATCCATCCTGGGCAACGGGTATTTATTTTTTACCGTAAGTTTGTTCAGACCCTTGTAATCTACACATAACAGGAGACCTCCATTTTTCTTACTCTTAAGAAGGACAAGTGCTCCCCATGGAGATTTACTTGGTCTAATGTGCCCCATCCTGAGATATTCCTCGATTTGCCTAGCCACTTCCTCCTCTTCCTTTTGACTAAACCGATATGGTTGTCTGAAAATAGGACGGCTGTCGGGCAATATATCTATCTTATGGTCCACCGACCGAGCGGGTGGTAGTCCGTAAGGTAGCTGTTTCGGAAAAACTTCACTAAATTCTTGTTTTAAATCTTGCAGTAGCTATTGTTCCTGATGCGAATTTTCGGTGTTAAAGCATGAAAACACATTCACATCACCAACATCACAATGCATACGAGATTTTAAAACCAAATGAAAGAGTTCATACTCAGAATCATGAAGTTTCTCTATTAATTTAGCCGAGAAAATCATCGGCGATGGAAGTACATCGATCTCTCCAAAAATAGAGACAATTTGATCATACTTATTTTTAAATACCAAAGTATGGGTTTTAAAATCTATTTCTAAGAAATCAGATTTATCGAAAAACCATTCATAGCCCAAGATCACATCAGTCCTGTCTAGATTCATTGCCAGTTGAATAAAGCTAAACGCCATAAGGTTGGCAGATTGTTGCATCCATTGGATATCCCGGATAAGAGATGGGATAGTATTTCCATGGATTTCGTGGTTGGGTTACTGCGCATGAATAAACAAAATGATGCAATTTGGGTTGTGGTCGACCGTCTTACCAAATTGGCTACGTTATTTCGGTAAAGACCACTGCAAAGGCTTCTGATTTAGCTCAGGCATTTGTAGAGCGTATGTTTAGACTTTACAGATTACCAAGTGATATTGTGAGCGATTGCGATCCGAAGTTCACCGGTCACTTTTGGTCGGTCGTGTTTGCTAAACTAGAGACGACTCTGAGCTTGGGTTCCGGAAAGAACAAATTAGACGATGGAACAAATGCTTCGGACATATTTTTCTCAACGACAATTTGATTAGGAGAAGTATCTTCCATTGATCGAGTTTGCCTATAACAATAGTAAGCATTCGACTACCGGTTATAGCCCGTTTATGCTTATGTACGGATTTGAGCCTAGGTCACCCATTGTGTTAGAGACTCGGACGATCAAGTTTTAGAAGGTAGCATATTTCTGAATGGGGGGGACCACGAAGTCCACCAAGAAATCTGGTGTGCTACTGAGGGCTTAGCCCGTATCATCTGGGAGAGCAAATGAATCTGGAGCCGGGAGATATATGTCCAATCAGTAGCTGTCAGACCAGTACTCCATGTCTCGGAAGCATACATAGCTGAGGGCACAACCATAGTGTCAAAGAGCCGACACTTACTAGTCGCATCTCTGATGTGTGAGTTGAAACATAGTCTCTCCAAATCTACCAGTGAGGCATAGCCCTTCCGTACCCGGGACATAGCTGCGTGTCTCATGCTGAACGTAGGCCCCAAGAATAGTACTCCTAGATATGTATAGGAATCAACAACCTCTAGGGGATGACCATCCCATAGAAGCTCCTGCCGCATCATGAAAGACCTAGAGGTGTTGAACACCATAACCTTAGTCTTGGCCACATTCACCGACAAACCCCACCGTGTGCAGAAAGAAAGAAGAGCATCTAAGTGTCACTGCAAACCCTCTCTCGTCCGTGAAAGCAAAACCACATCATCAGCATAAAGGAGAATAGCAATAATGAAGTCGCCCAATGTACAACCCTCCCCTCCATCACTCCGTATAACATGCTCTAGCTCGTCAATGTAAAGACCAAAAAGTGTAGGAGAGAGTGGACATCCCTGTTTGACACCAATAGTACTGACCACCTCCGGTGAAATAACTCCTGATGCTACTACCGCCTGTATAGTATCCTCCTGAAAGCCGCGATCATGAAGTCTCTGTATCAATAGATGCCTAGGCACAGAATCAAATGCCTTGCGGAAATCCACAAAGCAGCAATATACACGCTCCCTCTTGGCCTTAGCCTCCTCAATGATGGACCTCAAAGTAAAGATACGATCCGATGTAGTATATCCCGGTCTAAAACCCGCTTGTCCAATGGCATGGAGTGATCTAGCATCCATTTCTGTACTGATCTCTTATTGTAGGATAGAACCATATACTTTGGCGAAGAGGTGACTGATCATAATGGTGTGGTAGTTGTCAGCTTTCATGGGGTCCCCGCCTTTGTGGATAGGGTGAATGAGGTTTGTGGACCATGGGGAGGGAAAATCAGAGGTGACAGCTCGGTTGAATAGGATGGAGAAAAAGGGTGAGAGGATGTCGGGAGCATATTTTAGAAGTTCAGCCTTTAGCTCATCAATGTCTTTGGCTTTATGGGAATGGAGTCGTGTGATGGCCTTTTCTATAAGTTCGTTAGTGAATATGGCAGAAGTATCCGTGAGACAGGAGGTGGGAAGAGGAGGGGTATCTGGGATGGTGTACAATGATGTGGCATATGCCCAAGTGTTGAGGTCTGTGATCCGTGGTGGGGGTGACCGTGGAAGGAACCTCTTCCAAAATGAACCTAAGGAAGAACTAAAGAGAAGATCCATCAGTTTCTTACTCTGACCAATCTCGTATGCGAATTTTTTTTTTTTTGTGGTTCTGCGGTAGACATGAGATATGGTTTTGGTCATATGAGGAAGATGGGAGCAAGCATATATGAGGTTCTGATGTAGTTGGATGCATTCCTGATCATACCAGGGGTTATAGGGTCTATGACGTTGCTGGTCTTTGGGCCGTGGGGATGGAAAGGCAATGGAAGCTGCAGTATGGATGGTCTGGACAAGAAAGAGGGATTACTCCTCTAAAGTATGCTCATGTGGGAAATAGGTATTGGAGAGGGCTTTTCTGTATAGTGGTGTGTGATGTGAAGTGTAGCGGTAGGTGGGTTTAGCTGTAGGGGTCGAAGAGAAAATAGGTGTGATGTGGAGACGACTGACAGAGAGTGAGAGATATGAATGATCAGAAAGAGTGGTGCGATGTACAAAGAATGATGAAATGAAGTGAAGGAGAAATGGTGAACCCATGAAACAGTCGATGACGCTATGTCCTCTACTATGTGGGAAGCAAGTGTAGTCACCAGAGCCTGGCAGCTGAAGAAGGCCATTAAAAATGGCCAGTCCATGAGCCTCACCCAACTGAAGCATCTGCTCCCCATATGATGTGACTAGACCCGCTGCATCTGCCGATCACCGTATAAGACCAAGATCATCCCAATCAAGTGCATGTATCCGTTGTGGGTCATCTGCTGCTCTGTGAAATTTCGTTTGCCTAGACCCAGTCCTGGCATTGAAGTCCCCTGCTAGAAGAATATATCCATGATCCTTATATCTGATAATGTCCAATGAAATATCCATGAAAGCTGACTCCTCCTCTGAGGTGAAAGCTGATGTCTCTGGAGGGAAATAACAAATGGCCAAGAATATGTCACGATCTAACTCCATCAACCTGTGGTCCAACTTGATCCAGATATAGCGAGCCTGCTCGTTAGTGTATAGTAGCTCGACCCATGGCTGGAGAGAGTCTCGAAATAAGCAAGCAACACCACCTGAACTGCGACTAGTGAGGGCCCTCGTCTTTCCTCTACAAGTAGAAAGCCAACACGTAGAGAGAGAGAGAGAGAGAGAGAGAGAGAGAGAGAGAGAGAGAGAGAGAGAGAGAGAGAGAGAGAGAGAGAGAGAGAGAGAGAGAGAGAGAGAGAGAGAGAATTATAATTATAATTAGAATTATTATTATTAACGTCTTTTGGTACCCAAAGGTACATAAGACAAAAGAGAGTACAAAAGGTGAGGAGCATTGTCCGCATCCGGACTTATTTACTAGTAGAAAAGAGAAGAAGACAATAAACTAGCATATCTATCTCGCTATCTCTAAGAAGAAGAAATATCCAAGCTTGACTACCAACTTGTGAGGGTACAATGCAAGAGCTTAACCACCTGCTCTGCGGAGGAGACTAGCTATGAGTAAGCTGAAAATAGTGAGTGATAGTAGAAGTGGAGCGTGCTGTGGATTGGCGAGAAGTCCGTGAAGATCTAGTGATCCTGGATCTGGCAGAAATATGTGAGACTTTCTGTGTCTTCGATCTCCGAGTGGGGACTTCAAAATCCAAAACGGTAATGTCCTCTCTGTCTTGCTTCTTGGAAAAACTGGGTAATATGAGCCTGGCCGTGATCCTTATCTGTGGCAGGTAGAAGTGAAGCTCGTAGAGTATACATCTCTCTCAATTGAAGACCTACACATCTGGAGTCTGGATATTTGAGGAATGATCGCAACGTGAGAGGGGTATCTCTGTATAAACAATGGTAACGCCCCCTGCTCTCGTAATATACTCGACAACGAAAGATGAAATGGAACTCATCCTCCATCTCATGAAGAGAACAAAGCTGACATATCCTCTGTAATCTGGGAGTGTCCGTGTACCTACCCGTCTCAATAGCCAACTGATGAGAAGAAACTCAGAGCTGTCCCATACGGTATTGCAGACCAAAAGATAATGGCTGTGTAAGATATGCTGGAAGGACAGGGGTACCCGTTGTATCCAACCGTAGTAGATGTGTGCCATAGAAATGTATTTTGACCTTATCAGGGTCGGGCTGTGACCATATAGTGTGTATGTAGCTACAATAAATATGCTGGCAGAAGCATGGTGTCCAGGGCTCACCTCAGTTGATTGGGCTAGTATCTCATGACTACAGGTCCTTATGCTATCACGGATGATATGGGCTAAGCCCTCCGTCTTGCACCAAATTATCCTAGCAAAGTTTGCAGTTCCACCTCTATAGCTTGATACCATCTTCCGTCTCATCACTTATATATAGCGCCTCAGGTTGCCACATAGATACACACAGGGGGCACTCACATCATCCCAGCACCTTCATAGTCTGGACTATCGCTTGTCATGGTTTTCACAGGCATCACATCAACTTGATACCCTCGGCATCTCTATCACGGACCTCCCATCAAGGCCCATGACTATATCAGGCGTTTTCTCTATAGAGCATATCTTCATCATAAATGTCAGGGCCAACTAGGGGTCAATAAACCCGACTATTAGAAGACTCAATTCTTGGAGATGGATGCAATGGGGACCCCAGTTCTACCACGCTATTTAGACTCTGGATTATCCCATGGTCTAAGATTCACACTGAGTCACTTACGAGTCTCATCACATTAGCTATAGATTGAGGTTCGATGTTTCCATGGTACCCCACGAGACGAGCGGATTTGCCAGATATGTTCACTATATGAGGTGGAGTCCGAGGAGCACATTTTATTCAGATGTCCAATCTACTATGAGATCAAAGGGAGATACCATTGCCTTTTTCGAGATGCTCTGGTCACACTGCGGTCCCTTATAGCATATGATGATCCACGATGCGTTGCACTTATGATCAGAGAGATGTTTTTACTAGGATAGGACCTATGCCAGCCATTGACTCATCCAAATAGACAGCTCCAGATCACATCGTTCTTCTCCCGCAGGAGATCGCAGATGTCCGATGGACCTTGGCTCGAATGACAATGGCGACACCAATGACCTTTCCCGACATAGACACTAGAGACGACGTACTACACATACTCATATTCTTCGCAGAGCCACTACTCAGAGACGACCTCCTTGGCGACGTCAACAACACTTATCGAGACCACCTCCAGGTGTTATACCCATTACATCTTTCTTTGAAAGCAACAGTATTTGAGGACAGCGAGATATACCATTATCACCAGTCTTATATTGGCAGCTTGACTCTCTTTAGATGTACTCTTCATTGCACTTGTAGTACATATGCTTTTCTTTTCTGTTATGGAGACGTTTCATACACTCCCGTTGTACCACACACTTGACATGTACTTTTTCGTCTTATATGCCTCTTGGCATGAAAAAGACATTAATAAAATCTCTCTCTCTCTCTCTCTCTCTCTCAATAAAACATTAATTGGTCATTCTTCGTGGGAGATTGCTTGAATTGTGTCTATTATTGTCATTTATGCTCCATCTATACAAAATCCATAAATTGAGTCTATAATTGTAAGGAAGGACTGAGCCTCTATCGTGTATAGAATGGACCGAAATATTATGAAGCCAATCTCTCTGTTTGAGACCGTTGACCTTGACTAGGTATTTGTCAAGCGAAGCATAGACTGAAGTAAACGTCTTAGCTCTCATCCATTCTATATACTTGTTGTGATATCCACAAGAGCTCTATACAACTCTTGTATCCATTGTAGATGATCATGTGCCCGATAAATGGTGTGTCTAGCATCACATGAAAAGAAGGCCACTGTGACGAGAGTATCATCAAGTAATACTGGAATGCTTGGTAATGCATGTAGGTATCGGTGTTCCAACAATTAAATATTATACATGTTCACATTTTTTTATACTTCTGTCTGGATGTGTAGAATCCATCAACTCTTTTCAAACTCAAATCATAACCATTAGTTGTAGTTAATTTGATAGAAATGAAATTTCAGCATCTTTTTTTGGCAAATTGTTCTATTTTCTTTAGCTACAAGGTGTCAGAAGAAAGCAGTTCTAAATATTCTCTTGCATGTACAGACTATAAAGGCAGATACAGTTGCTGACACAGACGAAAGTGGTAGTGACCACAAACAGCAAATGGTGGTATTGATATTTTGGTGTTTCTTCTCTCTTGTTTGTGAATAGATGATGTTTGTTCTTTGGGCATTTCTTGGAGCTCGGTGCGTATTACATAATCCGTTTTCCTGTTCTCATTTAAAGTCCTAGCGTGAGATTACATGAAATTAGCGAATGCATCTTGTAGATTTACACACTTAGAAACACATCTTGCAATTAGTACTCTCAGACTGTTTAGTGCAGTTTTGTAAAGAGCAGGATAAATCTTCATTCTTACTTAATCTAGTGTTGAGTGCCGTATAGAGCCCATGTTGTAAATGTGGACAAAAGAGGGATTTTTGTAAAAAGTAAAGAAATAATGACATCACAAGAATGGTGCAGAAGGAATACATATGCAGTGCAATGAAGGACAAAGAATAAAAGAAGAGCAAAAACAAGCACAGATAACAAGGTTAAAGTTACCACTGGAAATGAAGAGACATCAGCACCAAAATGAGGAAGGATAAGAGAAGATACTTTATAGCTCATGTCACAGTATTGCGTCTAGCATCCTGGACAAGCTTTGTGCTCACCAGTGAACCGTTTGTCTCTGTGTGAGGAGTTACTGTCTAGTGCCTTCTCCATGTCCAACGTGCAAATCACATGCTGAATCGTATCCTCTCTTGTGGAGGCCCTATTGTAGACGCAATTGGTGAAAGGGGAAAGAAAGAAGATGACTACCTAAAGTTAGGAAGCCACATCACATTCATCGAGATGGTTACCTACCAGGATGACTATATTCTTTCTAGACT
This sequence comes from Diphasiastrum complanatum, assembly GCA_029204225.1. Lineage (NCBI taxonomy): Eukaryota > Viridiplantae > Streptophyta > Lycopodiopsida > Lycopodiales > Lycopodiaceae > Diphasiastrum > Diphasiastrum complanatum. Next base: position 46,135,373 of record CM055104.1, read on the forward strand.
TAGAAAGGATGAGCGTTGTGATTCTTACACATGCACAGGTCATGTTAGATCTTACTATAGAAATACAAATTGCGTGGACTTCTTTCCACTCGTATGATTGATTACATCCGAGATGCAATGCAATGTTGTGACTTGAGACTATTACTCAATGACTATATCCTTAAGTCATGACAACCATGTTAGGGATGATCCAGAGCATGCACTGCCATTTTTCAGGGTCTTCTTGATTGATGGTACATCAATTCTGCTCCTTGCAACATAACTGGAATCCTATATTGTTTGAATCTAAAAAAGTACCTGAACTGAGTATTACAGAACACAAGTGATTGTTGAAGAACCAAAGCACTAAACTTGCTTAACACAAACTTACGAAACAATCTCTGGAAACCCAGGAATGTTTTTATTCCACGCGTTTGAAAGGAATAATCGATTTATAACTTCTCGTGATTGATCTTAATATCATAATTAGTAATACTACTCCAAACTACCATAATTGGAGCTTGTCTTCTCTAAAATCAGTAAGCTTATTCTAGGATGCTCTTCATGCTTAACCTAGAGTTTTGCTTACAAATATGAAATAAAATACATTACAATATTCAAAAGAAACTCAAAGGATACACATAGGCAGATTGGGAAGGAAGCATGGATGATTGAAAGTTAGTAATTGGGTACTTTCAGTGATTCAATTATAGCTAGGGATCTTGATTATCCATTTCAGGCATATTAATCTGTACAAAGTTCAAACAAACGATACCACTCTTACTGTTTACATTTATGAATCATTTTGATTTTAATGATATCATCTCTTGTTTTTTTCTTGGAGTAATAATGAGATGGTCAATTATGGCAATGGTGAAATCAAACTAAGTTTGCTCTTTCTATGGTGCAGCTCTTTTCTATGGCACCCTAGCCCCATCCATCGTTCCCGCTCCAGCTCCATCACTCCACCTCTCTCTATGGCTCCATGTTAGTGGGGTGGAGCTAACTCCCCCTGCTCCCCACCTTGTTCCGGCAGCATCTCCATTGCTCGTAGCTCCTGGCCCGTATCGCTGACAGTACTTTCACATCCATCGCTGCCATTACCTCCGGCGCTGCTGAAAATACGTCCATCGCTGGCAGCAGTATCCCCATTGCTGCCAGCACCTCCATCGCTGGAAATCCATGGCTGCTAGATTCATTGCTGGCAGAAACTCAGGTAGTGCTGCCAATTGCCAGTGAGCCAGCATTGGTGCTGCCTATCCCTGTCAAGGCTGTCCCTGCCCCTTCCTCACCTGGCATTTCTTCTTCTTCTGTATCTACTGCCTCCTCATCTGAACCCACACTACCTTCTTCCTCATCTGCCAAGAATGCTCTTTCTGAAGATGATATCGACACACCAAGAAAGGCATTTGAGGGGTATCTAAAAGCACAGGTGGATAACTTAAGTCTCGAAGTATAGCAACTTAAACTGACGATGACGACGTTACTTCAAGATAATATGGTTCTCAAGCAGAAAATCTAGACCTTGGAAAGAATGCCATCCCCAATGACAAGTAAAATCAATGAGTTAGAATGACATCTGAGCAAACACAAGGAGAGGCTACGAAAACTTGGGCTCCTTTATTCCAAAAAAAAGGAGGTTATACAGCTCACATGTCCACTGCTCTTTCAGCTACTATCTCTGAAGAAAAATTACGTGATTTCAAGGCTCTCAATGTTCGAGTTCGAGGTGTTCTTGACACTCAAGATGCTGTGAAAGAAGCAAAATCCTTTTTAGATACCACTTTGAGTTGCAATACAGATGGATTGAATAATGCTTGGCGTACCAAAAAAGACAATTCCACTTTATTATTTGCTTCAAATCAATGAAGAAAGAACTAAGGTATTGAGATCAAGCCTAAATTAAAGGGCACATAGATTTTCGTGGATGAGGATCTTACTTATATCCAAGTACAAGAACGTAAGAAAAATTTTCAGGAGGCTAAAGCATTAGGACGATTTGCCATTTATCGTGATGGTGAAGTTAGATATCTGGATCATGGTCCATCTTATTTTAATGCCTAGGAAGTTGGGGCTCTCGGGCATAGGAGCAGCCTGAGACTCCATCCACATCGCCTACATCCACATCACCTACATCCACATCACCTACATATCGGGTTATGGGATTGTAACACATTCATTCTTCAGCAACAATAGGAGATTTAGCAGGCTTCATCTCGCAGGAAAATATCCTTCTTTTCATGGAGACTCATGAGAGTCAATTTATGGGACTACCAGAGTTTTAGGGCTTCAGGTGGGTTTTAGTTTTTCGTTTAGAGACTAGATCTGTGGGGGGCAGAGGTTCTGGCGGGGTGGCATACTTGTATAGGGACTCACTACAGCCTATCATTGATCTCGTTCAACAAGATGAGCAAGCATGCTCTCTGTGGTTTCAATTTCTTGGTTGGAGTATTGGGCTTGACAGGGATGTGTATCTTGCACTTTGCTATTTTCCACTAGAGTCTTCAGCTTTTGTTGATAGTATGGGTTCCCCGTATGTTGATCTTTCTTTAGATATTCTTCTTTATTTTGAGGGTGGTCATACACTTTTGTCCAGAGACCTCAACGCTAGGACCTCCTCTAGACAAACAGAGTTTCACATGATCACTATTGATCCTTTGAGGAGACATGCCATGGATAGTATGGTTACGAGGATTGACAGGATATATGCTGATGATAGTGGCCCGGTTTCCACATATGGTGAGCATTTTCTTCTATTGGGTGAGGCCCATGAGCTTGCCATTTTTAATGGCTTGTCTTGTTGACCAAGTTCTGGTGACTATACTTGCCACCCTCATAGTGGTGGGAGTAGTGTTCTGGATTATTTCATGGGGTCACCATCTTATACCCTTTATATCTGACTTTATTGTTTCTTCCACCACACTATCTGATCATTCCTTTCTTTCTATTCATTTGGGCTCAGTGTTAGATCTCTCTCCATCTAATCTCTCTCCTATGGAACGTGCCCCTAATTACACGTTTAATCATGCTTAAACACATCTTTACCAAGATGCTTTCTCCTTCATGCTCCGAAGTTTTCCATATGATAGCCCACTCCACTCCCAAGCATCGTTTCTCACGACAACTCTTCATACCACCGCCTTCCCTTCCAAACATCATAAAAAATCCACGTGCCCGAAGTTTCATCATCCTCATCAGCCTTGGTATGCTAATGTATGCAAACAACTCCATTCACAAGTCAACTATGCACGATCTTTACCATCTCCCCATCTTCGTAATAACATAAGCCTATAAAGCTACACTTGCCGTTTTAAAAAACGTGTATATGAAACTTCTGAAGGGGAATGTTTTGTGGATCTTCTGTATAGTTCCTCATCTAGTTTTTGGCGTGAGTTAATCCCCTGGGCTCCACCTCCAATGCTGAGAGATTTACATTGTTGGACTGAATCCTCGTCTCTCCACCTTCTCCTTTTTCACACATGCTATGGTTTCTCTTGCCGTTGAGAAAACAAAGACTCATCGTGCTCGGGATATGGAGGACCTAGATGTTGAACTCGTGATTCATGCCACTGATATACTTGCATCTGTCTTGGCCTCACTCCTTAATTAGGCTGTCATTTCTGGCTTTCCTTTCCATGGTGCACTAATACCATCCACCCCATTCACAAGAGTGTTGAACCCATGAAACCTGATAACTATTGTACCATTATGATTGGCCAATTGTGGCTAAACTTTATGGCACTCTCCTTTAGACAATGATTAGTTGTGAGGCTGAGACACGACGATTACATGCCTTGGGCTAGGCTGGCTTCAGGACACAAAATTCCACCATTGATCATGTGTTCACACTTCATGCTATCATTGAGGAGGCTAGGTCCCCTAGACTTGAGAGAGTTTATTGTTGTTTTGTGGATTTTCGGAAAGCATTCAACTCTGTCCCACATCATATGCTCATCCAGAGGATGAGAGATCTTGGTTTTTCTACTGATACCATATTGGCTGTCATGGCACTATATGAGCAAGTTTGGGGATGCTTCAAAGGAGGGTCTCTTTGAGAGTGTTAGGAGTACTATTGGGTGAAGTAGATCCTTTCCTCTCCCCCACACTCTTTGTTTTGTATATTGATGAGCTTGAGAAAGCCATCAACTAGGGGTGTTCACTCTAGGGGGACAACCACTCGAGGTGGTATCCTCTTATACTTATTTGGGGACTTCCTTCACTGGTCGTTCTTTCATAGGTAGACTATTAAGGGTCATACTTTGTTGGTTAGTCTCGATCGGTTTTGCTTCGGAAGTACATTCGGGATGCCTCGAGTAAGTGTAACTTGTCTAACACTATTGTTACACTCACAACTATGTATGCAGCGGAGGCTTGGGGCATTGGGTTTCCCAAGTCAGAGTGGATTGGTATTTCTCGTCTACAGATCAATATGCTTGCACGCATGATCTAGGGCCAAGCCATTTGTTCCTCACTAGATTATACTTGCTGAGTTTGTTGTTGTACCACTTCGGGTTGAGGCTATTATTAGGTTTATTACATACATCCAGAGAGTGATGAGTCTTCTAGTTTCACGTTATCCACACATAGCTTTTCTCTCTTCTCAACAACTTCATCACCTAAATCATTAGCTATCACTCCCTTAGGTGTTAATTCACTTGAAGGAAGGATATTTAACAAACTTAGGCAAGAGTGTAATAGATCCTAACACCATAGTAGGGCAAACACTAACTGATCCACCCAACCTTACCTACTCCCTGATATAGAGTAAGCCCCTCCTAGCCCAGTGTGAGGACTGGTAGCATGCTACTACCAAGTGTCGGCCACGTGGCACTGACGTGGCCGACTGCACGTCGGGACCCAACTGGGGGCCCTATCCTGCTGACAGGGTCCCTAGGCTGTGTTAGGCCTGCCATGGCTATGGACCGTGCTGGGACACACTACTCACACTGTCTTGCCCTGTTGGTCATGTACACTGGACACGACCTGACTGTGGTACCTGACCTATCTGTGTTCTCTAGAGTTCAGCACTGGTTACGAGCTCGTAACACTCCCTCCCCCTTAAGAACCGTCTTGGTCCTCTAAGACAAAGTCTGGAAAAATCTTGCGAAGGACGCTGCCTCTTTCCCAATTGGCATTCTCAACAGGCTGATCATTCCACTATATCAGATATTCTCGGTATAGAGTATGACGAGTCTGCGTCTCTCTACTATCAAGAATCTCCTCTGGTTCATGTGGAGGTTGCTGAGGATCCAATGAAGAACTAGAACACTGTCCCCTACCAGATTGTCTGATCTGGTTGAGGCTTTTCGTAACTGACTTACATGAAAGACTGGAAAAACCTTACTGCTGTGTGGGAGTTCTAGTTCATAGGTGACCTCGCCTAGTCTCCTACTAATGGTAAAGGGACCACAATACCTTGGAGACAACTTAGCACACACTCCTGATTTGAGGGTTTTAGAGTCAACTGGGAGTGCAGCATTTGCTTGAGTATATGGCACGACACAGTTTCTGTTGCACCTTGCTTGCATAGTTTCTGGTATATGCTGTATTTATACTGAAGTCTTATACTAATAGTTGATCATGCTAATATCTATTTATACCAATAGTTACTCATACTTTGTTGTGTCAGTAATTCGTGCTTTTCAGATTGGTACAGACAATCAAAATCACGGTTTGGGGCATGCAGTTGTCCTCAATGCAGGGTACCTGTTATTTCAGTTGCTCAAAATCATACATTGTGCAACCTTTGTGGAGGTATGCCTTTCATTTGAAGCTCATTATGTAGCAATAACTGTGAAAGATCAAATACACCAAGGGTAGCCATGCTTTTAGCTGCAAAAAGCATGACCATGTAGTTTGCATTCGTTTTCAAAACAAGAATACAAAACAGAAAAAAGTAGACTATTTCTGCTGAAATCTGATTATTCATGTTCTTGGTAGTAAATTGATTTTCCTTCCTACTATGCATGCTGTCATTGGCATGCTGTAAGGCTAAAATTTGCAGCACGATCTACTGCTGGTGCCAATATTTTGGATCCTCGAATTCTCATCATGCTGCAGTTTTTGAAAATATTTTTCTGGATTGAAACTAAGCCCTATGTGCTCATATACCTGATAAATTAGAAGGCAAAATTTGCTAAAATCTGTTGGATGTGAAACTGACATTACTAGCATCTCAAAGTGGACAACTGCCATCCTTTGTTGGAGTTCTTAAACGCTACTCTGCTAAAGAATGTTCAAAAGAATTTCCACCCTAGTCGAGTGCATCTTCATTGCTGATTTTTCATATCAGTGCCAGGCTACTGATGAACAAAGGATCGCTAAACTTTAGATTTAAGTTGGCAATTTTTTAGCTTTTAGAGTCATATGCTGGCATATGGGGAGTAAAGAAGACATGTGAACACAAATGAGAGCTTAACCACCTGTGAAGGCAGGCTTCTCACTGTATCCCTAGGCTATGATTAGGACTTAGGAAATACTAGTATCCTATATCACTAGCACTTTATTTCAGTAGAGTATCGTGCTAGTATAGCACATCTGCACACCATCTGCATCTTGTGGGTAGAATGATGAATGGCAATGCAGGCTATTAAAGCCCAAACCTAGCCCCGGTGTGGGCTATTGCCTTGAGGTTAAAAAGACTGGTGAAATCAGTCTTGACTGGTAACTGAACTAGGTAACCAGTTGTCGATCAGCTTAATGTGTCTAGTAGTGATCCAGTTTGCCCACAACTATATATTCAATAAGGTGGGATAGGAATCACTGCTGTGCGCCAAGTTGCCATGTATGTACTTAGGCCACATTGTGATCAGGGCATGGGGTTGCACTAGTGTGACAATCAAACCACAGATATTTGTTAAATACTGTAAAGTTTTCATGCAAATCATACATCAAAGAAAATATGATATTATCCTCAGTTGCCCAACCATAGATGCATGCAAGTTGTAAGAGATCAGTTGTCTTCTATAGGGGAAATTGTACTTGATAATATTCTTGTACAAGTTTTTTTCAATAGCTTACCATTTCAATATCAAAACTTTGTTATGACACTAAGTTTGAGGGAAAGATCGCCGACCTTCAACAAGCTAAATGGATTGCTACTTCAAGAAGAATTACAAAGACAAAACTTGATGTCTAGGGAAGATTTCAAGGAGCTGGGTTTCTTTACCAAGAATCAAGGTAAGAAGGGCAAAAAGAATGGAGGTAAAAAGGATCAGAAGTAGGAAGGCAAGGACAATTCGGAAAAAAGAGACAGTTCCAAGTCCAATCCAAATAGAAATGGCAATTGTAACTTTTGTCGTAAATATGATCACTTTGCATTTGAGTGTAGGAAAAAGAAGGCCATCCGGGACAAGAAGAAGCAGTCAGGCAACTTCATTGAAGACAAAGACAAAAGTGAAGCTGTGGGATGCTATGAGTTAGTCTCAGCCTCAACATCAGAGAACTCTAATGACTGTTAGTACATTGATTCTAGAGCAACGCAACATATGACATCACATCGTGAGTGGTTTACACAGTTTGATGACAATGGTGTATTTGCACATGTAAATCTTGGAGACAATTCTTCTTACGACATCAAAGGTCGAGGTACAGTGAGAGTACATTTACCTTCAGGGAATATAGTAGAAATTAAGAATGTTCTCTATGTTCCAGGTTTAAAGAAGAATTTACTTTCAATTTCTACTATCGCTAAACAGAATATGAAAGTTGGCCCTCTCAAACTTGAGATGTATTTTAAGAAAGAGGCCTCCTAATAATGTGTAAGAGGTGGAACCCAAAAGATTATAAAATGGGGTTCACTTGTAAGTCAAGAGGTGGAACCCAAAAAATTATAGAATGTGGTTCACCCCTTGTAAGCACAAATAGGAGCCTCCTCCACGAGTTCCATAACATAAGAATTGTATTGAAATGTTGTTGGAATGTTTATTCTCATCAAAGACAAAAACAAAGGTTACAAAATTGTGGTTAAAGGATCTTTGGAAGGTTGACCTTACAAACTTGATGCGTCTACATCGGATCATCAGGTTTGTGCAGCTTCTGATAGCATGGAGAGCAGGATTGTGCAGCTTCTGATAGCATGGAGAGCAGGATGTGGCATGAAAGGTTTGGACATGTGAACTATAAAAGCTTACAGGTTCTAAAAGACAATAATATGGTAATAGGATTACCTAATATTGTATCTTCGAAAAAAATCTGTGAAGAATGTGTTAAGGCAAGCATCATTGTATGCAGTTTCCTAAGGATGGAGCATATAGAGCCAAGGAGATCTTGGAGCTTGTTCATACAGGCTTATGTGGTCCCATGCAGACTGAGTCTATAGGGGGAGCATCCTACTTCATGGTATTTATGGATGCTTTTTCCAAGAAAGTATGGATATACTTTCTTAAGGGTTAAGTATAAAAGTGAAGCTTTTAAGTTCTTTACTCAGTTCAGATCACTTGTTGAGAACCAAACAGGAAAGCAAACAAAGATTCTACATTCAGATGAGGGAGGTGAGTTCATATCTACAGAGTTCTAAGAATTCTGCAAAGAACATGGAATCAAGAGACAATTTGCTTCAACAAATACACCACAACATAATGGAGTAGCCGAGAGAAAGAATAGGTCCATTGTGGAGAGTGCTCGAAGCATGCTACGAGGTAAGAACCTCAAGAATCATTTGTGGGGCAAAGCAGTTTGTACAACAGTTTATTTACTTAACATAAGTCCTACAAAAGCTGTTATCAATTGAACTCCAGAAGAAGCTTTCACAGGTATAAAACCTAAAGTGGATCATCTACAAGCTTTTGGTTGTATTGCATATGCTCGTGTTCCTAAAGATCATCGTCAAAAACTTGATTCAAAGGCAATCAACTGTTTATTCCTTGGTTATGATGAGGAAAAGAAGGCATATCGCCTTTATAATCTTTTCAGTAAGAGGGTGATTATGAGCAAGGATATCGTGTTCGAAGAAGATGAGTCTTCTAACCTAGAAGATCATGAGAAAAATGTATTTTCTCCTACATCAAAAACTCCAATCATAGATGATGTTTAGAACGATACAGGTCCATGTGATACAACTTCTCCACAAATTGAACCAAGGGTGAGTACACAGGTGGATCTTGGTAAACGAAAGTAAATTTCAAGAGTATTTGATACATATTCTCCTTCTACGTCACGTACAAAGAAACTACCAAGATGGTATTGTGAGACTATACAAGATAGTCAAGTGTTGGATGAGGGAGGATCGAATCAACAAGGAGCTAAGAGATTGACACGTTCAGGTGGATACTTTCGTGAAGCTGGTGAAGAAACACATTACTTATTTATGGCTTTAGTATTGGATTCAGAAGATCCTTTATTTTATGAAGATGCTGCAAAAGAACAAGTTTGGAAGATTGCTATGGATGAGGAGTACAGTTCTATTATGAAAAACGAGACATGGGATCTTGTTGAACTTCCAGCAGGTAAGAAACCAATTGGTTGCAAGTGGATTTATAGAACCAAGTCTAAGTTTGATGGTTCTATAGATAAGTATAAAGCCAGGTTAGTAGCCAAAGGATATGCTCAGAGGGAAGGAATTGACTACGAAGATACTTTTGCACCTGTTGCTAAATTTTGAGGAGTGTTTTGGCGATTGCATCTCATTTTGGATGGGATATTCAATAAATGGATGTCAAGAGTGCTTTCTTGAATGCTTACCTTGAAGAGGAGGTTTATCTGGAGCAACCTCAGGGTTATGAGGTTGAAGGCAAAGAACACTTGGTTTTCAAGTTAAAGAAAGCACTATATGGGTTGAAACAAGCGCCTAGAGCATGGTATACACGCATCAACAATTATTGTTTGAAGCAGAATTTTCATAAAAGCATGTCTGAGTCAACACTATATATTATGAAAGATTAAGATGACATAGTCGTTATTGTTCTCTATGCAGATGATCTTATTATCATAGGTCAAATAAGTCACCAATAGAGAAGATAAAGAACAATCTTTCATAGGAGTTTGATATGAAAGATTTGGAGAGACTGCAGTATTGTTTGGGTATTGAAGTTTGGAGGTCAAAGGAAAATCTTTTCATATCACAAGCAAAGTATGCAAGAGAGTTACTTAAGAAGTTTAACATGCTTGATTGTAAGCCCATTACTACACCTTATGATTCAGGTGTAAAGCTTACAAAAGAGGAAAATTTTGAAAGTGTGAATCAAACACTTTATAGGCAGCTTGTAGGTAATCTTATCTATCTAATGGCTACTCGACCAAGCATTTCATATGCAGTGGGTATGGTGAGTCAATTCATGGCTTTACCAAAAGTTTGTCATTGGAAAGTAGCAAAGAGGATTTTGTGTTATGTCAAAGGGACACTTAGGTATGGCATTTATTATGGTAGAGGAACAAACATAAAACTTGAGGGTTTTGTTGATGCTGATTGGGCAAGAAATGCAGAAGATAGAAGATCAACTACAGGATATACATTTAATCTTGGAACTGGAGCTATATCTTGGAGTAGTAAAAAGCAACCAACAATTGCTTTGTCTTCTATAGAGGCAGAGTATAGGGCTACTACATCAGCGACTTGCGAAGCAATCTGGCTACGAAGGATTCTAAAAGATCTTTATATAGAACAAGTTAAACCTATAGTTCTTTGGTGTGAAAATCAGAGTTGCATTCAGCTTGTGAAGAATCCGGTGTTTCATAGCAGGACAAAGCATATTGAACTTCAGCAGCATTTCATACGAGAAAAGTTGCAGAGTGGTGAAGTAGAGTTGATCTACTGTGACACCAATGATCCACAAAAGGACTTGGTCATGAAAAGTTTGAGAAGTTCAGGACACTCCTAGGCATAATTGATAATCAATTATCCATTAAGGGGGAGTGTTAGAATTAATGGTTAGTTAATTAATTGTAGAGGCCAGCCTGCGAGCTGGTTTAAAGGCCTCTTTCCATTTTTAGTATCAATTTTGGTAGAATAGTATAGAATATCACCTTAGGAACAAGTTAGCATAGATTGCTATTTTTGAGACACCATAATTAGCATAAGTGCTTTTACCAAATAGTATAGTAGGCAAAAAATAGCTTTTGCTTTAAAGCAAGTCCAGTCTCTATAAGAGCAGATGGGCGCCCTCCGTCATTACCAATTCAGTTCATTATTCATGAAGGATAGCTTCTTACGACTTCTCTCCTTCCTCAATAAAGTTTATTCTTCCACTTGAGTTTGGTGTTTTGTGTGAGTACTAATAAGATTAGTCTACTCCGATATGAGAATCACTCTGATTCTAACAAAAACTCAATTTTGATATGAGAGAAAAAACCGGCTAGAGATTGAAAATGTTTACACAATAAAAAAATCAGCAACTGAAGAAGGCAAAGAAGTGCTTTGATATGATAACACCCATCATTGAAGCCGACCAAGGTAAGATAATGATGCAATCGATGATGAGCGCTCTATTACTATCCATACATAAAGGTGCCCCGGAGCTATAGAACATTGATTAAGCACGCTCAAGTCTCCCGTTCCAAGCCATTTCATCCTACCTTCGGCTATCAGATACCTACATCTTGAGGCTCAGAAAATATTCAGGCCTAGCCATCTGGGCAAATAGCATGAATTCCCAACCATCTATAGTCCAAGTGGGGTCATTTTCCGTTGAAGGACGTGAGATATGCTCAATTTTTTTGTCTTATGCATGCTTCATATTGTCACATGGCCTTAGCATGTGAGTACTAAGTGTAAGCTACCGTTTAAAGCATTGTGTTTTGTTGTATTTCTTTACTGAACTGAGGAATGATAAGAATTGTAACCTACAACTAGTCCTAATAAGAGCAGCTCTTTGCACTACTTAATGCATCTGAAAATGACCACTTCCTTCACAGATTCGGCTAGTAAAGTATCTTGGCCTGAATTGTATGCATCTACCCTGTTCTGGCAAGAAATTTTGGTGAATGATCCATCTTTGAGGAGGCCCAGGGAAGATATTGAAAGGATGGAAAAGGCAGCAATGATCAAGTCAGATTTTGTATGTTAGCAAATCTTTTTATCCATTCTATGACGTTGAAAATAATGAGCTATTTTCTATGTGGCATTGAGTAAAGACATTGATTCAGCTTTTACATGCTCTTAGATACTCACTTCACCAAACTTTTTCAGATGAAGTTAGCTGATGGGGAGTCTCCAATCAGTAGTACAGAAGGCTTCATGAATAGTGATACCGAAGCTGATGAAGAGGATCCAGATATAGTTATTTGCAGACAATGTGAAAATGGAGATCATACTAATGGTAAGTTCAATGCCAACCCACAAATTCTTTCAAGCATCCTTTCTTTAGAAGCAAAGTTTCAGTTTATTCATTTTAGGAAAGAATACCTGCATCAAAATGTGCATTTATCTTGGGCCTATTCATGAGAATGTGCAAAGTAGTAAAGGCCCGATTAGGATTTGTTATCTGCAGCCTAATCTGGAGCTGTACATCGCCTTAATTTAATTCATGACTTAGTTTCAATCACCAGTAGATTATAGCTTGACTGAAAAGTGTTAATGATCTTTTAGGCTAGATTGCATTGAATCCTTAGTTGCCCGTTCGCGTTCCAGAACGTGTTCCGTTCCGGAACGGGACTCCCAAAAAAATAAAAAAAAATACGTTTTCTTTTACAAAGAGAAAAAAAACATATCCTGAGAGTTAATAGACAGAGCAGGCAACTAAGCCTTCTCTACATTTGGCTCCATTTGGGATTGGGTTCTGGTTCTACAGTTGATCGCAGTTCTATGCATTATACTTCTACAGGTTATCTTGATTGCAAAATTCCTTCCATCATAAAGGCTTCTTAGTGGCGACTCCTCACTCCCACCACTAGGAGAACCCACAGATAGATCCACACTGTCCAAGATTCCCCTCTCAGTCATTTGTTCTACCTCATTCACAATCTCCCTTACAGGATTTATTGCATGCACCTGCTACTCATATGCAATCTACATTGCTTATTACATATAATGATTGCACTGCAACCACTTGTATTTCATGTATTCCCTGTTCCACCCCACCTATCTCTATTTTATGATCGCCCGAACTGAAAATTTATTGTGATGATAGTTCTGAATCTCTTCTACCTTAACAAAAACACATTAGCTACAGTTGGATCCTAAGCCATCCTAATACAAATTCCAATTTCATATAACACCATATAGACAAGAGAGAGAGAGAGAGAGAGAGAGAGAGAGAGAGAGAGAGAGAGAGAGAGAGAGAGAGAAGAGAAGAGAAGAGAAGAGAAGAGAAGAGAAGAGAAGAGAAGAGAAGAGAAGAGAAGAGAAGAAGAAGAAGAAGAAGAAGAAGAAATTATATTAATGTCTGTTGGGTGCCCAAGGGCACATAAGATAGAAGAAATAAGTACATATCTCGTAGGAGCACTGTCCATGTCGGACAACATAAAAGAACGCTAGTCTAAGTGGAAAAAACAATATAGAAATCTCTCTAGCTAGTCAGAAGACATATCGAACATAGAATCATAAAAAGCATAAAAGAGCTTAACCTCCAGCTCTGAAGAGGGTACAAGTGATAGAGCTTAACCGCCTGCTTTGCTGAGGAAAGTAAAAGGAAGAATAAAATATCAATCTCGGAAAAAACATCTGATACCCAGAGAAGCTGTGATTTGTGGTTGGTGTCGAGGAGCTCTGGTAGCTCTAGAGGCTCGTGTAGATCTGGTAGGAGGTGGTGGCTGAGCATGCCGGGCCTTCGCCCTCACCGGTATGACTGCCTCATCAACTGATAGGTCATCACGCCATAAGCATCTCTCATAGTAAAAGGCCGACACAATTGGGATCCTGATACTCCAAAAAGGTACTGAGGGTAATGGGGGTGTCCCGATACAAACAATGATATCGACCACATATCTCATAGTATGTAGGGCATGTGAAGATAAAATGGAACTCATCCTCCACTACACCCAATGTGCATACCTAACATATCTGATGCTCTCCCGAAATGCCTGAATATCTGCCTGTCTCGATAGCAAGCTGATGCGAAGAGACTCGTAACTGTCCCAACCTGTATCGGAGTCCAAAAGAAAGAGGAAGAGATAGATATAAAGGTCTAATAGGAAGTCCCAAACTATCTCTGCGTAAGATATGTGCGCCATAAAAGGTAAGTCATGATCAGGGCGATCCCATACCATGTGACAATATCTACGATACAGCTGCTATCTGATAAATGCATGAGTTCCTTGTGGGAGATCCAGCATCAAGAAGCCCCATGACTGAAAGAAAGCCACCACATCACCGTACCAAGAAGATCTAGCCTGCTGTCCAGCTATAGCCTGAGAAGAAGTAAGTGCTGCCATCACGTATCTGTGAGTATCCATGGTCTCAAGTCGATGTAAAAAGGTAACAATCTGAACAAAGCCTCTACCACCATGGGGAGTGAGGCGAACTTCGCTAAAAGAATCTCATGAGGAACTGATGGCTTCGCACGAATCATCTTCCCTAACATCGTGATCTGCAGGCGAGTGATGTCTCTCCAAGTACCCTAAGATATCCCTGGGCACCAAACCTCCGCCGAGTACATAGCCACTTGTGAGACCACTGTAGAGAAAAGGTGGTCTCTAGAAGCAGGATCATGAATATGGTAAGTAGTACACACTCTCTCCATATGTACCAAGGCAGCATGCCCCTTACGCAGGCGAGATAGAGCAATAGAGCGAAAAGTGAGTAAGGGACCGGTGAATAGTACACTTACATAGGTGTATGAGGTAACAATCTCCAACTGCTGTCCATCATAATAGAATGTGTCATCTCTCATATGCTGTCGGTTAGTGTTAAACACCATTACCTTGGTCTTAGCCATATTCACCATCAAGCCCCACACTAAGCAAAAATCATAGAGAGCATCAAGATGTCGTTGTAATCCAGAGGCTGTAGAGGATAGCAATGCCACATCGTCCGCATACAGTAGGATAGGAATAATAACATCAGCAAGTGGACATCCATCACCACCCTCCTCCTTGATGATCAGCTCTAGATCATCAATGTACAATGCAAAAAGAATTGGAGAGAGTGGACATCCCTGCTTGACCCCAACTGTGCTTTGAATAAAAGACGACCAGCTGCTGCCATCTCTGAAGTGTGCTAATAACCTCTCATATAAGGTGCTGATAGCCATAATGATATCCCGTGAGAAGCCAAGTGAAGATAAGCACTGAAGTAGCAGGTGCCGTGAAACTGAGTCAAAGGCCTTGCGGAAATCCACAAAGCAGCAGTATACTCTCCGTCTCCGATGTCGAGCCTCATCGATGATGCAGCGTAGGACAAATGCATGATCAATAGTAGAATATCCGGGTCTGAAACCAGCCTGTCCAAGAGCAAATAACTCATTTGATTCCTCTTGGGATCCAACCATAGACTGCAGAACTGAGCCATAAAGCTTCGCCATTGTGTGACTGATCATGAGATTGCGGTAGTTATCGCCAGCCTTGAGAATGGGATGGAGGAGATTCGTGCACTAGGTGGGAAAGCCAGAAGTAACAACCATGTTAAAAGTGTGGGCAATGTAAGGAGAGAGAAGTTGGGAGACAGGTTTGAGGTAGTTTGAGTTGAGTGAGTCAACGTCTTTCGCCTTATGGGGTTGGGCTTTATTAATCGCGGATTCATTTTGGTCAGAGGTAAAAAGAGAGAATGTAGCGGGTCGAGTGATAGCGATAGAGGGGGGCATCTGTAGTTTATAAGCGAGTAGCATATTCCACCCAAGTGTCGGTATCAATGGGTGAAAGTAAAGAAGATTTCTTAGAAATGATTTTCCAGAAAAAAGAGGAAGAGGAAGAGAAAAGGGAGTCTATAAGTTTCTGACCATCTCTTGTTAGAGAGTCTCTTTTCTTTTTACTAAGTACATGACGATACTACTTCTATACTTGCACTAAAAGATTAGGAGAGTGATGCATGGCAAATACCACCTGCTTATGTAAGGTATAGCAATCATGAACATACCATCGGTTATAGGTCTTTCGATGAGTGGAATATGTCTTAGGGGGAAAGAACATGGGTGGCGGCTTGTATAAGGGCAAGCGACAAAAAGCTAGCCTGTTGCTCAATAGGAGAGGAGAAGGGAAAATCTTGCAGAAGAGCGTTGAGAGTGGATATGTATCGTGGGATGAGATGTATACGAAAAGAAAAGTGAGGCTTAGTGGTCTTTGGTCGAATGGTTGGAAGGGGCGAGGTCTGGCCAACAAAGAGTAAGGGCAGCGAGTGATCAACAAGGGTGAGAGAGAGAATGGTAAAGCTGTGAATGAGAGGAATCAAGGCTGGTGAGCCAATGAAGTAATCTACCACACTATGTACGCCTCCATGCGGATGACAAGTGAAGGCTGCTGAATCTGGCCACTGTGATAAACCGTTCAAAATAGCCAAGGAATGTGCCTCGGTAATGTTGGATTTTTCTTCTTCTTACTGATCGAATAATCAGTTATAATCTTCATCCGTTGTTTATCCAGTTCTGCGGATTTTCCCGTGTCTTTACACACTCTGCAGTTTTACAAGTGTTTTTACAATCTGCAGAATTGCACGGAGTGTTACCACAGTGTCGCATTTTTCGCCTGTCAGGATTTGCGAGCAAATATGTAGAGTCGCATTTTTTGCTTTTGCCAAAGTGTCTCAAATGTTAACAAAATGAATTTGGCAATGTGTGGGGCAACCCTAAATCAGTTCTCAAAGGCACTATCGGTTTTTTAACAAAATCCCGACACTGTCGCCTTTTCGCGACTGTGTCGCCTATGGCTGTTTTAGTTCATTTCTGCAGAAGTGACAGTTTGGTTCATTTATGTAGACAGACGCTTTACGGCCAATTTCCACAGCTTATCAACAATCAATGACAAGGAACCGGATGGATGCCAGCGGAGATCAGCCAACTGGCAATCGCAATTGACGACCCCATTTCTTAGTATAAATAGCTATTCATATTCATACAGTTTCAAGATCATCAAAAGCATTTGAATAGTTAGCTCTCTCTCTCAAGCCTGCGAGCTTGAACACTCCTGAGCATTCTAGCTCACTTCTTAGAGTTGTTTAGAGATTGCTATTGCGCCACTGCTTATCAGCATTGAGCTTAATTCAGACTTTCTTTTAGCCGCTCAGAAATTGCTTAGAGTACGCGGTTTCGATCCACAACTTATTGTACTCATTAATTTCTGTTACGTTTTCATACTGAATCAATACTATCCTTTATTGCGTTCAGATTTGTCTTAGAATGTATGCGTTTTTGTATTTTCTTTGTGACTAATTATGTCTTGTGATTCATGACTAATTCGCGAATGATTTGCGACGAATTACTTGTCTGATAACTCAATGCTTTATTGTTTGGCTACGTAATCATTGTACGCAATTATGACATTGCTTTCAAGCTTGCCCATATGAGAACTGGGTGATGATCATATCGACACACTCAGATTTAACTCTTACTAGAGTTATTACTATGTTGCTGCAAGAAGACAATAGAAGAAGTCAAGACACTTCATCTACTCCTCTCAGGTTCTATATGTCAACAAAGGCTCGAAGCGACAGAAGCAGAAAGGCTCCAAGAAGGCTGCAACGAATCAAAAGCTGACTCAGGGTCAAGAACAATCATCGAATCCACAGTCGAAGAAAAAGATGTTTTGCAAGTATTGCAAGCGCAATAACCATGAGATCAAGGATTGTCAAATTCTCCAAGCGAGGAACACAGCCAAGCAACCTGATCAACAAGCAAACATAGTCTCATCATCTCCCCAGGTCGAAGTGGACGAAGGCGCATTCATGGTCAAGGATCAAAGCACATTTTTGGATAATTCATGGTTTCTCGATTCTGGAGCAACTCAACAAATGACCAATCAACGTGAGATCTTCAACTCCTACACGCCTTACAGCATGAAGAAATTTGTTCATCTTGGTGACAATAGTACTCACACTATTGAAGGTGAAGGTACTGTAAGATTGTGATTCCAGCATGATCAATTTAAATGACTATCAAAAGTCTTATATGTTCCTAAACTCTCTACCAATTTGTTATCAGTAAGTAGAATTATAGATTTAGGTCATAAGGTAGAATTCGAATCTGATCAATGCAGAATTATTGATAGGAGTGATAAGATCCTTGCACTCGGCAAGAAGCATGGTTATTTATATAGATTGGCACACTGTTATTCTGAGTCTAGTCAAGCCTTGAAACCTCTGTTCTAGTTAATAAAGCATTACTATAGCATCATCGCTTAGGACACGTGAATCATGCATCGATTTTGAACATGCCCAGACAATCCATGGTTCTTGATCTCGACTATCCTTCTGGTAAGGTCGATCTCCTTGTCTTTTATAGCTGCTTCTTTGGAAAGCAGGCTAGGATTCCTTTTAGATCAAACCATATGCATGCAGCAAAAGGTCTGTTAGATGTTGTTCATGATATATGTGGACCTATGCAAACTCCTTCATTGCTAGATGCAAAGTACTTCATTACCTTTATTGACGAATTCTCCAGAAGAACAGTTGTTTATTTCATTTAACAGAAATCAGAGGCTTTCATCAAATTCAGACAATTCAAAGAGCATGCTGAGAATCAAACTGGCAAACAAATCAAAGCGCTGTGGTCAGATAATGGGAGAGAATACATCTCCAACGAATTCAAGGAGTACTGCCTTAGCAACGACATTGAGCAACAATATATCACCTCCTATTCGCCTCAATCAAGTGGTCTTGCTGAGAGAAAGAACAGAGTCGAATCGGCAAAGTGCATGTTATCACATGCGACACTTCCGAAGTCCTTTTGGGCTGAAGCTGTTTCAACAGCAACCTATATTCAGAACAGATGTCCTACTAAAGGCCTCTCAAACAAAACACCATTCGAAGTTTGGACAGGTACCAAACCTTCTTTATCAAACTTACATATTTTTGGATGTACTGCTTTTGCGCAGATACCTCATGATCTCAGGAAAAAGCTCGACTTCCAGAGTATCAAATGTGTTTTCATCAGCTACACTACTTCAGATCAAGCCTACAAGTTGTTCGATCTCATCGAGTCGAAGATATTCACTAGCCGGGATGTTATCTTCATCGAAGATCAGTTTCAAGACCTCAAAGGAAAGGGCAGTCCCCATGTAGCCGACCTGTCAGATTCTCCTGACGCATTGAACTTTACAGTTCCGCAGGCGACTATTCCCATTGAAGGTCCAAGCTCTTCTACTTCCGACGAACAACGAATCAACGACGAATCAGAAGATGATGATGCAGTTCAACAACTACAGTATGATCGAAACGATCAGCTTCCTCTATTACTCAGGAGATCTTGAAGAACCAGCAGACCACCTAACTGGTATATCAACGAGTCTGCAGCCTATCTTGCTCAAGAACCGACGTCTGTCCAAGAGGCACTCAGTCAGCCTGATTCCGATCTCTGGAAAGAAGCTATGGATAAAGAGTATTCATCTCTTATCAAGAACCAGACATGGACGATTGTCGAATTACCTGCTAGCAGAAACATAGTTGATTGCAAATGGATTTTCAAAGTCAAGTACAATGCAGATGGAAGCATCAACAGGAGAAAGGCACGACTTGTCGCCAGAGGATTTTCTCAAGTATACAACGTCGATTACACTGAGACCTTTAGTCCAGTAGTCAAGCATTCTTCTATTCGACTTTTGCTATCATTTGCCACTGCAGCAGATTTGGATACATCAAATGGATGTACAGACAACATATCTCAATGGAGTTATCGAAGAAGACATTTACATGGTGCAACTCGAAGGTTATATTATCGAGGGTAAACACAATCATGTGTGTAAACTCCATAAGACACTTTATGACTTGAAGCAAATCTGCTCGAGCATGGTTTCAAAGGATCAATACTTTCCTTATTGATCACGGCTACACATCTAGCTCTTCAGATTCAAACGTTTACTTCAAAGTAGTGCAACAGTCTTTTATCATTATCACATTGTTCGTGGATGATACATTGCTTTTCAGCAACAATACCGATCTGATAAAAGAGGAGAAGACAATGCTATCTGCCGAATTCGACATGACTGATCTGGACGAAGCTCATTTCTGCCTTGGTATACATATCCATAGAGACAAAAAATAGAAGTTGATCTACGTTACACAACAGAGGTACATCTACAACATATTAGTCAAATATAATCTGATGAATTGCAAGTTAGCTCTCTCACCAATGGAACCAGGACTCAAATTGTCAAAGGACCAGTGTTCCCAAACAATTCATGAGAAGCAGCAGATGCGTGAGTATCCTTACCATTCTATTATAGGATCTCTTATGTACGCCATGATCTGTACCAGGCCAGACATAGCTTTTGCAGTCAGCTCTCTCAGTCAGTTTATGACTAATCCTGGTATAACACATTGGAAAGCTCTTATCAGAGTCATGAAATATCTTCAAGCTACTATGGACTTTTGCATTTGTTATGGAGCAGTTGGCAACGACAAACTAAATTTCCTCAGTGGTTACACAGATGCGAGTTGGGCAGGAGATATAGATACTCGTAAATCTACTTCCGGATTTACATTCTTCCTCAACAATCGTCCAATTTCTTGGAACAGTCGCAAGCAATCTTCGATAGCTCTATCTTCCACTGAATCAGAGTATATCGCAGCCTCTCAAGCTATCAAGAACAAAGTTACAGTTATAAAAAGTGAAGCCTCTTCCCGTATAATTGCAAGACGAAGAAAAAACATATATTCCGTCACCTGCAACTATTCCCAGAACAGAGCACCTTTCCAAGGGAATTGACCCTTTCTCTGCAATCCTGCAACCTCAAATCTATATGTCTCCACTTTTTGATAAAATTTCTACTAACTGCATATTACGAAACAACTCTGAGAAATCGAAAATCTAGACAGAGGTTCATTTATGAATATCCTATTTTGAAGGATACTAATGGGAAGAGTATCTTTTTCATCCCTACATTTCAAGCCATATCTTGCAACATCTTCTATCATGATGGCAGATTTAGTGTCACCACTCTTGTCTTGTTTTCGACAAGGGCTTATCAGAGTTTTTCATTACTCTACACAAACCCAATGGAAAAATGAAACTGTCAAGGTCAATTATCAATGTTGATGAATGAAGTTTCTTCGTACAGTTGTCAACTCTTTGTACCGTTGGTTTATTTCCTTGTTTCTCTTTATCCTTCTTTGTGCAATTGATTTTTGCATGCGAAATAGCTATTGAACGAGAGTTATCATCTCAAGAATGCATTTGCAGTTCATCTATTTATCTCCAGATCACCTTGTAGAGAGTTAGGATTTTTGTGCGTATTCCAAAATTGAGAAATCCATGTCACATCTGAGATGATTCCTATTTTTTATTGCAATACAAGGTGTGAGATATGCTTCAAAGAGCCTTTTCTAGTTATTGGCCCTTCACATCTTCGATGTTGCGGTTCTTTCGGTGGGTTTCTACAACTATATGGAAAAAACAAGACCACAATTGACTGCGCGTTGTGGATTGCGAGCAGATTGGGCCGAACGCTGGGTGGATATTTCCAAGAAAGCCTGCCGTGTACCATCTTTTCCAGCTTCGCTATATTAACAAAGGACGTTGAAGACAAGCGATGATAGGTTTGGTACAAGGGAATCTGATCCACAATGGCCGTCATTTTGAAGGCTTTATTTGGGTTGAAACAGTACTCTCCAAAACATATATCTCACCTGGTATCCACCTTGGTAGCGGTCAGTAAGGTCTCCACATGGTAATAGGCTTCCAGTACAATGGGATTTGGAGAATTAGTCGTGTCGGTCAGAAAGCGGTTGAGCGCTCTTTGGAAATCGATGGTTGTTCTCGAACCCTTTTCTGACTTTATGATTGGCTAGTTGTAGGCCCCTATGCTAGGAGTTTGCAAGGCTGACCAAGATCGCCTTCTGGGCATTGGGTGGTACGCTGGATCTGCCCGTAGAACCGTAGGAGTCGTAAGATATTCTTTGATAAGCTCTGGGTTGCATAAAAGTGTCATCGGTTGGTTTCTTTTTGAGTAGCTCCTCGAGCTTTCTTGGTAGTGTATAGCCCCTCTTGTCGTGACATCTGGATACCGACTTTTTGAGATTTTATTTTGGTTACATTCCGGAATGGAATGTGTTCCGTTCCCAAACGAGCAACTAAGGCTATGGAGAACTGGCTTGATCTCCTAAGAATCCTCAAGTGAATTTGCTTAACTTTGATCTTCTAAATTCCCTCAATTTAAAAGCCCTTGGTTTGATCTACTATAGGCGTGTGATTAAATTCTAAAAGTCTTGAAGTCAAAATTCCTCAGTTTGACTATCTAAAAGCCCTTAGATGTTCTATATTTTTATAAGAAATATTCTTATTCTAAGCTAACCCTATTTTGTTGCAGTGCTTGTGCAGATTTCAACATCTCTTCTACAAGTTCAAATTGCTGGTCTCTAAACGTTTACGGTTCTCTTTACCATAAGAGCTACTTACTAATGAGTTTGTTTCAAGACTTGCTATTACTGCAGCACATTTGCGAATATTTAAAAAAAATTGATTATTCCTTCCAATTATTCCAATTATTGGTTTGAAACATGTCATCATTGTTTGCAGCCATATGGAATAGGGATTCTATTATAGTGTTTTCCATTAATGGACTTGTGATTGTCGATAACTTATCCAATTTTGGATGCCCATTTGGTGCCTTCTTAATGCATACATTTTCATTTCATATGTACCAAACAAAATGAGTTGAATTTTTTATTTGTCAATAGAAAAAAACAATGCTTTGTATGGGACATGGAAAATTTCCACACGTTATGTATGGTGGATGTGCAGAAATGTGTTATGTGACATAAACTTCTGAGTTTAGGACGAGATATGTCTCATACTAGCCTAGGATGTGTAATAATCAAAGTTTTTTTCATTGATATTGCTTTTGAGATGGATTTCTTATCGATGTTGGAGCTCTTTCGTTTCATAAGGTGTCTGAATTTGATTAATATTGTACAAGTACATGTACAAAATATGAAATTTACTTAGCAAATTCATGTCCATCTCTTGGAATCAAGAGATATGGAGTGAGGTTGAAAAAAAAAACATCTTTGTAAAATTCGGAGGGTTGTAGGCAGATTACATGCATTTAAAATTTTTTCAGAGAAAAATATATTGTTGTAGTCTTGTAGACTCTTTAAGTATTGAGTTGTTGGCCATATATCATTAAGGTTCTTGAGTATCTCATGGTAGGGCTTTGTCGTGTTGCAACTTTTTGCAATTTATTTGCAAGTCTTTTGCATGATTTGAGAGTAAGCTTGGTCATTTCAAAACCCTTGTTGCCATCAGAGAGCAAGGACAAATACTCTCAAACCTTCACCAAGGACAAATCAAAGGACAAAGCAAAGAACAAAGACAAAGGTGGAGTAGAAGATTCAACTCATTCTTCTATCTTCAAAAAGAAGACTCAAGAAGATCAAGCCAATTTTACCATAGAAGATTCACATGCAAGTGAAGGCGAAGCATCTCTCATGATGTCTAGTTTCTTCTCTTTACCCTTCAATGATATATCTTGGTATATTGATAGTGGTGCATCATCACACATGAGTTGCTCCAAGAGTTCTTTTATTTCTATTGAATCTTATCAAGAACTTCAAGAATCAATATACACTAATGTTGGTGATGCATGTTCAATTGAAGGAGCTGGAATTTGTTCCTTGAATCTTGCATCTTCTATGAGTTTATGTTCCTAATCTCACAAAGAATGTGATTAGTGTTGGAAAGTTATTTGATGATGGTTTTGAAGTGGAATTAGATGTCAATAATTGTTTCATAAAGAAAGGTGATGAGATCCTAGCATGTGGATCAAGATATGGTGGCATTTTCAAGTTAGATTTATAAGAGAATGCAAGTACTTGTGATTTTGCATTGATGACTTGTGTTTCCAAGGAGGAAGTATGGCATAGGAGTTTGCATGTTTCTAATTTCAGATTTATGTCTTCAATGGTCAAGGAGATCAAGCCAAGAGTGGCTTGTTCTATGGAAAATCACATGAGGAACCATATTTGATGTCTTCTACCAAGACAAAACATCCTTTGGAGTTGGAACACTCGAATGTCTATAAGCAAGGAAGTTACCTCTTGTTTTTTTACACTTATTGATGGTTTGACAAGTAACCAATGGCTATGTCTTGTCTCTTCAAGTTTCATGGTGCATGCGTATTTTTCATTATGCAAAGCTTTTTGGAGTTATGGAGCTATTGGAAGGAGTGCACTATATGGAGTCTTGTTCAACTATAAGCCTAAGGTTGTGTACCTAGTGTTCTTGAAGGTTATTGCTTTGCGTGATTTCTTGGAAGGAAAGAAGGATGAAGATCCAAGTTTATGGATCATGGTTGGATGCCTATCCACCAAGGAAGGCTACAAAGCCTTTACACTCTCTATCTCGAAGGTGTTTGAGCATGGAGATGTTATTATTTATGAAGATCTATTTTCAATCTTGGAAGAGGCCGAGAGCATAGTGTCTCTAATTGCATCAAAAGTTCATTTTATGAAGAAAAGCCAACTTATAATGGGGTCGAGGTTTGAGAAGGAGTATCCTCAACATGCATTTCCAAGGAGATTTTCATCATTGAACAAGGCCAAGTGTTGTTCTTATTTCATGAAAAAGAAAGGATAAGTGAATGTGGTATTCATTCTATTGTACTCACCTATATTTCTCTTTCTTTAAGTTGAGATTTGCTTATCTCAAAGATCAAGTAAGACTATTCTAGTTTTGAATGAAGTCTTTAGTTTGGATTCAATTCTCGTGTTTGGTGACTTGATTATGTTTCCAAAACATCTAGAAAGCAAGATATTGTATCATCATTTGTATGCTCTTAAAGTGGGTAAGAGCAAGTATGAGTTTAGTACTCATAGTTTGAAAAAAGGAGTTTTTCATGTTTTGAGGCATATTGTGAACAACTTTTGAGAGTAAGTGAGACATCCAATGAGGACACTTACATCCTTAAGAAAGTATTTAGCCTCAATGAGATCAAGTTTGAATGTGGTTTCAAGGTTAGATCCATTTTGGATAGAGTTCATGGTGTTTGGACTAATAAAGCTAGTGTGCTTAATCTTGAATATTGCTCATGGTATAATCTTGATTTATATGATCTTTGTGATCATGATGAGGCATGGAGGCCTCGGATTTTTCAGATTCTTATGCAGCCATTTTCATGCATGTGGACTTCTCAACATCAGATAGATATATTTAAGGAGGAGTGTGAAGAATTGTAAAACATATCTATCTTATGTATGTTGATTTTGGTGGTTCTACCCATGTAAATTGATTGTACATATTCAAAGTGTGTGAATTGATCACATATCCTTGTAGAATAGGGCGAGTTTGAGTTAGGTAGATCAAGTTCCATTAACATGCATAAAGTTTAGTTGGTCTAATATGACATGCATCAATGTTACCAATGTCTAGATTGACATGCATGTAGATTTACACATACAATTGGTCTAATATGACCTTGTAGGAACTTGAGCCATCATAAATGCATTGTGTCCTAAGTTTTCATTGTGACATGGAAGGCATGGAAATATAGTAATGAACACATGCATGTAGTTTTGTACATATCTAGTTGAGAAATTGACATTTGGAGAAAGTAGGTAGAAATTAGGTGCAGTTTCTGCATGCAAGCTATTAGGTGTCAATATGGTAGTAGTTTACACTTGAATAGGTGTAGGAAATGCATTGAATGCTAGTAGTACCACGAATTTAGGCTCTCCTATATATATACATATGGTTCTCATTCATTTCTAATGATGAATCAAGCTTTGATAAAGTCATAATGTCAAAATTGGATCTCATGCTATTTTGCTTTTTTTTGGTATTCTCTCTCGAACTCAATATTGGTGTATTCTTCATGCATTATTTTGCTTGTGAACTTTTCCTATTTGTGAGAAATTAATGTAGCTTTGATCTGTAGCATTCTAGATTGTGCTCTAGCCTCAGATTTGATGGTAGATTGTAGTATTACTCTGTAGGTGATCTGTGTGCCACCATAAAGCATTCTAAAGATCATTCACACTTTTGATGTGGTCCCTCACACATGTGAAGTTGCTGGATGTTTTACAGTCGAGAGTGCATTCAAGCCATTTGGTCGAGAGTGCATTCAAGCCATTCGGTCGAGATTGCATTCAAGCCATTCGATCAAGATTGCATTCAAGCCATTTGGTCGAGAGTGCATTGAAGCCATTCGATTGAGATTGAAGTTTAGGTTGGTTGGGAGCATGAAGGAAGAAGGCGGCGTGGGGGCTTGGTTTAGGTGCTCGTGAAGATGCCGATGGAGGAGGGTGTGGCGTCTGCAGGGTGGCTCTATTAAGATGAAATGAGTAGTCGTTCAAACGCAAGTATTGGCAAATTCGGGCAGGCACATGGAGTGTTTGTAGGAGGAAATGTGCAGGCTGTTTGGATGAGCATGACGTGCAGATCGTGTAAACTTGGAGTGTAGGTTGTGTAGGGCATACTTACAGGGTGTTGTGTGTTTTTTGGTGTGTTTTCTGTGTAGGTCATGGAGGTGAAGGTCGTGAGGGCTTTGGTGCAGGTCTGAAGGAGTTGTTGCAGGTCGTGGGAGGTTGGCAGGTCTTGTGCAAGGTTTGAAAAATGTGGAGGTATTGGAGGGCATGGGCAGCGTGTGTTGAGGTAGTCTGCATGATATGTGGTGAACGTTTGCAGTCAACGAGATGAGATAGGTGTTCAGTCAGGTGATGGATGAAAATGTGGTTGTTAGCAGATGGATTTTTGCTTGCAGATCTTTTCAGAAATCAAACTGTAGAATTAGGAACAGGGAAGACCAAGAATGTTGCAGAATACAAAGTATTATATTCTCTGTAACCACTCAAAATTGTTCAAAGATGTAGATCTAAGCGTGGGTAGGATTGCAACAGTTATAGATTTAGAATGTAGTGGTTCAGGTGGCAACGTGCATCAAATGTTGACAAATTCCCTGCTCTAGAGAATCTGTTTACTATTTCTTTCTCTTCTTTACTTCTTGTTACTTCTTCTGCCTGTTAGTAGATATTGTGGGCCTTTCTTATGTTATTCTTGTTCGTTTTTAGACCCAAACGAAACAGAATGGACTGATCTTCATTGTAGTAAATGTCTTGTTTGTCAGAGACAAATCTAGGGACGTCACTCTTGAACCGTATCACATGCATTCAGAACCAAACATGTAATCAAAACGTTCAACCATAAAATCAGCATGCAGCCTAGTTGAACAAACCATGATATCCTACTCTAATGTTGCAAATCGAAATGGACAGGTTCTTGAAATCTGAAAACTAAGCTAACATATCCATTTGAATGCAACGTGACTTTAATCCACAACTACAATCTACAACCACACACAATAGGGGATGGAAGGGCAAGATCATTAATGCATCACTCAAGAAACAAGAATGATCAAGGAGCTCAAGGATGCATCAAACTCGTGGAAGCTATTCTCATTTAAGCATGGAGTAGATACATTACACAAAAGCTACCTTCTACAAAGGGGGAGTATCTTAAATAAGCAAGAGAGCTTCCTAGGTGGCATCCTAGTGGAAATTCCAAATTACACAAATTACAAGTGGAATTACCTCCTCCACTAGAAGTCACCATCAAAAGGCGACTCACTCAACTTTTCTAAGAAGGGTATATTGGCATTTATTACATTTGCCTAGAAATATTAATTCCTACATGGTCATTCCATCTTTCAAGATTCACCATGAAGCTTACACAGTTTTCACTTGTCATTCTTAACTAGTACTTCTCAGTTCTCAATCTTCATCCATCTCGTCTTCTTAGAGACCTCTTCGGTCTAAGGTGAGAGGTGCTCTTGGGTAACTCGGGTCGAGTATCTTGGAGATTCGTTAGAATCAGCCAACAGGGCCCTTTGCTATATTTAGTAAAAGCTAGTAGCCTAAATAATTGCCAAAGACCCCATCCCAAAAGCAAAGTATGTGAACATGATGGAAATGCTACTTTTGCTCCAAGCTTGAGGTTGAATGAATGTTTTAATTTGAAAAAAATTGTGTTTAACTATGCAAACAAGTGAGAGCGAGAATTTTGATTCAAAGCTTATATGCTTACATAAATTGCGATGTAATCAACTGCTTGTTATTAGAAATTTAACCTTTGCTTTGCTATTTGTGAGACAAAACTTGACGTGATTCCAAAGTTCAAAAGGACAAACAAATACAATTTATTGATTTCTTCATTGTAGACAACATCTGAACAGAATAAAAAACAAGTAGAATGATGCAAGCAACTTCAAAACCACTCGCCTTTCATGCACATGAGTTGTACCTGAAGGGTGCAACCGCCTTGTAGGGCAAGCCATGTATCAAAGGGAGCAGAAATAAGACCACATTATTGACTAGCTCTTTTGAATGCTTCATCCACATACTGACTAGAGCCAACCACTACACCAGCTATTACCTCCGCATGACCTCCAAGAAATTTTGAAACAAAATGCACCATGATGTGCTCGCCCTAGGAAAAATTGATCCTGAATCGCTTAGCTTCTGCTAGAAGTCCATCAATGTCTCACGATAAATGGTTATTCTGGAAAAGATGCTGATTTTGAGGAAAGAACAACAATTGCACAAATTATTTCAATAAAGCATAAATGACAAAATTGAAACAATGTAGCAACATTATGGTTGGAATAAATCTGAATATGGAAAATAGGTGAATAGATTTTATGATACGCATTCATCGAGGCATCCTACATCTGATAAGGCCTAGACAAGCACAAGGCACTATCTTCCACAATGTAGAAACATCGACTTTCAAGATAATCAGTCCATCAATGTGATGTAAAATATTTTGGGCCTTAAACATGTTTCAAAGGCTTGTTTCTCGAGGGTGTTGCAAATGTATTACAACAATACACAAAGCACCATGCTTCTCGCACACTTCTACCGCAGCCCCCACATCTGCAACTTGAATCAAAGGATTTGCAACTAATTCCAGAAACACAATAGCTCTTATCTGTGTTTTAGTTCATAGGGAGCAAACACTTTTGTAAGCATTGAATCCAACAACGTTGACTCATGAACATCCTCAAGTATAAGATGGATTCCAAATGCCCTCAAGTCAATTGCAAAAAATTCATGCGTGCCACCATTAGAGTTTGAGTGAGTGATTAGGATATCATCGAATTTGCACATTGTTAAAATAGCTGACACAATAGCTCCCATTCTTGATGAGGTTCATAAACCTGCAGGTCCATACAAGTGTGTGAGAGATCTAGGATACTAAGAAATTTTCATGCACAAATGAGCTCAAAGCTAATACAGTATATGAGATATCCAAATTGGCATAGTAAACGGTTACGTAGACAACTCAACCTTAACATCTGGAGCACCACCTGTTCAGGCTAATCAAACTACATAGATGTGTTGTGTCGTTGTTGATTTCTCACACATTCTTGGACATTTACCAAGGTTGTGAAGAGCCATTCTTAGAATATGAAAGTTCGTCATGAGACATCTTGAAAAATACTTTCATTTCAAAGTGCTTCCTCAACGTTGTTAGTTAAAAATTATAGAAGTAAGTTCCAAACAAAAAGAAAGCAGTTTCTACTAATTAGCTAAAAATTAAAATAAACTCGATCATCAACTGCAAAAGGTACAAATTAGATGTAATTAACTTCGTAAGTGTGGTCGAATCTTTTAGAATCTCAAACTGACGCTTGATCATTGCAAGGTGGTTGAGTGACAAGCTTAGTCTCAACAAGAATTGAATGCCTAGCAAGTTACTGTAGAGATTAGGCATATTCAAATATAAATGATGAACCATCACTGCACGTGGTCGCATAAAGCCGGAGATTTTCAATCT
This sequence comes from Diphasiastrum complanatum, assembly GCA_029204225.1. Taxonomy (NCBI): domain Eukaryota; kingdom Viridiplantae; phylum Streptophyta; class Lycopodiopsida; order Lycopodiales; family Lycopodiaceae; genus Diphasiastrum; species Diphasiastrum complanatum. The sequence goes on from CM055104.1 coordinate 46,165,135, forward strand.
AACTACCTCACAGGATCGATGCAACTGCTGGTTAAGATGCAGTCCCAGGCATATTGATGGTGCTCAAATCATCAAAATCTTAGGAACAAACTCTACAGATTAGATCTCATTACAATCAACAAAGACTTCTGATAGAAAGGCAAGATAAAGTTATATTACTTACTTCGGTGTCCTCAAGCGCAGCAACGGCTGAAGTCAGTTTGTCACCATTTGGAGAATTGAACCTTCAATAGGCATGGGAACCCGACTGAGACTGCGCCAAAGTCTTCTGCCATCGCCCAAGAAAACATAGAGAGTGAGAGAAGGCCAACGAGATGTGTCCGAACGGTCGAGATCTGAAACATTAACGAGCTACGGAGAGAGAGAGAGAGAGAGAGAGAGAGAGAGAGAGATTTTTCGCGTGCGTGCGAGTGCACGAGACAGAGACGTTTTACGCGAGTGCTTGAGCGAGAGAGAGAGAGAGAGAGATTTTTCGCGTGCGTGCGAGTGCACGAGACAGAGACGTTTTACGCGAGTGCACGAGAGAGAGAGACGTTTTACGCGAGTGCTTGAGCGAGAGAACGTGGATGAAAATGGCATGTTATTATTAAAAAAATTGATGACGTGAATTTTTGGTTTTATAAAAATAAATGATGATCTGAAATTTTTTCCTTTCAAAGAACTTTAAAATAAGTATTAGCTGGCCTTATAAACAAAAAGTTTGAAGTTTTTAAGGCAAACATTGAGATTAAAAGCAATCCATAATTTTAACATGAATCCACCATATTGTAATGTCTTGGAGTATTTAGCAACACTTGTATGTGGGGTTCAATAATGAGACATATGGTTATTGAAAATCTTTCGAGTATTTTGCACTCTTTTAATTGGATAGTCATAGATTGGTGACTCTACTATCTTCGCACTAGATTCTTGCAACCGCAACTTGATAGTTCCCATACTTCCAGGTGTTTAATATGAATCAAAACTATCAAATGTCATAGGATGTACTTGACTATCTCCAAGGAATCTGTTATGTTAAACTTGGTATAGCTCAACTTTTGTAGGTATTGCTTGTAGTAGAGTATTTTGATGCGTATTGGCTTTCTAAAAAAATTCCTGTTGGTCCATATGGTTGCCCCACTAGTGTAAAACTACAATTGGTTGGTACATTTATTCTATTGAGTAATGCTTTGCTATCACCTCTAGCGCTTTAAATATGAGTGACTGTCGGTAATTTTTCACAGTTGTGCCTTGATACAAGCTTTGCAACTGGGTTTAGGAGAATCTTTGTGCACACTCATATCAAGATTGAGTCACTCCTCGTAACTAGAACTTGTATTTTATTGACCATGTCAGATGCATTTGATATTCCCAGGGGAGCACCATTGGACAAGTTGTAAGTTTTGAGTTGAAATTTGGGATCATCTGTTTACAATATATCCTAGTAAATGCTTCTAATGCATAGATACTAGATATGAATTTTGAATATTGATATGATTATGTTTTCCAGATAACTCGATGCTACATACTAGAACATGAATTGATAATCACGGATTTACTGGAAGAATGGAGCCACAAACTAGACATTGGTGAAATTGGTAAGTCTTTGCAAACTTTTCAAGCATTGACATATTCCATCAAACTAGCTAAAACCCATTTGACCTACACTAGACTATAACTTTGAGTATGCTTGGATAACAATTTGTAAGTGTTGTAACTATGTCTTGTGAATGTGTCAGATCGTCCAACTTTTACACCGAAACAGCTGATCTCACATTCACCTCTAAGGGACTATGGCCTCTGCCATGCCCTAAAGATGTTGTGTACCTTTTCTAGATATGGATATACTTATTCGTCTTCATGGGTGGTTTTTTTTCTTAAGAATGCTTTATTATGTAAGAGATCTCGTTCAAGTGTTTATGCTTTTTATTGCATGGCCCTGTTTGGGTTCTTGTAAATCATCTTGCACATAATGACGATGAGTGGGAAGGGTCTAGTCTTAAGGATGCCACACCATGTAAACCAAGGGTAGTTGCCTGAGGCCAATTGGCTTCACACAGGTGGTTGGGGCCCTTTTTGGATGTGTTAAGGGGGAGTGTTAGAATCAAAGATTAATTAATTATTCATTTATTATTACGTAGAAATTTATGGACCAAGCCTTGTGAGCTAGTACTTGGCCCTTTGCTATATTTACTAAAAATGAGTAGAACTTGACTTAAAGTCAAGTTAGTGATTCATGTGCTAATTATAAAGCACCAATTTGCTAGTTTTAAAGATGATTTAACCATATTTAGACACTATATTTGGTAATTGCTTTTAGGTTGCTTTTGCTTTTGGCATAGAAAATTACCTATAAGTAGGGGTTGGCGCCCTGCTCCATATCATCCTCTTTGTATCATACATCTTCTCCTTAACCTAAGAGAGTTCAGTTGGTGTCTACTTGTCTTATCTATCATAGTTGTTTGTTATATGTGTGAGTTCTATTATGTTATAGTCAACTCCGATCTAGGAATTAGGCAAAATTTCATCACAAGTAGGTGCAATTGAGAATTAACCAACCTACAAGTGAACCATAAATTGCTAACAAGACTTGTTTGAAGCAAAAAGAATGAAGCTTCTAATGCAGATTCTGAGATTGAAAGCAATCCACAATGTTAACATGAATCCACCATCTCCTAATGTCTTGTAGTATTTAGCAACACTTGTATGTGGGGTTCTTTGTAGTGAACTTATCAAGATTTCAGCATGTTATACAAGACAAGTAGGAACAATGGCGTGATTCAAGATCTAATCATGAAAAATTAGTTTGATCCCCGAAAATTAGTTTGATCCCTCAAGTAAATTCTCCTTAGTTTGATCCTCTAGATGTAAAGTTGACCTAGTGTCAATCTTAGGTACTCGTAAGCCAAAGGCGCGAGAAGGACCCAAGTAGTTCTAAAATGCAATTTGGATTTTAAACTTTTTATGATAGTCAAGTTATTATCGCACATGGTTTTTGGGTGAACCAAAAACCCTAATCCTAACTTTGTCTATAAGTAAGGATGTGACACCATTTTGTAATCACTTTTCATTTGCAACAATAGAGATTGAGAGATAGAGAGAGAAGCAAAACCTCCTCCTCCTACCTTTTTGGCCAATTTTTTTTTATTTTATTTGTTTTTTTAATATTTAGGTAAATTTATGAAAATGCCAAGTATTTAAAAAAAACTTTTTAAATACATTTGTGTAGTTTAGGCACAAATGTTTAAAATGTTTTTTAAAGGATAATTTTGTGTGTGTTGTATTTGCTAATTGAGTGTGGATGTGTTCGTGGATTCTCGCATGGATACATGCTATTTATTTGTGTTACCTGGTTTTATGATTATCTGCTCCTTCACACGAGATTCGAATTTTCATGTCTTGCCATTTCTAGGGTCTTCTCTGTGGTTGCATGCGATGCAATGAACGGATGTTTGGTGTTCATGTTCTGTGGTTTCATACTAGCTCCAAGATTTTTGTTACCTCCCTTCAAAGAGTTTGGGTGATTTGGTGTTGCGTGGCTATACTTGCGTTGGTGTGCTTCAAAGATTTCTGGTGGTTGTTTTCAAGAGACCTATTTTTGGCGCTGTTTTCAGGTCTTCTTCCTGTAAAACATTTTGTGTGAACGTGTCTCTTTGAAGTGTCGCGATTTGCTGTAAAAAAATATGAATTTCTGTTGTAAAAAAATATGAATTTCTCGCTGTTTCCACTATATTTTCAGGAGAAGGTAACTTTCGTTGCTCTGTCAAAGTTGTTTAATTTGCTTCGCTTGGTGATGAAAGGATATGGAGTGTTGACACCAACAACAAACTTGACGAGTTTTGTTTGGTGCGAACTGAATTATAAGAAGTATTAGACTCAAGCTCTTCGCACACTGGAAATTAGTTGCAAGTTGTGACTTTTGAATTTCAAGTAGTGCTTTGGCCGTCTTGTTTTTTCTATGTTGCTTGCTTCTGTCTTTTCATTTCTTGCAGTGTAGCTAGAGAGCGTTGGAAAGATCAGTAAGTCTGATCACTTTTTGTTTGTTTTTAATGTTGTGACTAATTTCTTCTGGAACTTGCTTTCTTTTGCAGGTGCTGATGATAGCTTGGGTGTCTAGGAAGCACGATATTTGAAGAAAAAATGCAAGTTCATCTGTTTGAACGAAACTGAATGCTTTCGAGTGACGGATTGTCAATATGTTTTGGCCCGCCCTCCAGCTCCACGACTATCATCTGGTTGGAGCGACGCATGGAACACCATCACTATCCTACGAACCACTCCTGCAAGATTAGCAGAATATTTCAAATGACATGCGTAGTGTCACTTGAATCTAGTCTTAGGATAAGCTATTTTAAGTTCCGATGCCTCCAACTTTCAAATTCCTCGGATTTTCTTCGTAGTCATCATCAACTAGGAAATAGACTCATACCTTCACGCATACATTTTGGGTTGATGACAAATGTGCACCAACATGAACTATTCGATCTATCTCCTCGTCAGGATCTTTAAGGTTTAGTGGAATTGTTTTAGCATGTCCTTCAAAGGAGTTAGAACTTGGTGTAGGTTCCCGATGTGGCTGTGGTAACTGGATAACAACGTCTTCCAGTGTAAAATCTTTGAACTTCTGTGGAGGATCAAAAGGTGGGCCTACAAAAGTTTCGGGAACTTTGGGAATCATCTGAGTTGATTCACTACCGGACGTGGAAGCTTGGTTGGATTGTTTGAGTTATGTCTCCTTAGACAAGGGCTTTATCGGTTGTTTAAGCTTCTCACGCATCCGTTTTTGATGCTCAGTTATTTTTGTGTCAGTAACTTTAGTTTTTTGTAACCGAGGGTTTTGTGGTTTTTGAGTGGGCGGTGTTGTTGTCTCACTGATCATGTCTTCATCGATTGTATGCCAGACTTCATTGGGATACATGTCCCATGTATACACTTTTGGTTTGGGTCCATACGCTTGTGTGTTGGGTACCTTGGATATCAGTTGGACATGAGCCAACGGTCCTGGTGTCTTTATCTCCTTAGGAATTGATTTTGGCGGATAAGGTTGTGCGTCGAGATATAGGAGTACATGTTCATCCGTCATTTCTACATCATCCATGGAAAGAATACCTTTTTCCAAAATATAGGTGGTAGAGACACTAGGTTCTCCTGGGCACCAAGCTATAGGAATCAGGTCAATCATCATGAGTGGGATGATGGGTGTGTCAATGGCTGTAGAAGATGGGAGAATATTCACATCTTCTGCAGCTGTTTTGATATGACATCGATTGGAATCAGCACAGTCCACAGTGGCTAGTGCGTGACCCCAATTGATTATGTCCATGGATCTCATATAGTGGCCTATTGGTTGGATCGGGACACTATCTGATTCGTCATATGTTGTGGATGACCAATCATCGTATACCTTGGCGGGCTTGACATGGCCATTTGAGTCAACAGTGACTCGTTTATCGTGGTTGCCAAAAGTAATTTTGCTATGTTTCCAATCTTGGACAACACCTGCCATCTGGAGCCAGGGTGTACCAAGAAGGAGTTTATAAGTATTGGCATCTTCTGGTAGGTCTAAGATGACACAATCGATGACAAACTTGACATCTGCTATTCGAACTTTTATATTTGATAAATGACCAGCAGGGTCGGTAACTTGTTGATCAGCCATGCGGAGTTTGTATTGTGGTTGATCGAGGGTATGGAAGCCCCATGACTTTGCCAAGGACAAAGCCATTATATTAACGCCTGATCCGCTATCGAGTATAGCGGATACTGTGGGATAATCTTTATAGGACAAAGGTAGGGTGATGCTAGTCCCCTTAGCAACACCTATATTCAGTAGATTCATAAGAATCTGGGGAATTTCAGGAATCTCTTCTGTTTTCTACTGTTCATAAGGAATAGTAGGCAGCTGAAAACTTTGATGGATATAACGTTGAAGCCCAGTGAAGGATTTTATTGCGGTATAGAACGACATAGTGAGTTGAGCTTGCAAGAGATCTAAAAATACTTCAAGTCCTTGTAGGGATGGCTCCTTTTCGGAGATTGGAGCTGATAACAGACTTTCTGTATGTTCTTCCTCTCGCAAAAATTCATCTCGGAATTCATTGTATTGCCTTTGTTCCACTTGTGGGTCTGGGTAGTCTTTTGGTAATGTGGAAGCCGTCAAATAGCTTCCATGTGGATTAGCTGATTTTCCATGGTTTTGCTGATGTTCTTGTTGTTGGCGTTGTGCTCTAGTGAGAACTCTAACAGGTTCAGATGATATATGATGTGCTGAATTAATACTGTTGGGTTGTTTAGGACAATCCTTGAAGCTGTGTTTGCGAACACAATCTGGACATGCCACATGGTATTGGTTTTTAACTTTACAGTCAGCCATGAAATGTCCTGTTTCACCACAAATGAAGCAACGGTTACTCATGGGTCCTGTGGCGATAGCGTAGCCATCTTGGATGGCTAGCTGTGCTGGGTTCTATGTTTTTGTGCTCCTAGATCTTGTTGTCCTCTTGGAGGTGCTCCTAAGAGCGCCAGTTGTGGTTGAGGTTCATGTCTAGGTTGTCTGGGTAACTCTTGGATGTGGATTTGGTTGTTTTGTGGTTGGTAGTACGTGTGGTGGTGCTGCAAAACAAACGGTTGTCGAGGAGGTTGATAATGTCCCCCTGACTGGTTTTGAGGTTGGTTCCTCGGATTATAATAGTAATAAAGGGATGTATGCCCCATAAAGTCGCAGATGTCACATTTGATCAAGGAAGTATCTGGGACCGGTTGGTATGACGGGCACTCATTACCAGTGTGTGCACCTCGACAATGCGGGCACCATGTGTTCTCTCGTCTATGGTGGATTTGGCCAGTGGGTAACTGACCTGGCATCGAACTCTAGATAAGCTTAAGAGTATTTTGAAACTCTTTTGTGAGTTTCTCAATTTGTTGTTGGTGTTGCTAGTTAAGCAACTCCATCTGCGTTTTCCACAACTGTTCTCGAGTTTCGTCATTTGGTCGAGCTTCTTGGACAGCACAATGTGCTTTCCGTTCACGTGGTTCGTCGACATCGGAGCCCTCGTCTTCTTCCCGAATGGCATTAGACATGGCTTGTTTCAATGATGTATAGTCATCATTGGAATGAAGTTCACGTCGTATCCATCGTGGAAGTCCAACGAGGAACCAAATTATGAGCATGGACTTACTGGGTTGCTCTTGTGTGAAAGTATTGTACTTTAGGACCATAAATGGATCTACAAAAGATCCACAAGAGTGATTGGATGCTTGCTTAACAATCTATCAAAAAACTAGACACAAAAAAATTGATCTAGATTGGCAATTTGACAAACAACAAGCATTAACAATCAAAAGCATTGATAAACATTGAAATCTGAGCCCACACGTGTGTAATACAGGATGTAGTACGGCCTTCAACCTAAGAAACAAGTAGAAATTGATTTGGTTTCATTTGGATTACAAAAACTCAATGTACATAGTGAACTAGCTTGAGATTGCCAATGAGCTCCAAAAATTTTCTATCTTCTCACTATGGAGAGAGGGAATACAAAGCTGGAATGAAGATAAGATGAAGTGAAAACTACTTTCAAACAAATCTTGCCAAGAAATGGATTTGATTGTCTCTAGAAACTCACTAAGGTCTCTCTCTTGTAGTTTTTCACTCAAATTAGATTTCTAATCCAACAAATGGACTTATAATCTCAGTTCTAGCACTCCATCACAAAGTTGGAATGAAGATAAGATGATGTGAAATCTACTTACAATCAAATCTTGCCAATTTTGGCTATTTTTGGACAAAAAAATGGCTTACTCTCTTTCTTCCTTCTTGGTGTACTTTCAAGACCTGTTTTTAACCTTAATAGGACTTGAACTCAGCCTAGATTAATTAGATTCCATGAAACAAATTCAAATCTAATCAATGGCAAATGATCTTGGTAGATTATCCTAGGATCTCCACCAAAAATTACACCAACAGCTCACAAATTGAATTTTTTTGGATCAAATGAATACCGTGCATTAAATGCAGGTTCAGAGGTGCCCACACATGTGGACAGTATGGATTTGGACCCCTACCAAGTTTGGGATCAAATCTCCTCACCAAAATCAAGATTCTAGCTTGCCCTCTCAATACTAGTTTTTAGCACCAAAACTTGCTAAAAATGGATTTGCATTAGATCAATGGCTTATGCTCTTGTACTTGGCTCTGATACCATGTGAAAGTACTGTACTTTAGGACCATAAATGGATCTACAAAAGATCCACAAGAGTGATTGGATGCTTGCTTAACAATCTATCAAAAAACTAGACACAAAAAAGTTGATCTAGATTGGCAATTTGACAAACAACAAGCATTAACAATCAAAAGCATTGATAAACATTGAAATCTGAGCCCACACGTGTGTAATACAGGATGTAGTACGGCCTTCAACCTGAAAAACAAGTAGAAATTGATTTGGTTTCATTTGGATCACAAAAACTCAATGTACATAGTGAACTAGCTTGAGATTGCCAATGGGGGATCTTTGATGTATGATCAGACCAGATCAGACATGGCTTATTTTGTTAGCACTATTAGTTAATGGTAGATTTGTATAGTAGCATTTTGGATCATAAATATCATCAATTGCTACAATGGGTGTGTTCAAATTTGTTCACAAAATGACAAAATGAAGGCAAAGGTCAAGGACAGCGAGGAGCACCCCCTCAATTCAGCATCTACACTACTCACATGTCTTTTGACTTCTTCACAGGCTAGTTCAATAATCATGCAGCATGCTGGTAATATAGCATACATTTGTCATGCCCTTCTTTCTTCCTTCATTGTAAGTGCTAGCTCAAGAAGAAGGTGAGTTCCTAATTCATAGAAGCATGCTCGCAAAGGCAAAAGATGGCATGATTTTGCAGCTAAATTAGATATAAAATGATCTCCTTATAGGTAGACGTGGAACCTACAACAAACAAAACACACTAAAATATTTCGGTCTCTCACATCATCATGTGTCAATCGTTCTGTTATCAGAAGTTTATCCAGTGATTTAAGATTGTTTATCCAGTGATAGCCCGGTAGTCAGCTTCACAATCTGCAGATAGATTTACAGCACCATCAACCGAAGATCAACAACAACAGAACAGCTAAGTGCTTAGAAAGCTGCGAAAAAGATGCAAAAGGGCTGTCTGCATTCTCCATATCCTTAGCAAATAGATAATGATGATCATGATAACCGAGTCTCTGACTCTACTTCTCCTACACGCAGCCGGAATACGACGATGGCAAAAACCTAGACTTTCTTGGCAGCTAAGGGCGCTAGAGTATAACCTGCCACTGCGAAGACGTTTCAGATCTCTACATTACTTAACCAAACGTAATTCTAAACCACAAGAGTGCTATATTTTCATAATCTGTAATAGCATATACATATAGACAAAATTTCCCGGTGGTCGGGTCCTGCATCACAAGTAACATGGTTACTGACTATTCAGCTCACACCAAACTGGCGGTCTTGGTCTCAAACTTTTCCTCTAACTCAGCACCAGCACGCAGCCCTTTCTTCATCCTTCAAACGGGAGTTTTCTCCTTGAGACATACTGATCTCGTAATCAGTATCGACGCCTTCGCAGGCGTTCTGCTTCCAAGCGTCTAGAGATTGCATCCACCATACCAGTACACCTGTCTATCACCTCTGCCAACTGAGTGGCCTGGGAGGCTACCACAGTGTAGGCTGCCTGGTAGTACCCAATCTCTGTTTCCAATCGTACGACTTCATTCTTGGCTGCAGCAAAGTGGCCTTGCACATTCAACAACTTGTCTCTCAGATCCATGAGCTTTTCTTTTATAATCAACACTTTGGCTTCACTGGCAGCAAGGTTATTCTTTAGCATTTCCACATCTGTAGATTCCCTCACCTTACCTGTAAAGCTTTTCAGAATATGGGCTTTTAACAGAGGTGTGCTTTCTATCCATTAATCCATCCACTTGACATCCACACATTTAGAAGTCAACCAAACCTCGGCATCTTCATCAGCAACAGGAAATCGGGTTGATATCAACTGACCATGACAAGGTGTAGAGTCTCCATCATTATAGAGAACTGTTTTGATGCTGCTGGTAGGCGTCACAGGTGGCGAACGCAACTCTCCGGCATCCACTGAAGTAGTGTCATCAACTGATTTTACGGGAGTAGTTAGATCAACTGACAGTACTAGCTCAGCCACCAAAGAGTCTTTACCAACATCAATTCGCCCTTGTGGGCCTTGTGAGGACTTTTCAACGTGGAAATCTTCTATGATCTGCATACCTGGCTCTTCTGGTTCATTTCTGGCAGTAACATTCACACCTGCTTCAATAGTAACTTCACTTGGAACACGAACTTTAGCATTAGGAACACTCCCATCAGATTTCAAAGCAACAGAGCCAACCTCAGGGATCATAATAACCACAGTATCAGGGACATCTGGTACGCGACCTTGCAGAAAAAGTGACTTCCGTTTAGCCATCTTCGTTAGCCTGACTTTCACTTTAGGCACATTAGGATCAGCAGCAACAACATTGTCATTACCAGAACCAGCAACTTCATAAGGCATCTCACTAGAACTGGGTAGCACAATCAACCCACTTCCCACATACTGAAAAGTGGGAATGCCTAACCATTCCACTATCATTTTATTCCAAGGTAGAGGAAACTCCAGTCTTTTGGTCTTTCCTGAGGCGAATCGACTGATATCCGTCTTGATCAAATCCACGGTCCACTCAGCCCAATTCAAAACGACACCATTGAAAGCTTTAACAGCAGCCTCAACCAACGCAGCATTGAGAAACTTAGGACGGGCTCGCCCTGTCAATACTTCCGCCACCCAGGTAAGAAATTCAAACAGCTCAGGATCCTTGCACTTTCCCAAGGCAAAACATGACTCGTGAGGGGTTGGTTTTTCCCCACCAAAATAATCTCTCAACATCTCAGCTCCTTTGGCGTCATACAACCTCTTCTTAATAGATTCGCCAGTAGAAGGAAGCTTCAAACTAGCGGCGGCCCATTCACACATCAAGAATCTTGATCGCCCGTCGGAAGTCTTCACAGTCCATGACTTCTGATCACAATTTTTTGCCATAGGCTCAATTACTTGCAAAATGACAACCGGCCATGCTTGAATGGCGAAATCCAACAGCCCAGCATCGCTCAAACGTTTCCTACCAGCTCCAGCAACATAACCAACGAAGAGAGAAGGATCACGCATAGCTGCTACTGCTGCCTAATACATATAAACCTCTCTGCATGAAAATTATGCTTCTAGCTGCCTCCTTATAAACCCAAAACCCTGAGCTTTGTGTGCTCTATTGTCAGTAACTTGTTAGGCAAACGTCAGATCAACACACTTCATGAAAGTAAACAATTATCACATGAATTGCAGATTTGCATGCAAAAAGCACAAATTCGCCATACTCCACAAAAAAGCATACTCACTACACTACGTGTTGCATTTCTCAATATTTATTCAACAACTACATATGCTTCAACAAGTACGACTTGCTTACATGCCAAGCCTTATCATTAAGCGTAAGGACCGCAACAAAGCTACCTTATCCTTACTAACTAGCTAGCCACTATTGACTCTTAGATGCCCTTAGTTGGCCACACACTCTCCCTCATTTCATAGTCTCTTATAACTATTCATCTAAACCACTCTCTAATTTTTGGCCCTGCCAGTATGGCAAGAATAATGCGCATTTTTGTTGTTGCTGACCTGGCAGCATAGGGCTTTTTTGGGGACGAAAGTTGGTTGCCCAACAAATATATTGAAAAAAAAGTGTATTCATTACAATAGTTGATGGGAATTTATTGCCTCGGCCATGGAGGTGTCCCACGAGAAATGACACCTACCTGGCCATTTCATTCTCCCTACATCGTGTTTTTGAGGGATTATCATAGATATTTTGTAGACATCTTAGCCTCAGATCATCAAAGACCATATGGATGGTGGAATTCTCAATGTTCCTAGAATGAGATATTTCGATGTACAATGGCATTTAGCAAGTGTTTTGAAAACAATAAAATGTATGTACAATGTCTCATGGGGCTACATCCAAACATCCTTGTCTATACTACATGAACATGGGGGCCAGATCACATCACACAATACATGGTCAATAGTTGTAAATTAAGTTCAATTTCTTTCTTTGCATTACTTATTTCAATTTCAACATTAGCTTGATAATACATTTTTGTATGTCCAATATATCTTGAGAGATCATTTGACATTCTTTGCAAATACATATGGAAGCTTGAGTATTTGGTCATCACAAGGTATGGAAAAATCACATTGGGTGAGCACTCAACATGGATGAACAAAGAAAAAAGAAGCTACATTTTGTAAATGTTTCAATGGTTCTAACAAAGAGTCAAATTTGACATATAACCAAGTCTTTTTTATTACAAAAAGTAGAAAAAAACATGCAAGTTAAAACTTTGTACTCATTCTTATTAGAATGTACAAAATACATTGTTGATAGAACAAAAATTATTTCTCTTCACCAAGATTTTCATCCTCTCACTGATCTAATTTCATTTCATAGATAATTCAAAAAACTGAGAGAAACTAAACTTAATTTGGTACTTTAGCTGATTTTGGTACTTAAGTAGTACTTTAGCTACTTTTGGTACTTAATTTGGTACTTTTGGTATTATGGTAGTAATTAGCTGCTTTTGGTACTTAATTTGGTACTTTAGTTGTATTTGGCTCTTAATTTGGTGCTTTAGCTGACTTAACTTGGTACTTTAGTTGCTTTTGGTACTTAATTTGGTACTTTAGCTGCTTTTGGTACTTAAGTAGTACTTTGTTGCTTTTGGTACTTAGTTTGGTACTTCTGATATTGTGGTAGTAATTAGTTGCTTTTGGTGCTTAATTTGGTACTTTAGCTAATTTTGGTACTTAGCTTGGTACTTTAGTTGCTTTTGGTACTTAATTTGGTACCTTAGCTACTTTTGGTACTTAAGTAGTACTTTAACTGTTTTTGGTACTTTTGATATTATGGTAGTAATTAGCTGCTTCTGGTTCTTAATTTGGTACTTTAGCTGCTTTTGGTACTTAATTTAGTACTTTAGCTGATTTTGGTACATAACTTGGTATTTTAAAAAGCTGCTTATGGTACTTAATTTGGAAGTATAGCTTCTTTTGGTACTTAATTTGGTTATTTGGTACTTTCTATGTGAGGATTTACAGTGAATAGTTTGTTTTTAAATTAACACTATCTACTTTGTAGGAAAAAACAAAATGGATGAGTACCCGATCCTGCGGAAAATCTGTTACTCAGCCGAAGAGCTTCATAAAGAGTATGGCTTGAGACTAGAGGGCGAACTTGCAAAAGACCTGCTAGACACTGATCTATCAGACAGTCAGTGGCTAACGGTCTTTAGGCTGGGATAGAAAAAAAATGTTAAGATATATCTTAACCAACTGCATGCTGATGGAGGGAGCATTGTGGTGACATTCTGGAATAGGATACAAGTATATGGTTCGGTAATTTTGACTAACACTCTTCATGCTTTCTTTCTATCACTTCCATTCTCGGTGGGTTTTTCGTCTTTTGGTTATCCTGGAGTACCAAAGTTTTGTGGGTTGTTGGTACTTTTTTGTTCGTAGTACTTCAAGATTTTTTTGTTCTTAGTTCTACATTTTTTGTGTTCAAGGTACTTATTTGTTTTACTGAAGTACCAAAAGTGGTACTATTGGTTGTTGTCTTAGTGTAAATCTCGATAAAGAAGACTTACCAAAATTGAGCTGAAATCTGAAATATGACACTATTGAGCTGAAATATGTAATCTGTCATTTTCCTTCTCTAACCTCACATAATCAGGTACAGATAGCCCTATGCCGACTAAGAGCTCCCCCATGGGCAATTTCTTGCATGAAGACCAACAACTGAACAAGGACCTAGACGCGGATTCAATGATAAATAAAGTGCTGGAAGAACTTTCAAAGCTCAAGGATGATACAAAAATCGATATTTGCAGCGGAAGTGGTGAGCAAGTGGTGTAGTGGATCGGAAGTACGACAGTTACCAGCAATGCATTCAAGATGGATCAAACAATACAACAATGCGCAATAGAACTAGAATGTAGACAAAAACTTGCACTCTGATAATTATAAAAAATGGAATACAAGAGCGTGAAGTTGGCGCAAATTAGTGGGTGCTAATCAGTCTTCAGCTAAGTTCATATTGATTCAAAAACTACAACTTGACTATTTACAGCATAATGCCTACAAGATGATAACCTGATCAGAGGGCTGACTCCAGTAGATGTTTCTTGATGATTGGAAGTTAGATGATCAGTACATTGAAAGCTTACATTGAACTACTTAATAAACTACATTTTCTCTCAGTAGGTAGCCACCATTTTACAATGAATGTCTACACAAAGGTAGGCGAATTGTCAATGTCACGACGTGGGTCGGATTTCTGACAGTATCGAAAATTTTCTAAGACTCAAAAAATAACAAAGACTTGAAAAATATACATTGATTAAAATAATTACAATGACTTGAAAAATTACGGATTTTCTGAGGTGATATCGTATTGAAAAATTTTAACTTTTGGATATCGAAAAATTAACTAAGGGTCAAAATTTTACAAAGGGTCAAAATTTATACACAGGATTAGATTTATTCGAAGAGTGTACTCCAATGCTAGCATGCATTTCAGATTCTTCATTGAGTTTAGATTGTTACTGAGTAATAAAACACCATCTACATAATGAGTAGTGATAATGGAAAGATATGATACAGACTTGAAGTAAATATTCAAGTCTACCGAGTTTGGATAGAAACCATTCTAGTTTTGAACTGCAAGTTTGGTGTCATCGTCTGCCTTGCACTGGTCTGCATCAAAAGTTGACTCTGCCTAATTTTCTACCATAAGAACAAACATCAAAATCTTTATGTCGACTCCCCATACAGTAATGTGACGTAGGCTAGAATTCAAGCCATACACGAAATTTCAACCGACAAGACTGTGAGGATTACACTGTGAATTTCAAAGCCCCATACAATATGACTTAATCTATATTACCATCGACAATGCTCTTTACACCAGAGCATTCATATGAATTATGTAGTGTCGGGATACAATGGGAAGGATGAGTACAATGGAAAGTAAGGACTACATGTGAGAAATAGAAAAATCTACACAAGTGGGATTCGGGTACGTACACACTTCACAAATCATATAAAAAAAGGGACAATATCAGCATTCATTAAGACAATGATCCTAGGATATATACCAATCACTAGGACCTTGTTGGATAGGAAAATTTTTAGTCTTGACACACAAGAAACCACCGATTGAATGATGAATATCAGGCCAACCTCAGGCAAGAATGTACACCACTGTGGATGCATGCCTGCCTAGTTGAAGTTGAGTCGTCATAGAAACCATATCACCTAGAGTCGAGAAGAGAACGTGCAAGTAAAACCACTCACTACTACCCGAGGTAGAAAACGACAACTACCTGAGAATCATCAAAATCCCTAGAACATCTCCGAGCATGGTGAATAACAATCCGATATACTAAATGATCGACAATTCCATGAGAATGAAAAGATAGGGTATCCTAGAATATGGCATAAATTCTTCAAGGTCACTTTGAAGATGTTAACAATGACTTTAATGTAGAAGGAATATTTAAGAACGGTCTATTGAATTCGCATATCAGAAATCAGACCAAAATCCCAAAGTACATTGCAAGATTGTTATTAGGACTCACTAGATACCCAAGACATATTTCCAAAAACTATTCCACCTCTCCTAGGATGATTTTTGTGTCTATCATCCTTGATAGAGTGCCATGGCCCAATTCGGTAATCCAAGAAGATTTTGTCCAATAATACGGATCTTGAGTTGGGGATCTGCCACCATTATAGCATTAGACACTACTTTGGGAGGTGACCACCGACGACCTCACTTTAGAAATCAATACCAATGGAGCTCAAATACAGGCCACTTTGTACCTATGATTGGGACAAGTTGCACTACTAGACGGGATCCCTCAAGCAACCTTAGGGTTCATATGACGGACCTAGGATATCAGTTCCTATCCCTACCCCCCTACCGGGTGACATATGCCAACCTTTTAGACGAGGAATTGCGAGATATCATTTTTACACACCTGAGTTTCACCACAATCTGCAACCTTGGGATATCTTATTTAGATTACGACATTGCGAAGATTACAACTATTTAGACGTATATGAGTTCAGGCCAGACGGGTCGTGGAAACTAACTGACGCTACGTCCACACACTTCGCAGAAATATCACAAGAAGTACCACAAACACCCCCGTATACCCCTTACGTTGATCTATCTGAACAATATCCAGAGTTGCCTGGGACTTCTAATAGCACGAATGTAAACCCAGAAGATAGAACCAAATATAGAAATCAAAGAGCGTTGTACCAACACCTTGAACTAGTCGTGAATATTTCAAGTGATGGACTATCTGAAGACCCTACTGATAGTCTCAGCCTAGAACTGAGGACCATTTGAGTTGTTCTGGTTGGATCTAAGTTTAATCTCATGAGACTCTTGGCTAGAAATCTCTTTAAGATCCTCGAACGATTTCTATCCCAGATTCTCTGAGATTCCGTTAGATCCTACCTAGGGTCCAGATTCAGATATACCAAAGTCCTATGTCGATAGCATGAATGGTTGCACCTCTTAGATATTGCCTAGTTCTACGCATAAAAGGATGGTTGACCATAAGATTTGTTACTCTCGACACCCAGCATGAGAGTGTTCGCACCGAAGATTTAGCCATTGAAGGAGTTAGAGAAGTATGTCAGTTTCAAATATGCCTCTATTATCGCATAGATCATGTATGAATATTGTTGTCTACAAAATTTACTCGATTACGCCAAGGATAGAAAAGAGTTAGCATACCATCTCTATTACCGAACTAGATTCTGAAAGGATAGAAGTGACAAAAACAACATCCTAGTTCGATAATCAGCTCATCTCCCAAGAGGTCATATTTCTGAGGGCCTGAAAAACTCTCATTGATCCGAGAGTACGGGGTGATTAGGACGGCCCTCGGGATTGGAAACAACATTACCCTGATTACTTGCATAAGGGCAGTGTGGGCCCTTCCCCCGCTAGGGATCTTCCGATGGGAGCAGTCCCTCGACGGAAAATCCGCCCAATAGGGAGATCTTTCGAACGCCCCACAATAGAAGTAATTATTAAGTAATTATTAGAATTACACACCTACAAATCTGTTACAAACAGTCATAGTCTCTTCATCTCTAGTGGACCCAATTTAGAATGTTAAACAATAAACATTTTTTTGAGTGCATTTCTATCCAAAAAAGGTAGTGTCCTTGACAGTCCATGTTGTACCACCAAACCATGCTTTTAGCCAACCAAAAACAATGTAGCAGGAAGGGGGACGCGGGGGTGGGGGGGGGGGGCAATACACCTTATGTATATATTGTAAAAAAAAAATAGACAACTCTTTGATGAAGGTACAAGAAAGATCCAATCTAGCGAGATTTGTGAGAACCACTAGAAAGTGAACCCTTGAGTATGAAATCCCCTTGCATTTTCACATTCTAGGAATAGATCGATCTGATTAATTTTTTGGTTGGCTAGGCAAGTCTAAAATCTATACACTCAACTCCGTTAATCCTTGGGGGAGCTCCAAGATCTTGAATCATTTTCTCGATAATTACCAAGTTGGTCAACTCCTCTCTACACCGCATCTCTTCATCAAGCATGGATTTGAGGTTTATGCCTAGGGAGAGGGTAAAAAAAAAAGCGCTTTCTGAGAATCCGCATGCATCAGATCTTAGAAATCATGGTTTGGCTTGTTAAGAGATTCAATCTAGTTATGGATTCAAGAATCTTAGTCCTTTTCAATTGCATACGATCAAATCTTAGAAGAAGTGAATCAGTGAGTGCCATAATAAGAGAAATTGAGATAGCATTAATTTTTTAACAATAGCTCTTTGTCTAAAGAGGAGAAGTGGAAGTACTCATACCCCGAAGGAATGGAGGGACCTTTCAATCCGCAACCTACTTAGGCTTCATGAATCATCCAGAATGTGTGTGTGTGCGAGAGAGAGAGAGAGAGAGAGAGAGAGAGAGAGAGAGAGAGAGAGAGAGAGAGAGTATATGCTAGCAAAGGGTGAGAGAATACTAGATCGGGTTTTTAGTCTCTCGCTCTCGCTCTCTCTCTCTCTCTCTCTCTCTCTCTCTCTCTCTCTCTCTCTCTCTCTCTCTCTCTCTCTCTCTCTCCACGAGACTCTTTCTACTCGCGGCCAGTAGGAAGGCCCTCATTAGAGGAGTTCTCAATATCAAAAAGACCCTTTAAGGAATGCCATGTAGGATACAGAAAAATATCAAAAAAAAAAAAACAATATTGCTTATTTGCTTGCCCCCACCACTCCCGAGGCCTCCCCAACTACCAATGATCTAACCATAGTGTCTATAGTCACAGTTAAGAACTCTAAATAGTTCGTAGTATAACTTGACTAAATTCAAAAATATTCCCTCCATTGGTTACGAAAAGGTTAATATTTTCACTGGATTTAGAATATGACCGCCATCCTCAGTTTCGAATCAGAAAAAATTGCAAAATGTTTACATATGCATTCCTTCCATGACAATGGAAATCTGGGTGCCATCTCCAATTATGAACGCCATCATCACCTTGGAATGGAAATATGAGTACCAACTACCTATTGGAATGAAAAAATGAGCGGCATTTCCAAATTTGAATCAAGCATACAAGCATGGAGATTGGATTGATCGTACATAGTATATAATATAATCAAAGATGAGTATTTTGTTTTGCTTCATAGAATCTGGTCATAGTACTTTGATGCAGCTGATTACTCTATTGTTTTTTTTATGATGACATTGTATCATCTACATGTGGATATCCCTATTGATTTGGCACCTTTGTAGAGAAGAGGAGGCAAAGGTTTTTAAATATCTGCTGAGGATCGTTCTCGTTACAGGGCAGAAGGAAAAAAAACTTGGATTTGTGGATACATAAAGCATTATATCCACAAGATCCAAGCACTTTGACACATCCCACGTTCTCTTCAATAACTCATTTAGTTACAATGATATGCAATGGGCATAATGGATTACTAGGATATTGTGAAAGATTGCAGAACCATGAAAAACAACTTTATATGAATAAAGTTCACTTTTTAGAAGGTGAGTTAATTCGGATATCCTCTTATTGTCAGAATAGAGATTGTTATCTCCAAAAGACGTTAGAAGAAAATGAACAACTTAAAAAAAAATGAATCATTACAGAAGATAACAATCAATATCAAATCAGAACTAGAGCAAATGCAATCAGTCTTACAGTCTATTCGTATTGAAAACTTACAATTATTGAAGAATGTGGATTTGGCAAAGAAGAAAGCTGAAAGTAAGAAGCGAAAGTGACAAAGTTGCAAGGATATCTAAACGCTTTCAAAAGGAGGTTATTGAAATAGAAGGATCCGTGCATTCAAGTGAGCATATTCTGATTTTTGTAAGTTTTTCAATGACATTTGGATTTAATTTCAGCTATGGTGATATTTTGTTAACTATCTGTTTTTTTTGCAGATCTGCATTAGTAGCTCCTCGAAATATTAAAGACAATGCTTCACTAGGAATGATATTGGGCACAATATTGACTTGCAAATCCATTGAGCATATCATGATGAACAATAGGAGTTCAAATGTAAAGTGTAAAATAGCAGAGTCTTTGATGGTGGACATTCAAATTTTTTTAGATAAGACTATAGTTCAGGTTGCTTGTGATTTTGCAAGTATTAGTAGGGAAGCATATGCAACAATATTTAAACTAATTAGAGAAGCTTTTAAGCAAGTTCAAATTAGAAAAGTCCCAATCCCTAGGACATATCACTTGAAGAAAGAGAGGGATACATTAAACATTGGTATGCATAAGATCACTGGAACTCGATTTCATATTGAGGAGGTGTATGAAATTGATGGAAGATCGATATTCTATAATTTATCAAACAACTTATTTGTTGATCTAAATTACTTGCTGAGATACATCATCACATTCTATGCTATAACCTATGAAAAGGTGAATGGCAAAATAATCATAGTACTTAAGTTAGATGAGTCAGAAATTGTGAAAGGGCAGAAGATGAAAAGGGTTAGTATAACTCTCATGAATGGTGCTCTATCACAAACAAAGAACCAAGAAGATTTCAGATTCAGTGTCCAGTCCGAAAATGATATATGGTGGTTGGCAGCGTTTCAGGTGACTAGCCTCATTATTACATTACATTCATTGAATAGTATTAATTCATTGTAAACTAAGTTTGATTAATTCTTTGGACAGGTGCTGAAGGAGGATCATGATATATTATCATGGATATTCTCAAGGACATTTTATCCTAGGATCATCAAGGACCATATGGATGGAGGACTTCTCAATGTTCCAGGAGTTGGAGACTTCAATGTTGAATGACACTTAGCAGGTGATTTGAAAACATTGAAATGTATGTATAATGTCTCTCACGGTGCTACATCAAAACATCCTTGTTTGTACTCCATGAGAAACATCCTTGGAGTACATGAATTACTAGAGAATATGCAGATCCAAACTGGAAGCCTGTGATGCCTATTCCCTTGAAAAATGTGCATGTTTGCACTCTTCATGCGAAAGGTAGATTAATAGAAAAGATCATTTATCTTCATATAGTTTTTGCTTGGAATACTAAGCCAGCATCATTAGCAAAAGAAGCTATCTCTCGATTAGAAGATGTTTGATCAAAAGCAGGATTCCATAAGGGACATGTCAAGATTCAAAAAGATGAAAAGCTTTAAGGAAAGAATGGGAACATGCCAACTAAGCCAAGCATAGGAGGAGCAAAATCACATCATTTCCTATCAAATCATACTGGTAAGGCTTCTAATATTCAACACTCAGTCTGGACAAATATTATTGCTGCAACTCAGGACTTTGAGAAAGACGACAAAACCAGAGTACTAAAAGTTGATGTATGGAAGAAGCTTGATAGTATGATTGCTATTTCAAGCAAAAACAAATCTCTGATATTGATAAGAAAGCTGTCCAAAGGACTTGTGTCGAGTTTGTTAATGCAGTATCAAAAGAATGAGGAGAAGATCACATCACCCATTACATGGTTAGTATAAAATTTTTAAAATGCTCTCAATTTTTCATATATATTTAGATCCAAACATAAGACTAACATTATGATTTTGACATATGCAGCACATACTAAGAGATCATACAACAATTTTTGCAAACACATATGGAAGCTTGAGTGTATGGTCATCACAAGGGATGGAGAAGTCACACTGGCAAGCACGAGCAGCATTTCATCGAAATACACAACATGGAGGAACCAATGAAAAACGAAACTACATTTGTCAATTGTTTCAGTCGTTCTACCGCAGGGTTCAAAAACGACATATAACAAAGTCCACACAATACAACAAGTTTAGAAAAGCATGCAAGTTCATACAAGAAGAGAAAATTAGATGATTGCTAAGTAGAAGATCATCATTGTCATCAAATCATAACATGTTCAGAATTGCTTTGCAAACTCATTGAACAAGAGAAGGGAAATACTCAATGTAAATGTATTGATTGTATTATAACAAAATACAAAGTGTCAACTATTCATCATCAGATCGTGTGTCAGATTCTATGGCAGTATTGTCATGAAAAAATTCTCTGCTACTGTATGCATCTAATAGATGTGCATTATCCTTATTTCCACTAAACTCAATATAAGTGGAATACAATGAATAATGGGAGCTCCTTAAAGGAACATTCCCATCAGTAAAACCTAAAATGTTCAAAACATAAGATCTTTTGAAAAAAATGATCTTATTTGTCTTTGTAGTGGGTTTCTTTCCTTGCCTATCCTCAGCCCAAGATTTAATCAATCTAGCATCAAGGAGATGAAGTTAGTTGTCACGCCTAGGTTCGTTCCCATGAGAGCGATAATATAGTTCAGATTTTAACATGAATGGAGGATCTAACACTAACATCCATTAACACTAAGCATTAACACTACATCCATTAACCCTAAATCCACAACAATGATAGGAATTTACTCTTTCTTTCTCTCCCTCTCTCTCTCACAATAAGCATAAAAAATAGCAATCTTAATAATGATCAAATCCAATAATGAGCAAAATCCAAAGAAAGCTTGAGAAATGGAGGAAAAGAGAGGAAGAGAAAGGACATTCATCAATCCATTTCTAAAGAGAACCAATCTGCTTTATTAAAATGAGGAAATGAACATCTGAGCAACTCGAGTTGGTCCCTTTTTTATAGTAGAGAGGAGGACCCTAGCCTCTGAATCCTATTGGTCTAGTCTTGCATCTCTTTTTATTCAAATTTAAAAAAGGGTGGGAACCATCAAAATTGGAGAGAAACCCAACTTTATTCACTAACTTGACATTTAGGCCCTGCGACATTAAAAGTTCCACAAAAAGGCCTAAAGTCCTTTTATTAACTTTTAACTGATCAATCAAATAACTAAGTGATCATTGGGTTGGACTTATACACGCAGGGTGCCAAATCCCTCTCACTTATTAACTAGGATTAGTGTTGCCTTGGGATCCGCAAACCCTCCAACAGTATCTCCCACCAAAACTGGTGGCTGTCCCACGACACCTGCAATATGCAGTTATTGGAAACTTTTATTGGCTTCGCGCCGAATCTTGATAAAATGGTACTGCACCTTCTCCATAAAGTCGAGAGTGCAGTATTGAAATCCAAATTGTGGGGCAGGAAACAACGGTGGGCTCCGGAAATCCACTTGGAGGTTGTCCATGAGGTGAAGCGGGATTCCCAAGAGCCTCCATCATAGCCGCACGAAAGTAGAGACGAGCAACCAGTAGCTGATCTTTGATTTGCTCTGAGGCCATCGACGTATTTGGATCGAATGCCAGAGGAGGGAGGCAATCATCCCATTTGGTTGCCATTGATGCCAACAGAGTTAGATCTTTAGCAAACATTGTCAATTGTCGCACCATTGGATCTGGAGAGTGGACATACTCTCTCTCATATGTTTGTAAAGCACGGTGGAAGTCCACTGAAATGGTCCAGCTGTAAGGCTGATGGATGATTGGCCAATTGGATGTATGGATGGTGATTTTGTCCATAGCCAACCCCAAATCTTTCCATTTATTTCTTCGTGGCATTGGCATGTAATAGGAATCTACCCGCAACTGGCGAGGGCTGGCAACGTAACTCCTAATTGATTCTGGAGTTTTCTCAAAAACATGATTCTCCATGTCGGCTGCTCTCCCAGTGCAAGTATTTTGTCCAACTCTTTGCCGGCCTCGATCTCGGAGGTCTTAAATTTCAGAATCCATCCACCACGCAAGGACTCATGCGGATGTTGCTTTAAGAAGGTCTGGATCTGGTCCTCGACGCTGATGAGCCTTCTGAATAGAGGTCTTTTCCTTGATGAGGATGGACTCGCTTGTACTGCCAGTATGGTTGGCGATTGATCTGCTATATCTGGAGCTCTCCCTTGCTCCATGCTAGAATAAATCCTTGTATCCATTGGTACATTTTCTTGGAGCGGGGGGGGGGAATTGCGACATGACTGGGACGGAGATTTGTGGTCCGGCTTCCAATACTTGAGCGGCTGCTTTTTCATAGACGGTGATGGTCTCTTTTGCCTTGGCCAACTCGGTTGAAGCTGCTCCTTTGAACCTATCAAAGCGGCCTTGGAATCCCTGAAGGGCCACTTTGTATGTCTCCACTTTTTTGAATAAATACGCAATCTCCGTCGGTGTGATCGGATGATCGGGTATTTGCGTTTGCCAATAGGCATCACGCTCAAGGGTGGTCGTATCGAATTCACCTTAAAGCCATGTGCGATCTTGTTCAGCCATCTGTAATTGCCCCTCTAGTAGCTGCCCTGTTGCTTGGCATCTTGCACTGCCTAATCTACTTGATCATGTGCAGTTGTCAGGGCGTTTTGCAGGGAGCTGATGTAATTTTCCAAGCGATCAACTTGTTGCTGGGCCAACTTCTTTTCACTTTCAGCCTTATCTTCATGTTGTTTGGCTATCTTCAACTCTGGATCCAACTGGACAATTTTCTGGCTGATCAGAGTGTTTTCGGACCCCAGATCAGAGATTCTCTGTTCCATTTCCTTCTTCTTATCCAGCATAGACTGGATCACTTGCCCAAGGCTTGAAATCAACCCTAGAGCATCACTAGAATCGATGGTCGTGGTAGTGGCAGCAACAAGAGGACCTGATGGTATTGTCCTTGATTGGCGTGGAATAGGTGCCACGGTCTCTTCTTCTTCAAAAATATCCTCCTCTTCAAACCCTTCAGGCACTGTGGCGTCGAACTGTTTTGGTGATTTTACAGTTGTGTCGACCCGAAGTGTAGCTAGGCTACCTTGTGTGTGAGGTTGCTGGCTGGCATCTTTGACACCAACAGTAGATTCATGGATGTGTCCGAATCCTCTTCCAGGGGATTGGGGTTTTTTCAATTGAGAACACTCGTTCACTGTGTGATTTCCTGTACAAATAGAATACCAGATATTTTCCCTGGTAGGAAAAGTCTTTGCAATCTTCTCAGGTTCCTTGTTTGCTTCTCCATGGAAATTTTCCAATGCTTTGACCTTCTCATCAAATTGCAACTGCAACTTTTCCATCTGTTTCTGTTGGGTTTTCCCAAGTTTCTCGAACTCATTGAGCATCATTTTTGCAGTAGCATTGGCATTCGTTGATGCAATAGTGGTGGATGTCGTAGTAGTCTACCCTGCTATATAAGGCAATATACTGACATTCGGCTCATCATCTAAATTTTTATTCTCCTCCCGAATTGTATCGTCCATAGCATTTTGCAAAAGTGCGTACTCATTATGGCGTTTTAGCTCATGTCTGATCCATTTAGGTAGACCTGACAAAAACCACATAATCATGGCATTTTCATTAATTAGCTCAGGTTTGCATTCAGATCTGAGACGTTTCACCCTTTCGATGTAATCTCGAACCATCTTTTGCTTTCCCATTTTAACTTTATCTAAAAGAGAGAAAGGGTCTTCCATAAACTTCCACGGTTTGAACTATGTGATAAGGGCTCATTTAACAACCTCCCAAATTGTACGCTCCGTTTCATCTTGGTTATAGTACCAATCTTGTGCTGCACTTGTTAAGGCCATAGGAAACAACTTAAGTTTATCTTGAGGATAAATCTCACTGTAGACCTCACAGGATTCAACATAGATCTGAAGAAATCTAATTGGATCTGTTAATCCATTATACTTGGGTAGATCCAATGCTCTTCTAACAATAATTGGATTGACCTCTTGTGGAGCACCTCCAGGAGCAGCTCCAAGGGCATCCATCTTTACAAATTTAGATCAGGCAGACAATGAGATTGGATCTAAATTTTTTCAAAAATTCTTTTCAGATCAAATCTGCTAGATCTATTCCCTTTCTCAAGAATCTGACTCTATATGATAAAAAACTTTTCGAAATTCGATCAATCGATACTTCTCAAAAATGATAAATCTCTCAAAATCCAATTCAAAATATATCAGATTTGATCCAAATTTTGACAGAGACTTGATCTGGAAAATCAAAAACTAAAAATAGGACTGGTGAAGGTTCACTAGACAAAGGTTGGCTCGACGAAGGTTAAACAGTGCTATTTTGGAAAAAAAAAACTATCTGAACAACTTTTTTGACAATTTCCTAAAAAATAACCTTCGCCGACATCTCTGGTGAAAGATCTGACAAAGATAAAACTATGAAAAACCGGACGAAGGTTTTCGACACAAGAAAATATAGTTTCTGTTGTCTGGCGAGGGTAAAATACAAAATTTTCTATGATTTGATCAAGAAGAATCTTTGCCAAACTCAAAAATAGTTTTTTTCTATAAATAGATATTCTGAAAACTCGGCGAAGGTTATGGCGAAGGATCAAGAGTAATATTGGTAATTTTGCAAAAAAGTGACTTCTTTGACAAAAATATGGCAATATGACAATTGATCCTCTGAAACCCTTTCTATTTTTGGTATTATTCTCCGTCGATCTGGTAGTAGATAGATCTGAATCACTTAAAGCACAATGAATCGGGCGAAGGTTTATTTTTTGTATTTTTAGGGTTTTGGTGATTTTTTTGGCATTTTTTGATGGTTTTTCTGATGTTTCTGGAAATCTGCTGGGAATTATTCTTCGCCCTTTAAACTGAAGGTTCTGTGAACTAAACCAAAGGAGTCTGCAACTCAGTGAAGGTTTCCTGAAAGAGGATAAAAAGTTCTAAGCTCTGATGACGCTTTTTGTCACTTTTTGACCAAATTTGACAGATTTGACCGATTTTTGTTATTTTCTCTAATATCTCAGATCCAAATGGATCTTAAGATTGGTGATTTGAATAGGTTTTCCTATTTAACAATAGGATTATATTTCAAACAAGCAAATCCACTCAAATCAAGCAAAATCAATCCCAAACTAGTCCTAAAATGTAGATCTAACGCTATTCATGCCACGACAAGATGCCTAATGAAAGCTAACCATCACCTCACCCAAACATGTTGCAAACTGAAAAATTGGCATAGCTCCCCAACAACGGCGCCAAAATTGTAGTGGGTTTCTTTTCTTGCCTATCCTCAACCCAAGATCTAATCAATCTAGCATCAAGGAGATGAAGTTAGTTGTCACGCGTAGGTTTGTTCCCATGAGAGCGATAGTATAGTTCAGATTTCAACATGAATGGAGGATCTAACACTAACATCCATTAACACTAAGCATTAACACTACATCCATTAACCCTAAATCCACAACAATGATAGGAACTTATTCTTTCTTTCTCTCCCTCTCTCTCTCACAATAAGCATAAAAAATAGCAATCTTAATAATGATCAAATCCAACAATTAGCAAAATCCAAAGAAAACATGAGAAATGGAGGAAAAGCGAGGAAGAGCAAGGACATTCATCAATCCATTTCTAAAGAGAGCCAATTTGCTTTTTTGAAATGAGGAAATGAACATCCGAAACAACTCGAGTTGGTCCCTTTTTATAG
This sequence comes from Diphasiastrum complanatum, assembly GCA_029204225.1. NCBI lineage: Eukaryota > Viridiplantae > Streptophyta > Lycopodiopsida > Lycopodiales > Lycopodiaceae > Diphasiastrum > Diphasiastrum complanatum. The sequence continues at coordinate 46,192,163 of CM055104.1, forward strand.
TAGAGAGGAGGACCCTGGCCTCTGAATCCTATTGGTCTAGTCTTCCATCTCTTTTTATTCAAATTTAAAAGAGTGTGAGAACCATCAAAATTGGAGGGAAACCCAACTTTATTCACTAACATGACATTTAGGCCCTGCGACATTAAAAGTCCCGCAAAAAGGCCTAAAGTCCTTTTATTAACTTTTAACTGATCAATCAAATAACTATGTGATCATTGGATTGGACTTACACACGCAGGGTGCCAAATCCCTCTCACTTATTAACTAGGGTTAGGGTTGCCTTGGGACCCGCAAACCCTCCAACAGTCTTAACAAATTTATGTCCTCCTAGGTAAAATGATAAAGCTTTAAATGCCATTATAAGACTCTCTCTAACTGGGCTCAATTTGGAATGAGCAATACAGATCTCATTCTTCAAGAAATGCCTAAGATAGTGGCCAAGTCCGTTGTCTCTCTGGAACGAGGATGCGTGTTGTCTGAAACCACCTCGTCTCACAGCAAAATCATCAATTATGAGAGCAAAGTTCTGAAACGACATATAACAAAGTCCACACAATACAACAAGTTTAGAAAAGCATGCCAGTTCATACAGGAAGAGAAAATTAGATGATTGTTGAGTAGAAGATCATCATTGTCATCAAATCATGACATGTTCAGAATTGCTTTGCAAATTCATTGAACAAGAGAGGAGAAATACTCAATGTAAATGTATTGATTGTATTATAACAAAATACAAAGTGTCAACTATTCATCATCAGACCGTGTGTCAGATTCTATGGCAGTATTGTCATGAAAGTGTATGCATCTAATAGATGTGCATTATCCTTATTTCCACTAAGCTCAATATAAGTGGAATACAATGAATAATGGGAGCTTCTTAAAGGAACATTCCCATCAGTAAAACCTAAAATGTTCAAAACATAAGATCTTTTGACAAAAATGATCTTATTTGTCTTAACAAATTTATGTCCTCCTAGGTAAAATGATAAAGCTTTAACTGCCATTATAAGACTCTCCCCAACTGGGTTCAGCTTGGAATGAGCAATATAGATCTCATTCTTCAGGAAATGCCTAAGATAGTGGCCAAGTCCACTATCTCTCTGGAACGAGGATGCGTGTTGTCTGAAACCACCTCATCTCGCAACAAAATCATCAATTATGAGAGCATCCTAAATAGAAAATATGTTAGCAAAAACACATTTAGTGGTTAAATACATTTTAATGCAAGGAAGTTTAAACACTTACACATTCTTCATCATCAACAGCAACCAGATTAGGATGATCGATATAATGACCACGTACTAAAGTGAAATCATCAGAGAAATGCATTAATGATGGACGAGGGAAGCCCATCTGGGATTGAAATGCTGTGAATTCTTTATCGGATGGTCTGCCTTGCCCATTCTCAATAGTATTGTCTTAGTCAAGAATTCCTCACCAGTCATAAGTCCCTCCTCATCATCAAAATCAATACCAGGAACAAGGTCATCTATTTCAAAATCTACAAAGTCGGAGAATTCAAAAATTGTGCTGAATAATAACACAGAACCTCGTCTTCACGATAGTCAAAAAATTTACATAAATCAACAGTAGTAAAATATATATCGTCATTAATATAGTATACAGGCAAATTGAAAAGACATTTAGACTCCTCTATAGGGATCGATTCATCAACAGATGTATTTTGGCCAATAAAAGAATCCCAAAGAACATCGGTATTTACATCAATAAAGTCACTTTCCTTATCAGGAGTGTTGATAAGAAAGTGACTGATATCCTTAATAGTTGACTGAACAGAGGATGATGCAAAAGGAGGGTCAGCAATAGAAACTTCCTCATCATCTGAGATCTGAACTAACAGGAAAAGTATGAAACCACTATGATATTCAACCAATCGATATTTCTTGTTGCAATAAGGACACATTGAAATGCTTTTGAAAAGATCAAACAATTTGGTGAACATTCTATCTAGTCTATGTCTGAAAGTTGGGAAGAAATGAACAAGATCAGTATAATGCATGTACTGGAGTGAACCTATGGAGAAAACATGCTTACTAAGTATATCTCTGAATCTAACATAATGTTCATAAAATACGTCAGAATTTTGGTTGTGAAGTCCTAAAAACATGTAGGGCCTGAATAGGCTGTGGAAGTAGTCTAGATTTTTAGTAATCCCAAATTCAGTAAGAAATGAACTCAAGCCTGAATCTCGTGAGGATCCTAAGGAAGAGGCCATGGAAGTAACGTAGATATCGCACTTGTGCGCGAGAGAGAACTAAAACAAAACTAACTCTCAAGATCGTGCACAAGAGGGATATGTATGGCAGGTAGATACCAAATATCGCACTTGTGCACAAATAGGTATAGTTGCAAATAAACGGACAACAATCTGCGCGCACAAGAGCGATATGCCATGAATTTTGAGAACGAAAAAGGTAAAAAATTAATCGGGTTTCATGCCATTTATACTAAATTTTCACACGTGTGGTCAATGGTCAAAGAACACGTGTCTACTTTCAATTGGACTACAGGCACTGGCACATGTGAGGTGACACCTGGACATGTGTGAAATGACATCTGTACACATGTCTCATGTTCATTCGTTTGTTCGACAACACGTGTCGCTCTCGCATTTGCTCATACAAATCCCACATGTGTAAAGTGACAAGGTGACACATGTCGCTCTCGCATTTGACCGTACAAGTCCCACACGTGTGACAGGACGTTCTTTCGCACGTGCAAATTTTGATATAAAATCACAAACTTCGATGAATTTTTTCACTTTTTTTTTGCTCCGCATATCGCACTTGTGCGCATCCTTCACAATTGATATTCTTCCTTCCGCCTTCCATGCGCACAGGTCCGATACATCTGCCTACGTGTCTCCTCGTATCGCACTTATGCGCCTTTCTTCTATACTAATCTATCTCTCTTATATTCGACTCGCACAGATCCGATATACCATACATTCTGTCCGTACATATCGGTCCTCTGCGAGGGCTTTATCATCCTTCCCTGCTCATCCTAGTCGTCACGCACAAGTCTGCTATCCCATAGTACACTTCCATGGATAGGAGAAAGCAGACAAGGAGGGACTTCTTCTCTACTGGCTCGTCCTCAGCTCCTGCGGTTGCCATTACACCTCCCGCTAGACCTAGAATGCGCAAGCGCAACAGGTGGCTTTCTGAAATACGTAAGTATCAGAGATCAACCGCTATGTTGACTCCAAGAGCTCCATTCTATTGTGCTGTCCGAAACATAACTAGAAATGATCTTGGACAGTTGGTTAGATTCACACCTAGTGCTCTTCAGTGCCTTCAGGAGGCTGCTGAAGATTACATGAGCCTTTTTTTTGAAGATTCATTTTTGTTTGCAATCCATTCCAAGAGAGTCACCATAATGCCCAAGGATTTGTAGCTCCTGATGAGAATGAGAGAGAGCTTTTGCAAATTACACGTATCTTAGCCTGCTGCTCCCAAACCAACTCCTCTAGATAGGACTGATCTTTCTACCTTGCGTCCTAGGAAGCAGGCAGCACCCAAGAGAGCTCCGAAGAAAGTAAGGAGGGTAACACCACAGAATCTGTGAAGCCTAACCCGGAATCAATTGTAGATAACTCTTCTCTTGATACTATTGTAAATATAGCTACATCTGTTTTGGATACCCCTTTAATTCCTGTAGATACTACACACTCCTCCTCCTCCTCCAAATCTTTATACATGTATAGATTCCAATGATTATCTTAAATTTGAGAAGGACATATCCGATGCTATAGATACAATTGGTACTCCTTTTTGTTTTAGACTAGATGAATTTGATTTTAGTATAAATTATAGAGTTCTTGATTGTTTAGATCTCAAAGACAGACGAGCTTCTATCAGTGATCCTGTGATAGAGTCCGGGCTTACACTCTTGCAATATGACATTGCAAGAGATTCATCCAATGAGTTGCTGGTGCTGAGTAACTTTTGCTTCAGGCCTTCAAGGAGAATAATGACACATTGTCACAATGTTCGACTAGTGGATTCACACCAGCAACAAAGCATCTACTCATCCCTTATTATACCATGTAAGATATATTAAATGCTTCTTGTTGTTTTATGCTTTAACATTGGCATTGTCAACAGAAATAGTTCTCAGAATTGCAGCTAAAGAAATTTCAATCTTATTTTGCAGTGACCATTGAAGTTTAAACCTGATTTCTATTAATAGATCTATAGATAATAGTATTAAAGATTTTTGTGTCAAGATGAATTCGGCGAGCAATACGCATAAAGATGTAGATATATACCCTCCATATTTAAGTAAATATATTCCCACAGATGTTTCCCATTCCGTGAACTGGCAGATCGTCAGTTTGGAGATAAATTTTGTCTTTCTTAATAGCATTTTGAAATCAGTATTCTAATGTATTTGTTTCATTCTAATTCATTTTGTTTCATAATTGATTTCTTGTGTGCTGAATTTTTTTGCAGTCACCCCAGCAAAATGATTCATTCAACTGTGGGTGGTACACATTATACGATGCCAAGTTATTTTTTGAGTGGTTCAACCTTCAGGAAGATGTTGATATTTCTAAGGTAATAAATTCTGTTTATTCTTATTTTTAGAATCATGATTAGTTTTCTATTTTGTTGATGTTTTTATGCCATTACTAATACATGAATGTTCTATCTTGCAGTTTACACTTCCTGAGTACACATCAAGTCAGGTGTACAGATTTAGACAAGAAATTATCCTGAGTAAACTGGCTAGGGCAAGGCTTCAGCCTCCCATTATTGATGATGGTGCAAAGGATGATGTAGTTATACTAAATTAAGATTAGAACAAATACCGATACAATAGAACAAAAATACATGTATATAATTCATAGATAAATATTCATTGATATATCAAATGTTGCTCTATTTTATGAATTTGGGAGCACAAAATACATGTATTGATTGTTGAAAATTGTCACTTCTCACTTGACATTGGTTCATGTAAATATTGATCAAACATTAGAATATGTTGATGATATGATTTCACACGTGTGGAGCATGTTCCCATGTGTGAAAGGATGTACTTTTCATGTTTGTATATATCCAAATTGATTTTGTATCATTCTAGTTAGTGTGAACATGAAATGACTAGTTTTTAGTCAAGTTGACTAGTCACCTACAAATTAGCTTTTCCTTGCATGTGCATGAGTAAATGCTCCCACATGGCAAGTGGATGTTCACATGTGTGTATAGAGTACTAGAAGATAAGAGTTGACCATTTTCCTTAGATCCTATTTTGTAGGGAATATTCCTATATTCTAGGAGACTAGCTTTTTGGATTTTAGTCATATTCTAGAAGGTCAACTATTGGATAAGGATCAAGGATGGATCAAATGGATAGATATGAGTGATGTGGCACTCTTCACACGTGTGAAGGCCTGCTGGACTGTACCAGACTCATGGATGTACTTGATCCATAAAAGGATCATCATTTTGCTAAGAAAATTGATGAGACTTTTGCACTCTACACTTTTGTGAGATTTCTAGTCATTTGTCTTGTGATTTTTATGCATGATTGCTATCTAGTATCATTGTACTTGTTGTTTCAGGTGCAGTCCGTACAGTGGACAGTACTCCACACGTGTGAAGCCGCTCTCACTAAAAAATGATGTGTTGATCCATTGCTCTTGCTTAAATCCAAGTGTAGTGAATCTAGATCAAGATCTAATGTGTAGAACTTGATAGATTCATTGATTAAGCAACCAATAACTCTCTATGATTGTAAAGTACAATCATTATTGTCCTAAAAACTGTAAAATTTATCATGGTATCAGAGCTAAGTAAGAGAGTGATCATTGAATCATAAATCTTGTAAAGATCATTGGCAAAATTTGTTTTTTGGCCAATACTAGTGAGGGCGAGTTCTTCTAGAGTGATAGCTTGTAATCATTTGGATCAAAACGACTTGGAGGCTGTGTATGTACTTTTCACACGTGTGAAACCGTACAGCAACTTTCAATTCAAGTTACTTTGTGTTTTTTGGTCCCAAAATCACAATACTAGTTCATTTTTGGTGCTTTTTGAAGCATAGTATTGATCTAGATTCATTCTAACTAATGCCTATGACCAAATAGTGTTTTGGATCATTGAAGCATTTCTTTTTAGAGTCTAAGATCAGATCTAAGAGGCTGATTTGTTCAGATCCTTAGTTGAAGTGAAATCTCTAAGAAAAGTGTAAAGCAATTTTTTTTGTGAGAGTGAAAGCTAGAAATTTTTGGTAAGATCTTTGAGTATCATTCAAGCTTGTGTGTTAGTTTGATAGAGACAAGCCTATAGGCATTCTAGTAAGCTTTAGGCCACTTCATAGATCTTTTAAAATTCAAAAATCTTTGTGATTTTTAAAAGAGCATTCATTCTAAAATGTCATCCATGGGTGGATATTTGATGGAATCAAGTGAGAGACTCACTTCCACAAATTATTCCATTTGGAAAGTGAGAATGGAATCACTCCTAGTGATCCATGATCTATATGACATAGTTCAAGGAGTAGAGGAAGAGCCTCAAACTCCCCAAGAACAAGCCAAATACAAGAAGAGAGCAAGATTAGCTCTACATTGCATAAAGTTAAATGTATGCAATGACCTCTTGAAAGAGGTGTCTTCTTGTACCTCATCCAAAGAGGCTTGGGATTCATTAAAGAGCATTTATGAATCCAACAATACTTCAAGAATCCTCATGCTAAGAAATCAAGTTTTCCAAAGCATGAAAGGAAGTGGAGAGAGTGGACAAGAGTATGTTCTTAGGATCAAATCTCTTAACAAGGAGTTAAGTGCAATAGGAGAGAAGATCCAAGATCAAGAACTAGTACAAATCATTTTGAATGGTCTAAGTGATGAGTTTACCAACTTAGTCCAATCATTTGCCATTCAAGACTCTCTTCCATCCATTGAAAAGTTGCACAATGTTCTTGTGGCCGAGGAGAGTAGGCTTCTACACCTCAAGACAAGAATGGATAGCATGTCACTTAATGGAGGAGAGGAGAAAGCTAACTTTACATCTAAAGGCAAGAAAAAGCAAAATCCATTCAAGAAAAATCAAGGCAAGGAGGCCGAGATGAAGAATGGAGGATCTACCTCCAAAGGCAAAGTGAAGAACAAGGCAAAACTAAAGTGTTTCTTTTGTGGAAAGAAAGGACACTTTGCCTCAGAATGCTACTTGAAGAAGAATCAACAAGCCAAAGGAGATCAAGGGAACATTGCTCAAGAGGAAGAATATGAGGATGGATTCAACACATCCTTAATGGTTGCATCTACACCAACTTCAAGTCAAGACACATGGTGGATAGATAGTGGGGCTAGTTCCCACATGTCCTTTAACAAGCATTATTTTTCTACTCTTCTATCTTGTAATGACTCTAAGAAGTCAATATACACTGCTAGTGATCAAGCATGCAAGATAGATGGCATAGGATCTATACCTCTTTGTTTAGGCACATCTAAAAGGATAGATCTAGATAATGTTTTGTATGTTCCTACCATTTCAAGAAACTTGCTTAGTGTAGGACAATTAATGGACAATGGACTAGATGTACATTTCAAGAATGGAGTTTGTTCCATCTTGAAAAATGATAAGTGCATAGCTAGTGGCATTAAGCAAGGTAGACTTTTCAAGTTGGATGCTAATGTTGCAAGTGAAAGTGTGAACTTGGCTAGGGAGGAGCTAACTCAAGTGGAGCTTTGGCATAAGAGATTAGGCCATCCTAATCTTCAATCTATGGAGTCAATGGCAAGCAAGGAACTAGCTCTCGGCCTACCAAGAGCTTTCAAGAAGTGTGGAAAAATGTGTGAGGCATGTGGCCTTGCAAAGTCACACAAATCTTCTTATAAGAAATCTTCATCAAGATCTCTCTCTCCCTTGGATCTCATACATTCTGATGTACATAGTTTTTCACATGCAAGTAATGGAGGTGCCTTGATGTATGTAACTTTTATAGATGATTGTACTAGATTCACATGGATTGAGTTACTATCAAAGAAAAATCTTGTTTATGAAGCTTTCATTAAGTTCAAGTCTCTAGTAGAGAAACAACTTAGTACTTCTATCAAAGCACTAAGATGTGATAATGGAGGAGAGTACACCTCCAATAAAATGAAAGACTTTTGTGAGATCAATGGTATTAAGTTACAATACACTTGTTCCTACACCCCTCAACAAAATGGGGTGGCCGAGAGGAAAAATAGGAGTCTATGTGAGTGTGCAAAGTCCTTGAGGCTTGATGCATCACTTCCCATCTCATTTTGGGGAGAAGCCACAACATGTGCTAATTATTTGTGTAATAGACTTCCTAGTAGTGCTATAGATGGGATCTCACCTTATCAAGCCTTGTTTGATAAGAAACCCAATGTAAAATATTTTAAGATCTTTGGATGTACTTGTTATGTACACATTCCTTTGGAGACTAGAAGGAAAGAAGATGCTACCTCCTTCAAAGGAATCTTTGTTGGCTATGGAGAAAATAGCAAGGGATATAGGATATATGATCCTACATCCAAGAAAGTAAAGGTAAGCAAGGATGTACTTTTTGATGAGTCACAATTTGCTAAGAGCTTGTCAAATGGATCTAACCCATTGTGCATTGAAGATCTTGACAAATCCGAGGAGGATCTTGACAAACCCGAGGAGGATCATGACAAACCCGAGGATGGAGATTTGGATCCAAGTCAAAAGGGGCCAAGAAGATCATCAAGGAGCAAGGCCGAGCCCTCAAGGCTTACCTATGTGGACAAGGGAAAGCAAAAGGAAGGCTCTACATCTTCTACCTCTTACTCTTTTTTAGCTACATTGATTGAAGAACCATCATCTTTTGAAGAAGCATGTAAATCTAAAGTTTGGAGAGATGCAATGCAAGTAGAGTATGATGCATTAGAAGAAAATCATACTTGGAATCTTGTAAATCTTCCAAGAGGAAAGAAACCACTTGCATGTAAGTGGATTTATAGAATTAAGTACAATCAAGATGGATCTATTAGTAAATACAAAGCTAGGCTTGTTGCTAAGGGATTTCTTCAAATAAAAGGATTGGATTATGAAGAAACATTTGCACCTGTAGCTAAGCTTGTAACTATTAGATTAATCATTTGCATTGCTACTTTGTTCAAATGGGATCTCTACCAAATGGATGTGACAAATGCCTTCTTGAATGGCTTCTTAGAAGAGGAAATCTACATGATGCAACCCGAGGGCTTCATCAAGATTGGTGAGGAGCAAAAGGTGTGCTACTTAAGGAAGAGCCTATATGGCTTGAAGCAAGCACCTAGAGCTTGGTACTCTAGGTTGCATGATTTTCTCTATTCCCTTGGCTTTGTACTAAGTGCTTATGAACCTTCTTTATATTTCAAATGTAATGAAGGAAAGATCATCATTTTGGTTCTTTATGTTGATGACATCATTATGACAGGAAATGATGATGATGGCATAGGCAAAGTAAAAGTTGACTTATCTAGTGAGTTCAAGATGGTAGATCTAGGCTTCCTAAAGTTTATACTTGGGATAGAAGTGTCTAGAAGTAGCAATTGTACTTTCATAAGTCAATCTAAGTATGCTACTTCCATTCTTGAAAGATTTGGTATGAAAGATTGTAAGGGGATTGACACCCCTATGGAGCATGTTGTGAAAGCAACTAATGAAGGTGATGAAGCATCCTTTGAGGACATCACTCTCTTTAGGAAGCTTATAGGCTCTCTAATCTATTTAACCATCACTAGACCTGACTTAAGTTTTTGTGTAAGCAAGTTGAGTCAAAGTATGCAAGCTCCTTTAATTCATCATTGGAAAAGTGCCAAGAGAGTACTTAGATATGTTTCTAGTACTAGATTTTTTGGTATACTTTATGAAGGATCTAACTTGCACTTGAGAGCCTACTCGGATTCAGATTTTGCAGGTGACAAGATGGATAGGAAGTCCATTAGTGCATTTGCAACATTTCTTTGTGGAGGAGTGATATCTTGGCTTTCCAAAAAGCAAGATACAATCTCACTATCTTCTTGTGAAGCCGAGTACAAGGCATTGACTTCAACAACCAAAGAGCTCTTATGGCTAAGAAGACTCTTGATGGAACTACATGTGCTAGAGGCCGAGGAGATCCCTTACATATTTTGTGACAATCAAGCTTCTCAACAAATTGCTTCAAATCCTATCTTCCATGCTAGAACAAAGCATATTGAGATAGCTCACCACTTTGTGAGGGAGAAGGTACAATCCAAGGAAGTGCAACTACATCATGTACCATCATCCGAATGCATAGCTGATATCTTAACCAAACCATTGTCCAAAGATCCATTTTTTAAGTTAAGATATGCTCTTGGAATTGTAGATAGATGTACACTAGATTTGCCAAGTTAGAAGTGAGGAGGAGTGTTGAAAATTGTCACTTCTCACTTGACATTGGTTCATGTAAATATTGATCAAACATTAGAATATGTTGATGATATGATTTCACACGTGTGGAGCATGTTCCCATGTGTGAAAGGATGTACTTTTCATGTTTGTATATATCCAAATTGATTTTGTATCATTCTAGTTAGTGTGAACATGAAATGACTAGTTTTTAGTCAAGTTGACTAGTCACCTACAAATTAGCTTTTCCTTGCATGTGCATGAGTAAATGCTCCCACATGGCAAGTGGATGTTCACATGTGTGTATAGAGTACTAGAATATAAGAGTTGACCATTTTCCTTAGATCCTATTTTGTAGGGAATATTCCTATATTCTAGGAGACTAGCTTTTTGGATTTTAGTCATATTCTAGAAGGTCAACTATTGGATAAGGATCAAGGATGGATCAAATGGATAGATATGAGTGATGTGGCACTCTTCACACGTGTGAAGACCTGCTGGACTGTACCAGACTCATGGATGTACTTGATCCATAAAAGGATCATCATTTTGCTAAGAAAATTGATGAGACTTTTGCACTCTACACTTTTGTGAGATTTCTAGTCATTTGTCTTGTGATTTTTATGCATGATTGCTATCTAGTATCATTGTACTTGTTGTTTCAGGTGCAGTCCGTACAGTGGACAGTACTCCACACGTGTGAAGCCGCTCTCACTAAAAAATGATGTGTTGATCCATTGCTCTTGCTTAAATCCAAGTGTAGTGAATCTAGATCAAGATCTAATGTGTAGAACTTGATAGATTCATTGATTAAGCAACCAATAACTATCTATGATTGTAAAGTACAATCATTATTGTCCTAAAAACTGTAAAATTTATCATTGATGCCCAACTTGGGCTTTCATTTATTAAATGAAAGAGTGTATACACAAATTTTTACTAAAGTTTATTTGAAACTATTGTTCTCCCACAATGGTGATTGTTGTAGGTAGATCTTTGCAGCACCTTATCAGCTCTTGTCTTTTTCGCATCTGAGACATGACAAATATTAGTGAATGTGCAATTGTAAATGATGACATTTTCAATTATTTTGTTCTATTTTGAAATGGCAATAAACATAAAGTTTGCGTTGATGATAAATCTGAAATATGTTGGTAGATTAGTTTGTAATAGCATGAGCTCTGTTCTGATTAAATCAAGCTTCCAATGCTCTTCCACCTCAACCATAGTCAAATATTCCTCATTGTAGATAATGCTTATCTCCATTCGGTTTGTGTGACCATTTAGTTCAAAGTCTTGATCCAGTGGTAGCCATGTACCTTCAATTTTCTTGTATCTCTGGTAGCTAAATGTGAGACTGAACATTTGCTTTTCGATATGATAACGAAAGATCATTGAGGACTTTTTAATCCTGCATTTTATGTCATTATTTGTTTTACTATATCAGCCTTGATCCATGAGATCGGACAAAGTCTCATCTGATAAATCCTTGCAAACAAATAAAGTTGGTGTCCTACGAACACTAGCACTCGAGAAAAAATCAACAAATATGTGTAATGAGATAAACCAACTTAGGTGAGCAATTTTCAAGCCTGTGCTCATCTTCATAGCATTTCTAATATCAATGAGTAGCTTGCATCTCAAGGATTCAGAAACAATACTGTCAAGAGTAGGCCACTCATCACTTTGAAAACTAGGCAATGGAATTGCTTCGAACTTGCCAAAACCTCCATCTGTTTGTGGCGTATATAAAGATTCATAAAATTAGATACCACAATCTACAAGTTCTTTTGGACTTCTTCCTTTGTATTGCAGCTTTCCAACATCAGAGTGAATCACGTCTAATATTCCTGCAAGTGATTGTGTGGGCTCCCATTCACTTATGCATGATGGATATAAATCTGAAAGAAAAAAACAGTGTTGAGGCATTCAAATCATAATCTGAAGAGCATCAATGAATAAAAAACACCTATGATTGTTGTAGAGTGCATATGTTTTGATATACTTACAATTACATTTTGATGATTATGAGAATTGATATCATGTACTTTGATTTCTGAATGCATATATACATGTTGTACTAAAACTTCTGATATCGATTGACCTCCCGAGGTAGTCTTAACCTCCAAAATTTTTGCTTTCCAATAAGATTTGTAAGTCATTTTTGCTCTTTTCTTTTGTCGAAAATTGTCCTTTGATGATGGATGCAGACCTATGAATTCTTTGTATATTTTGTTGGCTTCCAGTTATCAGCTTCATCTTTCTCATTGTAAAAAATCACAGACTCGATTGTAGATCTGGGTCTCCTTGCCATTGCTATTTTCAAAGCTTGGGCGCCAAAAATCTCTCTGATATGATACTTAATTTCAATTTTTTGTATCACATTTAATTTAATGTGAATGCCAACATAGTCACAGTTACTGCGTATACCATATTTTATGTAACTGTACATACTGTATTTCTATAACTATAACTAGTATAGTTAGAAAATTTCATTATACTAACCAGCATAGTCAAGTAAATTGAACTTGAGGTATTGACATCGGGCATGATTAGCACGTGTCGGATAGGAAGAAGAAACCAATGGGATATGTCCATGCTGCCCGGACACAAATTTCAAAGTTTTCTATATTACATTTTTATTTCTCAGTTAATTTGAACTACGTTACGTAGATTTCATATCTGTGCATTTTGATTGGGCTTGGTGACGGTCGAAATTAAAGAAAAAAAATAAAAGTATCTTTACAAAGGGTCTTTTTGATATTGAGAACTCCTTTAATGATGGAGGGAAATCTAGGAAGGAGAGGGGGTGGGGGAGAATTAGAAATTAAGCTTTCTAAATTTTTTTGCATGGGGAGGAGGGAGGTGGGGTAGTTGATTTTTTGGAAATTGTTTTTTATCTTTTCCAATGGTTATTCAAGCGGCTTCGTAGATTTATTGGTTTACTAAAGTTTAATGGAAGTTCGGCAATGAGTTAAACAATGTTTTGTTTTGCACATGACATTTTGTTAATTTGCCTACACAATTACAAGTTCATTGGTATGATTTTTAAGCACGCAATTGTCATTAAAAAAAACCACATTTTTTATGAGTACTGCTTTCATACATACATGGAACCAACTAATTCTTCACCTGTTATTGGCAACGATTGTGAAGGCCTTTAGAGTTGATTTTAGTCGAAATTAGTCGAGTCAATCTTCACACTAATCAGCTTAGCATCTTTGCCCTAGCGCCCTCATTCACAATGCACATGTTGCGTAGAATCCTTCACCTATTATTAACACAAATCATGAAGCCTTTAGAGGTGATTTCAGTCGAAATTTGTTGAGTCAATCTTCGCACCAATCGACTAAGCATCTTTGCCATGGTGCCTTCATTCACAGTGCACACGTTGCGTAGAATACTAAAATAGCATAAGTGGACGGCTCTGATACCAACTTAGAATTTGCTTTGCACAGGAACACAGATCATGCTACACAGTAACACAGACAGAAAACACTCTCCTCAGCAAGCTCACATAGCAATTGTATTTCACAAAATGAAATTACACTGTACATATAGTTGTTCACTCAGGCAACCCATGCGCATGACCCAGGTTGCCGTTGGCGGGACGCGTGTCCCGTCGACTTGCCTCGTGGCGAGGCCGACTGATCCTTATCCACCGATAGGACCCACAGTACAATAACACATTAATTCTAACTTTGCCATGTGGCATTTTGGCCATACATGTATGGAACCCAATTATAGACAAAAATATACAATATTCTACATGGCTAGATTTGCCAATATTGGCAATTTTTCACAACAAAAGTATCATCATTGTTTTGATCATCAATACCTTCTTCATCAAGAGTAAGATTACCTTGCTTGTCTCCTTGATCTCTCTTTTTCTTGTAGCAGATGTTTTCATTGTCATTAGACATTATCTACTGTTTCATAAACTCATTGTCAAATTAGCAAAATCTATATGTAGTTTGGAGGATGATTGATTGTGGCTTGAGGCAGTAGCCTTATCTGACAGATCGGCTCCATCTGAGCTCGAACCAAAAATGTTGCCTAATCATGAACACTAGGATTCCCTCAGAGCAACCCGATTGTTCGGCCTATCAGTTTCCCAAAAGCATAAACAACCAAAGATCCTACGATGATCTTGTGAAAAGTTTTCACACTTGGTGTGTGTGGTTGGGGGCTAGGGATTGAACCTAGGACCTCTCCCATTCCGGTGGGGTGCTCTACCTTTGAGCTACCCGTCCATTTGTGTTCCTAGATTGTTGTGCAAGGGCTATAGCCTTGACACTTTCTAACACCCTTTTTAGCTACACCCGCCTAGACCACACCCACAACCATGGATTAGATACCATGTGAAAAGTTTTTACACTTGGTGTGTGTGGTCGGCGGGCTAGGGATTGATCCTAGGACCTCTCCCATTCCAATGGGTTGCTCTACCATTGAGCTACCCATCCATTTTGTTGGGAGAGCGAGAAGAATAAATGACGAACACGAACGATAAACGAACTCGAACAAGAAACGAACGAGAAAACGAACTCGAACAGAAAATGTTCGTGTGTAGTGGAATGAATTATTTGACTCTCTCCCTAATCATGACTACGCCTATCAGAATGAAGAGAATTTTAGTGATAGAAATCACTGTCCTTCTAGATTATGTAGCCAAACATTTAATGGATGAAGCGCTAGATGAATAATTTGCCACGAATTGCAAGACAAATTATCTGTCGCGAATGATTTGCGAAGAGCTAGACTATGCTCAACTGATAATTAGTCGCGAATGATTCACAAAAGACAAGACTAAAAGTTGATCGTCTATTACTAGAAAGAGTTGAAAGATCAGACAGAATGAAGAATAAGCATAGCAACATTGACACAGATCTGAACGCAGAACAAATGAACTGTATCAGATTAAGTATATCAAGTATACAAGTCAATAATGCGGTAGAGCACAAGATAGTAGCGGATGAAACTGCATGCCCTACAGAGTTTATTTCTATCTGTAATGAGAAAAATCAAAACCTCCTCTCCTAGTCTCTCTTTATTACTTCATACGTTGTTCATCTCGCGTCTCATGTCGTTGACTACCCAGATGGTATCCAATATATACATAATATTACAAGTGTGCAGATATGAAAGTATAGAGTGGATGTGCTCTCTGTAAGAAGATCGTGGGTGGCTGCAATCGTTGTCCAATCTGTTAGCGCAACTGCATGGGGTGAGCGTGAAAAGGGTGCAACGTCAGCTGAACGTTGGTGATGATGCAAAAGTGCGTCACTCTTACGAATGACCTTAGAATAAGATTTACAAGGTGCCTTAGCTTTTAGAGCACTTTTGCCATTCAGTAAGGTAGTGTCCCCTTTTCACCTGTCATCATAACCTGTGTAAGAACATAGTGTCATGATTCATTCGCATTTTCTTCATATTGCATGTAGAAATGCAGACTACGTGACAACGTTAGTAAATATGCAGCATGAATGGAGGTAGATTAAAAATTGGGATTTAGGAGAGTAGAAGGAGTAAATCCAACACCCCCCCTTAATCTGGATCCGTGAATGCCTTGATATTCAGACTGAGCAATGCACAAAATCGATTGTGTGCATTAACACTGAGTGCTTTTATGAAAATGTCTGCAACCATGTCCTGCGTTCTGGAGTACGTTAAGCTCACCTCTCTGTCGAAAACCTTTCCTCTGATGTAGTGATATCTTATCTCAATGTGCTTACTCGAATGAAATCTAGGGTTGGTCGATAAGGCAATAACACTTTGATTATCACAAAACAAAATTGTAGGGCTGTACCGATACAGATTGATGTCTGACAGCAAATTTCTCAACCAAGCACAGTCTAGCTCTTCGCGAATCATTCACGACACATAATTTGTCTTGTTATTCGCGACAAATTACTCTTCTGACGTTTCATTTTATTAATGTCTGGCTGCGTAATCAAGAATGATTGTGATTTCCATCACTAACGTTCTGTTCATTTTGATAGGCGTAGTCATGCTTATGGAGAGAGTTGTATAGCTCGTTCTACTGCGCACGAACATTTTCTGTTCGAGTTCGTTTCTCGTTCGTGTTTCGTTTCTTGTTCGAGTTCATTTCTTGTTCGTGTTCATCTTACCCCTTTGAGCTAATTATTCGTTTCTAACATACGACCTTTCTCAACTCGTTCATCTCTCCCCCTCTCTCCAACATGGTATCAGAGCTATTTTCATAGCTTGATAAGCTTTCACAGTACAAGACTCTAGAGTAATTGTTTTTCTTGCTCTTTATTTTAAGTATCAGATTTTCATACTTAAGTCACTGATAGTTTCTCCTATCACTTAGACTAATTCTTCCATATGGATTCCCGTGGGAAAGCCAGTCCTATCATGGACAAGCTTGATGGAGCCAATTACCATCTGTGAAAATTTAAGATGAAAACTGTACTAATGGCAAAAGAATTGTACGACATTGTTATAGGTGCAGAAGGGAAACCCAAAGCGGACGACGTGGCAATCGCCAGATGGAAGCTGAAGGATGGAAAGGCTTTCGCGCTGATCATCCTCAACATCACGGATATCCAGATCGGCCATATATCCGAGGCTCAAACATCGAAAGAAATTTGGGACATCTTGAGAACACTATACGAAGTGCGAGATATAGCTTCCAAGCTACATCTCAGGAAGAAATTCTACTCCCTCAAGATGACGAATGGTGATTCTCTATATAATCACATTAATCAGTTCAAGAACCTGCTAAGACAGATGGCCGTTGTCGGATCTATCATAGACGATCAAGATGTAGTGATGATACTGCTTACAAGCTTGCCAAGCTCTTACGACAACTGGGTGATGA
This sequence comes from Diphasiastrum complanatum, assembly GCA_029204225.1. Taxonomy (NCBI): domain Eukaryota; kingdom Viridiplantae; phylum Streptophyta; class Lycopodiopsida; order Lycopodiales; family Lycopodiaceae; genus Diphasiastrum; species Diphasiastrum complanatum. The sequence goes on from CM055104.1 coordinate 46,209,383, forward strand.
TCATCACGACTCATCCAGAATTGACTCTTTTGAGAGTCATTACAATGTTGTTGCAGGAAGACACGCGGAGGAACGAAGCCTCAAGTTCCTCAGCTAATTCTCACTCCTTGTACACCAACAAGAGCACGACAAAGCAGAATAAGAAGAAAGGCCCAAAGCAATCAAAGCCAGACCAAAAACTAGCTTAGCACAAGAAACAGTTGAATCCGCAGACAAAGAAGAAGTTGTTCTGCAGATTGTTAGCGGATTCCAGAAAATCCCCAAATGTCGAGCCAAGCTGAAGACACAAAATATCTCTCACCCATGACCGAGGGGGTCTCAAAAGGAGGAGAGCAGAAGAAGGTGAGAGCCAAGAAATTACTAGCTAGGATGACAGTGAATTATCTATGTGAGCCTACATGGTGTATCCCAGAGAAGGAACGACCATGTCGGAACTAGTCATATTTTGTAGGCTTTGTAAAAAAATGTAGACCCCCTTTAAATTACTTAGAGTGAGCCACCTTTTGATGGTGACCTTTAGTGGAAGGGCAAATTCCACACGTAATTTCTAATTTGGTGGAATTGCCACTTGGGCTCCACATGGGCAGCCTTCTTGCTTATTTAAGAGCCCCCCTCTCTTGTGAAGGAGCTTTGAATGTATTGTCAAGTTCTCTTGAGCAAGTAAAGAAGATCCTCCATGAGTGCTTGATGATTGCTAAGTGTTAAAAATTCACAATTCTAGCTTGACTAGTTTTGGTCATATGACTTGTAAATAGTTAAATGGTCATGATGTGGCTTGTCACACGTGCCAAATAGCATAGGATTCCATTCATAAGGATGTTCTCAAGTAGACCTAAGTGTTAGAACCTTTGGAATGAGTCCAAATTATGCTTAGATACAAGGGAGAAAAAATAGGAGCTATTTTTGGTAATTTTTGCATTGTTGAGGGATCTCCAAGATTCCAACCCTAACTTGGTAGGGATGAAAGATCCACCAAAATTAGCATTAGGGATAGGTTTAGGGCTACTCATACCTGCCCAAAACCGTGATGGATCTTGTATATATAGGTGATGATATCTCACCAAAATAAATCAAGCAATTTCATGTTTTTTCTCTCATAATGGTGCAATTGCTCTCTATGTTCATAATTGTTTGAGTACTTGTGATTACTAATGATTATAGGATTGAATGTAGGTCTGGTGTACAGTACTCAGACTGTGGGAGGCCGTACTTTCACACGTGTGAAGCCTTCTTCAAGGATTTGGGCCATTTAGTGAGGTTCAAGCATAGGTTTTTGATGGATTTTGATGGTTCAACTTGTGCTAATCTTATGAAATCATGATCTATTGTTTTCCTCATCATTTCAAGTGTTTTCGGATCCTTATTTGCTGTAATTTTTACATGGTATCAGAGCCTAAAGGCTGAAATGAGCTAAATCCTTGTTTTTCATTCAATTTGATCACAATTTTTGATCTAAATCTTGTGTAGATTGGATCTTAGCATCTAGTATTGATTCTAGAACTCAAAGTGAGTCAAATACATTGGAGATTGGTGTTGTGTGACTTCATTTGCAGGTGTTTAGGTGTCTAAAACCAGAGGCAAAGTTGAATTCAATTCACATTACCAAGATAGCAAGTTTTGCTTGCTCCAAGCATTGATTTCTAAGCGAGTTTTGGAGGTGATTTCATAGAGAAGGCTTTCTAGCATTCAAGGAGAGGGAAGATCAGAGTTTTGGGGACTCTTCAAGGCTGTTCTAAGGTGTAGTAGACACCTCCTAAAGTGATTTAGGTTCAGTCCAACCATTGCTTGACTTATGCACCAAATTAGATCAATTTTTCATCAATTTTGATCATTTTTTGCTTGTGATTGGATAGTAGATTGTGTTGCATCTTCATTAAGTTCCATTTAGATCTTTTACAAGTGATTTTGGAAGTATATTAGGTTGCTGAAATTCACTCTTTATCAGATCATTTGGAAGCTTTAATGTTCTTTATAGAAAGAGGGGCAATTCTACTAGTATTGTCTACTTCAATCAAGCAAGTGCATTGTTTCTAGTATTCTATGATTTGATTTTGTTAGAGATCATTCTTAGATCTTTATAGGAAGTCTATTACTGATCTTTTCAGGTCCCTAAGAAGTGGGATAAGGTAGACCTTCAATCAAATCAATAGAAGTAACCTTCATTTGTGTCAAGTCCTTGATTAGGAGACTAGATGGCATCTATAAATGCATATCTTTTGGATACTAATGAAAGGCTCAACAAAACTAACTATTCCATATGGAAAGTTAGAATGGAATCTATCATGATCATGCAAGATCTGATGGAAATTGTAAATGGTAAGGAGGGTGAACCTATTCATCCTCAAGAAAAAGCCAAATACATCAAGAGGTGCAATGTTGCACTACATTGCATAAAAATGAATGTTGCAAATGAACTCTTAAGAGAGGTAGGAGATTGCACTTCAGCTCAAGATGCTTGGGAGACTTTGCAAAAGGTCTATGAATCCAAGAACCAAATGGCAGACAATGGTTTCAATGTTGACTTTGCTTCAAATGAATGTTTCATCAAGAAGAAGGGTAAGATAGTGGCTAAGGGCACTAGACTTGGCAAACTTTATAAGCTGGATGCATTTGTGGATACTAATGTTGTCATGTTAGCCGAGGAGCAAGATCTTGGTTTTGAGGAGGAGCTCATGGAGGAGCAAGCACCAAACCCACCTATCACACCAAGGAGATCTTCAAGGGCAAAAGTGGAGCCATCAAGGCTCACATATCAAGGCAAAGGACAACAAGTTGAGGGTATCTCATCCACTTCTTATGTTTTATCTAGTTTTGAAGAACCGTCTAATGTTGAAGATGCATTGAACTCCAAAGAATGGTATAAAGCTATGTTGGATGAGTATGATGCCTTGATTGAGAATGAAACTTGGTTGCTTGTTGAGAGACCTCAAAGGAATGTAATAGGATGCAAGTGGGTCTTCAAGCTTAAGTTGAATGCAGATGGGAGTGTTAACAAACATAAAGCAAGATTAGTTGCAAAAGGTTATGCTCAAGAGAGAGGGATAGACTATGAGGAAACTTTTGCACCCGTGGCCAAGATGGTCACAATAAGACTAATCATTGCACTTGCATCACATTTTGGATGGATTCTATGTCAAATGGATGTCTCTAATGCTTTCTTGAATGGTTTTTTGGAAGAGGATATCTATATGGAGCAGCCACAAGGGTTCATCAAGCATGGAATGGAGAACAAAGTATGCCATCTCCAAAGAAGCATCTATGGCTTGAAGCAAGCCTCGAGATCTTGGAATTCAAGACTACATTGCTATCTTATTTCACTTTCTTTTGTTCAAAGTGAATATGATCCTACTCTTTACATTAAGTTTGATGATGTTGGTATTTTACTTTTACTCATTTATGTAGATGACATCATCATTAGTGGAAATAGTGTTGATGGTATTGAAAAAATCAAGATAGATCTATCCTTAGAGTTCAAGATGGTAGATCTAGGGTGTCTTCACTTCATCTTAGGCATAGAAGTACTTAGAGGGTCTGATTTTATCTTTATAAGTCAAGTAAACTATGCTCAAAGTCTTTTGAAGAAGTTTAAGATGGAAGTATGCAAAAGTGTTGACACACCAATGAAGCAAGATGTAAAAGTGCCAAATGAAGATGATGAAAGATCCTTCATGGACATCACTTTGTTTAGGCAACTTATAGGTTCCTTAATGTGGATCACTATAACTAGACCAGATCTTAGCTTTAGTGTATGTAGGTTGAGCCAATCCATGCAAAAGCCATTGAATATCCATTGGAAAAAGGCTAAGAGGATTCTAAGATACATCTCGGGTACATTGGATTTTGGGATTCTATATAGAGGAGATGTGATTAACCTTCATGCATTTAGTGATTCAGATTTTGCAGGGGACAAGAGGGATAGGAAATCAACAAGTGCCTATTCAACTTTCATAGGAGAAGGTGTGGTTTCATGGCTTTCAAAAAAGCAAGAAACTATATCTCTATCTTCAACCGAGGCCGAGTACAAAGCTTTGACAACCACTACAAAGGAGGTACTTTGGATCAAGAGATTATTGGTGGAACTAAAGATCATGGATTCAGAGGAGGCACCAATCATCTACAATGACAATATATCAGCCCAACACCTTGCATCTAACCCAATCTTCCATGCAAGATCTAAGCACATTGAGATATGCCATCACTTTGTGAGAGAAATGGTGCAAGCCAAGGAGATTGCTTTGGAGCATGTTCCAAGCAATGAATGTGTAGCTGATCTACTTACTAAACCACTTCAAAGGACACCTTTTATAAAGTTCAGATCATCACTTGGAGTGATTAGTAAAGCAATGATTGAACCAAGCTAGATAGTGAGGAGGAGTGTTAAAAATTCACAATTCTAGCTTGACTAGTTTTGGTCATATGACTTGTAAATAGTTAAATGGTCATGATGTGGCTTGTCACACGTGCCAAATAGCATAGGATTCCATTCATAAGGATGTTCTCAAGTAGACCTAAGTGTTAGAACCTTTGGAATGAGTCCAAATTATGCTTAGATACAAGGGAGAAAAAATAGGAGCTATTTTTGGTAATTTTTGCATTGTTGAGGGATCTCCAAGATTCCAACCCTAACTTGGTAGGGATGAAAGATCCACCAAAATTAGAATTAGGGATAGGTTTAGGGCTACTCATACCTGCCCAAAACCGTGATGGATCTTGTATATATAGGTGATGATATCTCACCAAAATAAATCAAGCAATTTCATGTTTTTTCTCTCATAATGGTGCAATTGCTCTCTATGTTCATAATTGTTTGAGTACTTGTGATTACTAATGATTATAGGATTGAATGTAGGTCTGGTGTACAGTACTCAGACTGTGGGAGGCCGTACTTTCACACGTGTGAAGCCTTCTTCAAGGATTTGGGCCATTTAGTGAGGTTCAAGCATAGGTTTTTGATGGATTTTGATGGTTCAACTTGTGCTAATCTTATGAAATCATGATCTATTGTTTTCCTCATCATTTCAAGTGTTTTAGGATCCTTATTTGCTGTAATTTTTACACTAAGCTCTTTGTTCATGGCAATGTTCTTGAGTGAAGTTTCTATGAGCATGCTTGTTTTCCTTTGTATTGTGGATTAAGTAGATTCTTGTTTTCTTTCTTGCTTAGTCGTGGATTAGAATTCATTTCTTGTGTGGAATAAGGTAGGAATCAACATTCAAGTAAATAAATAGGCTGGACTCATGGTGTAGATCGGGTGTCAACCTTATCTCCACTACTTTGTATGAGAAATGGAATCTACAAGGCCTGAAAGCTGCCAAGTTCACCATCAAACTGGCTGATCAATCATGTGTGCGCATACTTTCTTACATTCCAGTTCTTGATTGTTCTTGGGCATTCTAAGCATCAAGAAATGAGTGTTTCTTGATTCTTGGACTGTCAAAATGCTGTTAGGAATCTAGTTTCTTGTTTCTTGGTTGAGTAGTTTAATCCGTTCTTGTTTGCTTCCTGATTTGGTAGATAGTTTGTAGCATTGCTCCCTGATCCAGAATGTTGATCTTCTTGAGCTAGGACTGGTTACATGGCTTGTCTATGCATGTAGCTGAGTATCAGATCCGTGACTCCCCACTGACAGGCTGGGAATTACACATTGCAATCTGAGTGATGCTTCTGTTTTGTAGCTATTCTAATAAGAAGAAGAACCGTAAGAACCGTAACTACAGAAGAACGAAGAAGAAGTAAAAGAAACAAAACCGTGTTCACGAATTCAGTGAATCTGTGAACATTTGGTGCCATTCCACAGCTACACAAACATTAAACCGCACCAAACCATTTCAATCTATGCGGCAAAACCATCACTCTCAGGACTCTCACACCTTCATTACAGAGCTCCCACTTTTGTCCTGACTAGCGTGCAGCTCAGTTCTCAGCTGACACTTCACGCTCCTTACCAAGTCGAGCCACGACTCTTGTCTGGACCGGACCGCTACACACCAACTCTCGATCGAGCCACTACAGAAAAGACCTCGCGTCAGATCTCGACCGACAACTTCCGTTCCAATCTCAACCGATGCTTCGCGTCAGATCTCAACCGACGTCCTCGCATCAGATTTCGACCGACGCTTTGCGTCAGATCTCGACCGACGACCTCGCGTCAGATCTCGACTGACAGCTTCCATTCCAATCTCGACCGATGCTTCGCGTCAGATCTCAACCGACACCCTCGCGCCAAATCTCAACTGACGCTTCGCGTCAAATCTCAACCGACGACCTTGCGTCAAATCTCGATCGACAGCTTCCATTACAATATCGACCGACGATTTGCGTCAGATCTCGATCGACGACCTTGCGTCAGATCTTGACCAACATCTTTCATTACAATCTCGACCGACGCTTCGTGTCAGATCTCAACCGATGCCCTCGCGTCAAATCTCGACCGACGACCTCGCGTCAGATCTCGACCAACATCCTCGCATCAGTTCTCGAACGACGAGTAATCTCAGATCTCAAATGACCCTTGAACCATCCCGACCATATTCAACCGCACTACAGTCATTGCGACCACCTTCCATTCGTAACGATCGCATTGAACAGTAGTGACCGCTCTGTACTGTGAGAACTGCACTGAGCCGTAGGGGATACATTCATGCCCTCAGCCGTAGTCCGCTTGCTTTTCACCCGCAGTCACACCACCTCCACAATTCCACCATCGGGATTGCCATCTTTCCACCTCTCATGCTTTCCAACAAGCTATCTCACTGACCGTTTTGACCCGTAGTGACCGCACACCAATTACACCATTTTTTTCTCACCAACCCCATACATAGTTGCACGATAGTAACCGCCACACCGCACTTGATCGCAACTGACAAACACAATCCATCGTAACCCGTAGGGATCGTAATCCATCGTAACCCATTCGAACCGCAAACCACCGCAAACCACTACCATCCCTCGCAAACCGTTTGGACTGCCAACCACTGAACCGTTGAAACCACAAGACCACCTTACAACGCCCACACAAATTCAACCACATCCACCTTTCAGCCGTAGCGGCCTCATTCACCTATAAAACGAGCGTATTCAAACCACAATAAATAGTAGCAACTGCATTCCAAACCACTCCATCTCCATTTGTCCTTGAATCCGTAATAGACCGCAACAGCCACCAGCCGCCACATTACAACCGCATACATCCGTTCCACCCGCACCCCAACTACATCAGCTTTTGATCCATACTGACTCCCGTGAACCATGCCATACCTAAGTGTCCCTTTGACATAACACAAAATCCTCTTTGCTGCTTTCCAATGACAAACTTTTGGTAAAGCCATGAATTGACTCACCATACCCACTGCATATGAAATGTTTGGTCGAGTAGTCATTAGATAGATAAGATTACCTACAAGCTGCCTATAAAGTGTTTCATTCACACTTTCAAAATTTTCCTCTTTTGTAAGCTTTACACCTGAATCATAAGGTGTAGTAATGGGCTTACAATCAAGCATGTTAAACTTCTTAAGTAACTCTCTTGCATACTTTGCTTGTGATATGAAAAAATTTTCCTTTGACCTCCAAACTTCAATACCCAAACAATACTGCAGTCTCTCCAAATCTTTCATATCAAACTCCTGTGAAAGATTGTTCTTTATTTTCTCTATTAGTGACTTATTTGACCACATGCATCTAACTGGAACCAGCTCACAATCCAAGCACACCCACCGTAGTACCGCAGCCACCGCATTAGCCCGCAAATAACCACATCCCAGCTACAATTAGTGACTGCCTTGAACAATAGTAACCACTATCACCATACCAGACCATATTTTAACCACCAACTGACCGCATTCAATTGTTCCACCACATTCATCCGTATAAACCGCAAACTAGTCGCCTTGCACTCACATCACCCGTGGACCTGTAGCAACTGCATTCCGACGAACGTATTCACCGTAACAAAGAGTCCAAGAAGCCTATTTACACAATCCTATGGTACTCTAAAGTTGTTATGAATCGTGCTTACGATCCGAATTCTACGGAGGACTATCCCCCAAAGATGGTCTCCCCATCCACCGAACAAGCTCGATTTAATCGATATTCCAGGATGAAATCCCAAGTCCAAGAGCCATCCACCAACCCATTCGACAGATGGGAACCCATGCGTTATGAAGCTCCATATGAGCGACCACATTTTCATGTTGCCGAATCTTCACATGCACGAGCTCACTTAAACAGAGCTTTTGCAAATAATGTTCCACGTACTGAAAAATGTATCCCAAAGCTAGACTTACCTAAGTACGATGGTAACACTTATCCTCAAAGATTTCTTCAAGTGTTTGAGAATGCATGTGATGTTTATGGCCAGACATCACCAGACGCCATGGTATAGCTCTTCTCGATGACCATGATCGATCGCGCATGAGAATGGTTTTTTAACCTTGATCGTGAAGATAAACGTGACTGGTCCCTCTTGAAGGAGGCCTTTATCAAATGTTTCAAGCCATTTCACTTGATAGAAAGTCCTTTTGTCAAGGTCAATAACATCAAAATGACAAAAGACGAAAAAGTCTGTGACTACATTAAATGATTTAAAAGATTAAAAAGTCAGGTACAAGATATGAAGAATTGCCAAAAATTGGCAAATCTAGCTTGATCAAAAACCATGTAGAATAGTGTACACAAGTGGGTCCCACACATGTGAGGCCATGATGCCACATGGGAAACCCATCCTAATGTAGGTTAGGTCAAGTCAAGAGAGTTGGTCATGTCTATTTGGTGGTCATCCCTACTTTATAGGACCTACACCTAAGTTTAAGGTGAAAATTTGACCAACTAGCTACCTACCAAGCATAACTCTAGGAAATAGACTAGGGTTTCATTTTAGGTCAAGGAGAGTGAGTTAACTTCCTTATTACATGCTGGAAATCCACCTAACTTCAAGAAGGAAGTCGAATTTGCTATGTATTCCCTCTCTCCATAGTGAGAAGATAGAAAATTTTTGGATAGATCGATAGGGTAATTTGCTCATTTCATTTCTTCCTTCAAGACTTTGAGAACATTGATCTTTTGAGTAATTTTAGCCCAAGCTCTAATGGTGTTTAGGGTTTTCAATATCAAATCTTTTGCAGACTTAGTATCTTTGATGGGCTAAGTATATTTATCTATTTATCCTATCTCTCAAAATCTGAATGCCTAGACAATAATGAGCATTGCCTAGATTTGTAATCTCAAACTCATTGGAAAGTTGGGTTTTGACTTCTTGTAAAAAAACACTTATCATTGTTAAATAGGAGTGTATCATCCACATATAAGGAAACAATGACAAACAAATTCACAATGGCACTCGCCATATAGAGCCTTGTGTAGCTTACATACGTAGCTTTCATTCCCTTCCACCTCATTTATTTCTAGTTGCTCCATGTAAATGTGCCCCTCTATGATGCCATTAGAAAAGTAGTTTCATCCATCTGATGCACTTCAAGATCTGCGACAATTGCATAAGAATACAAGAGTCTATTGGATGCAAGTTTAATAGCAGGACTAGTGAAAATCACTAAAAGGTATTTGAAAATAGCCTTTTGCAACCAATCTTGCCTTCCATATTCCAACTGAGAGTTCCATCTGGATTGCACTTCAATCTAAAAATCTACCTGCAAGAAATTATATTCTTGCAAAGGTCCAGAAATATCATTCTTGATTATGATATTCGACATCCATTGCTTTCTTCCAATACTTCAAATCTATAGATGATTAGGCTTCATCTACGACTATTGGTTCTTCCACAAATGAACAAGAAGTTGTGTATTCATCAATGAATCTCAGTGGTGGTTCACTGACCTAAGTTGATCTTTGTCTGAAAGAATTTGAAAAAGAATAGTCTAAACTACCTACAAGAATTTTGGGTGTTATCTCATAACTGCTTCCATAATTCAAATATCCTAGTCATAATTCAAATATCCTAGTCTGTAATGCCATAACCATAAAAAAATTTGCCACCCATATTAGAAGGGTCTCAACATTTATCCAAAAAGGCAATATTATAAAGGAGGAAATGACTAATTTATAACACTAGGCATACCACATTTGATTCAAACAACAAGGGATAGTGGCAAGCCACAAGGGCCTGCCTTTATGAAATGCTAGTTAAGAACTTGGTAGGAAGTTGTGTTGTCTTATCCTGGCTTGATGTATGCACAACTTGGTGTTTTGAAGGATAGGTACATAGTTTTGCTGAGAGGTGTTAAACAAAAGGGGCTTTATAAAGGATTTCACTGAACATGATGGTGTTTTGAGGATTTTTAAGATTAATTGATTTTCAAACTAGAAAAGATGCAAAGTTGAATGAATGGTGGTTCCACCAATGTTGTATGCAACTTTGTCTGTGTATGGTAGTAGCAAAGCTTTTAGTAGTTCAATATCTACCGAGTAGTATTTGTAATAGTGTCGTGATAAGCCTTGAACTAAAATAAATCATCGTGAATGTTTATCTAATACGTACACCTCCTACTAGAAATAAATGAAGGCGTTTGTTTGGGTATATTCGTTTCAAATGCATGATATCATCAAAAATCACTTATTGTTTTTTACTTAAACTTCATATATGCTTCAAATAAGTTTCTTGATCCATTAATTTGTATAGTCGCATTGGTTTTTCTTGGACCTTATGTAGAGCAGTTGGTTTTTTAATAAAAGGGATGTGAAGTTGGATGTCATAATTATGTTGTTGTTCATCGTGTTGATCTATATTAGCAATGAAATCCTCTTATGTATTTTTTGTAATGGTAGAATGGGTTGACGATACAAGAGCAGTATATGTGTTTGAGAACTCATAATTGAATCTGGTGTAAGTTGTTTGGATGGTATTATATTGGAAATCGTATGCATCCTTGAAAGTTGTGTAATGTTCAATGACATTGTTTTTAAAGTTTGTCAATGGTTTGTATATTAGTAGTTGTTCATCATAAAAGCTTTCAAGGTCCCTATGTTTATTATAATGTACAAACCTTATTATTTGTGGGGTTCTACATTTGCAAATATTGGAGCCAGTTACACAATAGAATGAAATGTATTTTGCTAAACATAAATGTACATGGGTATTTGGTCATGCAAGATATTTTTCAATTTTGATTTTGTAATTTATATGTGTGAATTTGGTTCTAGATTTTGTAATTTGTTCCTATCAACATCCTACACCTAGATGCTTGATATAAAAAACATAAGACCCCTATATCTAACATAGATAATCTTTTTCAATTCTTCACACTCCTAATAAAATATTATCTATGAAGATTTAAGCATTGATCTTGATATAACTCCAAGATTAGATCTATGCTTGATGAAAGCACTTTTTCTCAAAGGCTTGGTGAGTAGATCGGCAATACAAGAGGATAAAGACATGATTTTCATAAAAATCAATTTCTAGGCCTAGGATGTAATGTATCTCTCCTAGATCTTGCATTTTAAACTCACATCCAAGTGCTAGCTTAGTTTCATCAACTAGCTTGATACAACTTCCACAAAGAATAATGTCATCAACATAAATTAGAAGAATGACAATATTGCTATCAACAAACTTTAGATACATGGAAGGATCATAGTCACTAAGAGTAAATCCTAGTGAGATAAGAAAAGAATTAAGTCTTGAATACCATGATCTTGGTGCTTGCTTGAGTCCATAAAGACTTTTGAAGAGAAAGCACACTTTGGACTCATCCTTGATGAATCCTTGAGGTTGTTCCATATAGATCTCCTCCTCAAGATAACCATTTAGAAAAGCATTGGATACATCTAATTGGAACACCTTCCACTTAAAGAAACAAGCAAGAAAAATAAGATTTCTTATTGCCACCATCTTTGCAATGGGTGCAAAGGTCTCCTCATAATCAAGGCCATGGATTTGAGCAAATCCTTTGGCACATAATCTTGCTTTATACTTGTTGATGGTGCCATCATGATTGAACTTGATCTGAAATACCCACTTGCAACCAATCACATGCTTGTTGGATGGAGGATCCACAAGCTCCCAAGTATTGTTGGTGATCAATGCATCATACTCTTGCTTCATGGCATCATACCACTCCTTGGTATTGAGTGCCTCTTGTACATTCTTTGGCTCTTCATGAGAGACATAAAAAACATAATTAGTGGAATGAAGATCCACTTGTTTGCCTTTGTCAACATATGAGAGCCTCTTAGGCTCGGATCTATCTCTCATGGACCTTCTTGGTGAGAAAATCTGAGGAGAGTCTTCTTCAAATCTCGACCCCATCACATCATGATTGTCTTCAAAATCAATAATTGGTGATGCATCCATAGACTTCTTGATCTAGGCCTCTTCAAAAGATGAGTGTTGATCTTCATGAAAGACAACATCTCTACTTTCAATAACTTGAGAAGTAGAGAGTATAAAGACTCTATAAGCCTTCTTGGTGGATGAGTATCCAACCATGATCCCTTTGCATGCACTAGGATCTTCCTTCTTCCTTGTTTCCAAGGGAATATGGGCAAAGCATATGCATCCAAAAACTCTAAGGTGATCAACCTTAGGCTTCTTCAAATATAAGATTTCATATGGTGACTTTCCTCCAAGAGCTATATGTAGGAGCCTATTGCAAAGATAATTTGCACAATTAATGGCTTCTCCCCAAAAATCTTTGATGCCTCAATTCTCATAGATTTTACACATTCACATAGAGATCTATTCTCTCTCTCGGCCACTCCATTTTGAGATGGAGAGTAAGAAGAGAACTCTCTTTTGATGCCTTCCAGCTCACAAAAATCATGAAATTCATTGGAGATTTATTCACCACCTCCATCACTTCTAAGAGTTTTAATCTTGAATGAGAATTGCTTCTCTACATAAGCTTTGAAAATAAGAAAATGATCAAACACCATAGATTTAGAAGCAAGAAGATATATCCAAGTGAATCTTGTGAAATTATCAATGAAAGTAACAAAACAAGTGACTCCTCCCTTGCTTGTAGTTGATGAGAAATGCACATCCGAGTGGATTAACTCCAAAGGATGCTTGCTTTTGATAGAAGATCTTGTAAATTGCTTTTTGTGAGATCTAGCAATAGCACAAGCCTCACAAGGCTTGATCTTCTTGGAGAATGACTTTGGCAAGCCAATAGCTTTGGCTTCTTTGATCATAGAGAGCATGGATTTGTAGTTGGGATGTCCCAACCTCCTATGCCATAACTCCTCCATAGAGAGCTTGTTCACAAGAGCAACATTACAAGCATTCACATACTCATTTGGATCTAGTTTATAGATGCCTCCAAATCTAGATCCTAATGCAAGTATCTCATTATTCTTCTTGATAGTGCAAGTATCAACATTGAATTTTACATCATTTGCAGTGTATATTGATTTCTTGACTCCATCATAAGGTGCAATAGAAGAGAAAGAGTCCTTGGAGCTACACATATGTGAAGAGGTTCCACTATCAATATACCATAGGCCGTCCTTCTTGAAAGGAGTAGATGAAAAACTAAAGACCATAAGAGATCCCTCTCCACTTGCAATAGTGTCTTCCTTCTCATTGGTAATGTTGGCTTGCTTGAGTTGATTTTTCTTCTTGAAGCAATGGGTGGCATAATGGCCTTTCTTGCCACAATAAAAGCACTTGATCTTCCTCTTCTTGAGCTTGGATGATGAAGCATTAGAGGAATCATCTTCCTCCTCATCTTTGTCTTTGGATTTGACTTTGTCCTTGCTTGAGGATTGTTGATGTTGGTTCTTGCTCCTCCCTTTGTGCTTATCCTTGGCAAAGAGAGCTTATCAAAGCAACGATTCTTCTTCAAGGCCTAATACTATATCAGAGTGCAAGATCTTATACTTGATATCTTTCGCGATATCAAATTATTCTTCAGTTCGAATCAATTTGTTTCGATATCATAGAACTGATTTCCACAACACGGTATCTCTCTTAATGTCTTTAGGCTAAAGTTCCAGATGGATTCCTAAAGTAAAGCCGATCTTATTGCAGACAAATTGAATGGATCCAATTATCATTTGTGAAAATAAGAAGACCTAACTAATCACCAACGAGTTGTGGGATGTTGTCACAGGTATAGAAGTAAAGTCTGAAGACGACACAGAAGACTCAAAGTGAAAATCAAAGGATGGTAAAGCTTTCACGCTTATTATCCTCAATATATCAGATACTCAAATTGGCCACATAGCTGAAGCCAAAATTTCAAAAGAATTTTGGGACATCCTGAGCTCACTATATGATGTGAGAGACATAACTACTAAGTTGCATCTTCGAAGGAAATTCTTCACACTCAAGATGTCAAACAATGATTCTCTTCAGAATCATATTAACCCCTCCGTTGTTGGATCAATCATAGATGATCAAGACACAATTATGACATTGCTTTCAAGCATGCCCTCTACATATGAGAATTGGGTGACAATCATTACGACACACTCAAATATAATTCTTACCAGAGTTATCACTGTGTTGCTGCAAGAAGATAATCGAAGAACTCAAGACACTCCGTCTACCTCTTCATCTCATGCTCTATATGTCAACAAGGGCTCAAAACGACAAAAGCAGAAGAACTCCAAGCAGTCTACATCGAATCAGAAACAGACTCAAAGTCAAGAACAACCATCAAATCCACATTCGTCGAAGAAGATGTTTTGGAGGTATTGCAAACGCAATAACCATGAGATCTAGGATTGCCGAATTCTCAAAGTGAAGAATGCAGCCAAGCAACCTGATCAACAAGCAAATACAGTTACAGCATCTCCTGAAGTCGAAATGGACGAAGGCGCTTTTATGGTCAAAGACAAATACGCAAATTCGGATGATTCGTGGTTTCTGAATTTTGGAGCTACTCAACATATGACCAATCATCGTGAGATTTTCCATTCCCTCATAAGTTGGAGTTTGAGTCTGTTCAATGCAGAATTATCGATAGGAGTAATAAGATCCTTGCACTCGGCAAGAGGCATGGATACTTATATAGATTGGCACATTGTTATTCTGATTCTAGTCAAGCTTTGAAAACCTCTGTTCTTGTCAATAAAGCATTACTATGGCATCATCGCTTAGGAAACTCAAAGCACTGAGGTCCGACAACGGGGGGAATACATCTCCACTGAATTCAAGGAGTACTACCTTAACAACGACATTGAGCAACAATACATTACCTCCTATTCGCCTCAATCAAATGCTCTTGCTGAGAGAAATAACATAACCTTAGTTGAATCGGCAAAGTGCATGTTATCACATGCGTCACTTCTGAAGTCCTTCTAGGTTGAAGCTGTTTCAACAGCAAACTATATTCAGAATTGATGTCCTACTAAAGGTCTCTCAGAAAAAACACCATTCGAAGTTTGGATAGCTACCAAACCTTTTTTATCGAATTTAGAAGGGATGTACTGCTTATGCGCAAATTCCTCATGATCTCAAGAAGAAGCTCGAATTCTAGAGTATCAAATGTATTTTTATCAACTACACTATTTCATATGAAGCTTACAAGTTGTTCGATCCTATCGAGTTGAAGATATTCACTAGCCAGGATGTCATCTTCATCGAAGATCAGTTTATCGACCTCAAAGGAAAAGGTAAAGCTCATGTAGTCGACTCTTCAGTTTCACTTCGAGGTTCCTCAGTCGACTATTCTCATTGAAGGTCCAAGCTCATCTACTTTTGACAAACGACATATCAACGGCGAGTCCGAAGATGATGATGTTGCAGTTCAACAACTATAGTATGATGAAAATGATCAACTTCCTCTATCACCCAGAAGATCAACAAGAATTAGCAGACCACCTATTAGGTATATCGACGAGTCTGTAGCCTACCTTGTTCATGAGCCGACAACTGTCAAAGAGGCACTCAGTCAGTCCGATTACGATCTTTGAAAATAAGCTATGGATAAAGAGTAATCATCTCTTATCAAGAACCAGACATGGACGATTGTCGAATTACCTACTAGCAGAAACGTAGTTGATTATAAATGGATTTTCAAAGTCAAGTACAAAAGTAGACGGAAGCATCGACAGAAAAAAAAGCTCGACTTGTTGCTAGAGGATTTTCTCAGGTATACAATGTCAATTACATTGAGACCTTCAGTCCAATAGTCAAGCATTCTTCTATTCAACTTTTATTGTCGTTTGCTGCTGCTGTAGATTTGGAAATACATCAAATGGATGTACATATAACATATCTCAATGGAGTGATCAAAGAAGACAATTGCATGGTGCAATCCGATGGTTATATTATCGAAGGTAAACACAATCATGTATGTAAACTCCATAAGGCACTTTATGGCTTGAAGCAATCTGCTCGAGATTGGTTTCAAAGGACCAATACTTCTATTATTGATCATGGCTATATACCAAGGTCTTCATATTCGAATGTTTACTTCAAGACAGTGCAGCAGTCTTTTATCATTATCACTTTGTGGACGACACATTGCTCTTTGGCAAAAGTATCGATCTAACAAAAGAAGCTAAGACAATGCTATCTTCCGAATTTCGACATGACCAATCTAGGCGAAGCTCATTTCTACCTTGGTATTCAAATCCACAGAGACAGAAATCAAAAGTTGCTCTACATTACTCAACAGAGGTACATCTATAATATGTTAGTCAGATATAATTTAGTTAATTGCAAGTTAGCTCTCTCACCAATGGGACCAGGTCTCAAATTGTCAAAGGACCAATGCTCTCAAATAATCGAAGAGAAGGAGCAGATGCGTGAGTATTCTTATCATTCGACAATAGAATCTCTTATGTACACAATGATCTGTACCAGGCCAGACATAGTTTTTGCAGTCAGTTCCTTAAGTCAGTATATGACTAACCTTGATATAGCCTAATCATCTATAGAATTGAAGTATTGGAAGAAAGCAATGGATGTCGAATATCATAATCAAGAATGATACCTGGACCTTTGCAAGAATATAATTTCTTGCAAGTAGATTTTTAGATTGAAGTGCAATCCAGATGGAACTCTCAGTTGGAATATGGAAGGCAAGATTGCTTGCAAAAGGCTATTTTCAAATACCTTTTAGTGATTTTCACTAGTCCTGCTATTAAACTTGCATCCGATAGACTCTTGTATCCTTATGCAATTGTCGCAGATCTTGAAGTGCATCAGATGGATGAAACTACTTTTCTAATGGCATCATAGAGGGGCACATTTACATGGAGCAACTAGAAGTAAATGAGGTGGAAGGGAAGGAAAGCTATGTATGTAAGCTACACAAGGCTCTATATGGCGAGTGTACCATTAATCCATTGTGAATTTGTTTGTCATTGTTTCCTTATATGTGGACATTAATTGATTGTGAATTTGTTTGTCATTGTTTCCTTGTGTACCATTAATCCATTGTGAATTTGTTTGTCATTGTTTCCCTCATATATGGACATTAATCCATTGTGAATTTGTTTGTCATTGTTTCCTTATATGTGGATGATACACTCCTATTTAGCAATGACAAGAGTTTTTTTACAAGAAGTCAAAACCCAACTTTCCAATGAGTTTGAGATTACAAATCTAGGCAATGCTCATTATTGTCTAGGCATTCAGATTTTGAGAGATAGGATAAATAGATGAATATACTTGTCCCATCAAAGATACTAAGTCTTGCAAAATGTACTAAAAAGATTTGGTATTGAAAACCGTAAACACCATCACAGCCTGGGCCAAAATTACTCAAAAGATCAATGTTCTCAAAGTCTTGAAGGAAGAAATGAAATGAGCAAATTACCCTATCAATCTATTATAGGATCTTTGATGTATGATCAGACCAGATCAGACATGGCTTCTTTTGTTAGCACTGTTAGTTAGTTTACAAGTAGAATAGTAGATTTGTATAGTAGCATTTTGGATCATAAATATCATCAATTGCTACAAAATGGTTGTGTTCAAATTTGTTCACAAAATGACAAAATGAAGGCAAAGGTCAAGGACAGCGAGGAGCACCCCCTCAATTCAGCATCTACACTATTCACATGTCTTTTGACTTCTTCTTCACAGGCTAGTTCAATAATCATGCAGCATGCTGGTAATATAGCATACATTTGTCATGCCCTTCTTTCTTCCTTCATTGTAAGTGCTAGCTCAAGAAGAAGGTGAGTTCCTAATTCATAGAAGCATGCTCGCAAAGGCAAAAGATGGCATGATTTTGCAGCTAAATTAGATATAAAATGATCTTATAGGTAGACGTGGAACCTACAACAAACAAAACACACTAAAATATTTCGGTCTCTCACATCATCATGTGTCAATCGTTCTGTTATCAGAAGTTTATCCAGTGATTTAAGATTGTTTATCCAGTGACAGCCCGGTAGTCAGCTATCACAATCTGCAGATAGATTTACAGCACCATGAAAGCTGCGAAAAAGATGCAAAAGGGCTGTCTGCATTCTCCATATCCTTAGCAAATAGATAATGATGATCATGATAACCGAGTCTCTGACTCTACTTCTCTTACACGCAGCAGGAATACGACGATGGCAAAAACCTAGCCTTTCTTGGCAGCTAAGGGCGCTAGAGTATAACCTGCCACTGCGAAGACGTTTCAGATCTCTACATTACTTAACCAAACGTAATTCTAAACCACAAGAGTGCTATATTTTCATAAACTGTAATAGCATATACATATAGACAAAATTTCCCGGTGGTCGGGTCCTGCATCACAAGTAACATGGTTATTGACTATTCAGCTCACACCAAACTGGCGGTCTTGGTCTCAAACTTTTCCTCTAACTCAGCACCAGCACGCAGCCCTTACTTCTCCTGCGACTTACTGATCTCGTAATCAGTATCGACGCCTTCGCAGGCGTTCTGCTTCCAAGCGTCTAGAGATTGCATCCACCATACCAGTACGCCTGTCTATCACCTCTGCCAACTGAGTGGCCTGGGAGGCTACCACAGTGTAGGCTGCCTGGTAGTACCCAATCTCCGTTTCCAATTGTACGACTTCATTCTTGGCTGCAGCAAACTGGCCTTGCACATTCAACAACTTGTCTCTCAAATCCGTGAGCTCTTCTTTTAGAATCAACACTTTGGCTTCACTGGCAGCAAGGTTATTCTTTAGCATTTCCACATCTGTAGATTCCCTCACCTTACCTGTAAAGCTTTTCAGAATATGGGCTTTTAACAGAGGTGTGCTTTCTATCCATTTATCCATCCACTTGACATCCACACATTTAGAAGCCAACCAAACCTCGGCATCTTCATCAGCAACAGGAAATCGGGTTAATAGCAACTGACCATGACAAGGTGTAGATTCTCCATCATTATAGAGAACTGTTTTGATGCTGCTGGTAGGCGTCACAGGTGGCGAACGCAACTCTCCGGCATCCACTGAAGTAGTGTCAACTGATTTTACGGGAGTAGTTAGATCAACTGACAGTACTAGCTCAGCCACCAAAGGGTCTTTACCAACATCAATTCGCCCTTGTGGGCCTTGTGAGGACTTTTCAACGTGGACATCTTCTATGATCTGCATACCTGGTTCTTCTGGTTCATTTCTGGCAGCAACATTCACACCTGCTTCAATAGTAACTTCACTTGGAGCATTAGGAACACTCCCATCAGATTTCAAAGCAACAGAGCCAACCTCAGGGATCATAATAACCACAGTATCAGGATCCTCCTTAGTATTGCTGACATTTGAATAATGATCATCTTCTCGATCTTCGACACCCCCCTGCAATGCACCTTTATTTAACTTACGTCTTGTACGCGACCTTGCAGAAAAAGTGAGCTTCCGTTTAGCCATCTTCGTTAGCCTGACTTTCACTTTAGGCACATTAGGATCAGCAGCAACAACATTGTCATTACCAGAACCAGCAACTTCATAAGGCATCTCACTAGAACTGGGTAGCACAATCAACCCACTTCCCACATACTGAAAAGTGGGAATGCCTAACCATTCCACTATCATTTTATTCCAAGGTAGAGGAAACTCCAGTCTTTTGGTCTTTCCTGAGGCGAATCGACTGATATCCGTCTTGATCAAATCCACGGTCCACTCAGCCCAATTCAAAACGACACCATTGAAAGCTTTAACAGCAGCCTCAACCAACGCAGCATTGAGAAACTTAGGACGGGCTCGCCATGTCAATACTTCCGCCACCCAGGTAAGAAATTCAAACAGCTCAGGATCCTTGCACTTTCCCAAGGCAAAACATGACTCATGAGGGGTTGGTTTTTCCCCACCAAAATAATCTCTCAACATCTCAGCTTCTTTGGCGTCATACAACCTCTTCTTAATAGATTCGCCAGTAGAAGGAAGCTTCAAACTAGCGGCGGCCCATTCACACATCAAGAATCTTGATCGCCCGTCGGAAGTCTTCACAGTCCATGACTTCTGATCACAATTTTTTGCCATAGGCTCAATTACTTGCAAAATGACAACCGGCCATGCTTGAATGGCGAAATCCAACAGCCCAGCATCGCTCAAACGTTTCCTACCAGCTCCAGCAACATAACCAACGAAGCGAGAAGGATCACGCATAGCTGCTACTGCCTAATACATATAAACCTCTCTGCATGAAAATTATGCTTCTAGCTGCCTCCTTATAAACCCAAAACCCTGAGCTTTGTGTGCTCTATTTGCTCTATCTGTCAGTAACTGGTTAGGCAAACGTCAGATCAATACACGTCATGAAAGTAAACAATTATCACATGAATTGCAGATTTGCATGCAAAAAACACATCATTTGCATACTTCACCAAAAAGCATACTCACTACACTACGTGTTGCATTTCTCAATATTTAATCAAGAACTACCTATGCTTCAACAAGTACGACTTGCTTAGGTAGAGGCTACATGCCAAGCCTTATCATTGAGCCTAAGGACCTCAACAAAGCTACCTTATCCTTACTAGATAGCTAGCCACTATTTGGCTTCATTTGACTCATCTTAAAATGCCCTTAGTTGGCCACAAACTCTCCCTCATTTCATAGTATGATCTACTAATTTTTGGCCCTACCCGTATGGTAGGGATAATGGCCGTTTTTATTCCTGCTGACTTGACAGCATAGGGCTTTCTTTTTGGGACGAAAGTTGGTTTGCCCAACAAATATATTGGAGAAAAAGTATATTCATTACAATAATTGATGGGAATTTATTGCCTCAACCAATGAGGTGTCCCACTAGAAATGACAGCTACTTGGCCATTTCATTCTCCCTCCCTCCATCGTGTTTTGGAGAGATTACCATAGATATTTTGTAGACATCTTAGCCTTGGATCATCAAAGACCATATGGATGGTGGAATTCTCAATGTTCCTAGAATGAGAGATTTCGATGTACAATGGCATTTAGAAAGTGTTTTGTGTTGGAAATTAAGTTCATGGTTTTCTCCCCGGGTGATACTATTTCTATTTCAAGATTTTTCCTGCACATTTTTTATCACTGATCTAGGGTCAGATGCAACCTCCTTGGTTCCATGTCTGCTCATATGATACCTGCAAGAATCACAAAAGAGAACCAGCCGAACTACTTGATGTGAAAATTGTCAGCATTTCCTAGCTAGCTTGAGGCCTAAATTGGCAATTTTCGTACATAGTTTTGGATCTAACCTTTCACGCGTGTGAAAGAGGCCTAGGTACTTTTATTTAAGTATATATTTCATATTGAAAAAGTCTCAAACTTCAGGACCTTCAAAATGACACTAAAATCATGTTATTTGGATCCGCTCACAAACATCTGATAGGGTTCTGCAATGCTGCACAATGCATTGTGCACCAGCTCCACATCACGTATGCACTCACCAATAGAATGCAGTTCATCTCTCATTGTCTTGATTCTGGTCATGTACGTCTGAATGTGCTCTCCTTGCTCCATGCAGGCACTATTCAACTTTGACTTCAGAAACATGATTCTTGACGGATTTGACGTCTCAAACTGTTCCTTTAGCACATCCCATGTCTGTCTGGGTGTAACAGCATCACAAATGTGAGTAATGATGTGATCCTTCACTGACAAGTTAATGAAGGTCAAAGCTTTCCTCATCTTTTTGTCGAGCACTTTGATATCCGCTTCATTTGGCGGCCTTCTCTCATCACTTGTGACGACTTCCCACACGTCTTTCTCCATCAGTATGTTTTTCATTTTGAATTTCCACACTGCATAGTTAGAAATCTCGTCCAATTTGCTACTTTCACTCAAAATGGACTCTCCCATGTTTGTCATCGCACAACTGCTTGAAACTTCTGCTGTAGGCTAAAAACAGTATGTCGAGGCCAACGGTGATGTCAGAAGTTGAAAATAATGACCTGCACTTTTTCCCTTACCAGGCCACTCGCCGCTTTTCCACCAATTAGAAAGCCAAATCGGCGTCGCCTTCCGAAATGCACTCAGTCGTCAACTCCCAACAACGTGCCCAGTGGAATGGTGAAATCACTTCTGGCATACTCCGAACACTTTCTCTGCTGCAATCACTCTGTTTTGCTGTACCGTACTTGCAGGTACAGTCCGGGTGCCCTTCGTTTGGAGGTTATAGCCTTTCGTTTGGGTCAAAACGGACAAAGGACCCAAAAATAGGGACTTTTCTAGTTTTTGAACTGTTTCTTCACCTTGAAGAAACTTCACTCTTCACTTGTGAAGGGACCCAGCTCCAATTTCAGTATGAAAATTTTTAATGAAGTTGAAGGCCAAAATGCACTTCACTTCTTCAGGGCCCTCTTCAACAACCCTTCAGACTCCATCCAATGGTTGAATCTGATCCAAATGTGGATATCCCTTCTGGGTAGCACAATCTGAGCCGTCGATCTTGTAACTTCTCTATCCAACGGATCTGAGCACTTTTGTGCACCAATGGAGAGTCTTGTAGATGTTGTCCACTTCGAAACACTATGGTTTCACTTTGGTTCCACGCGCGAACAGTTCGCGACCTCCCTGTCTACGGCCGCACCTCCCCAAGCTCATTTTTTCTTGATCTAACTCGCCTATGGATCGATTTGAGCACAATTTGAGGCCTGGAGCAAGGCCGCCCTACTGATACCAAGTCTGTAGAGTGTTCAATTATGAAATTCCGTGGAGAAACGGTGATTTTAGCTCAACTTGACAAAGTGGCTTTTTTCACCTTTTACTGCAAATCTACTAGGTTAACTGTCTGGAGACAAATCTCTGACATAAACCTTAGAATCTCTCCATGGCTGGTTGACAATGTGATTAGCTTCCTTTCTGTCCTTACGTCATCCAAAACGGTGCACAAACAGCGAAGAAATCACCAGTTATATATAAAAAACCGTAACCCAAAACCCGGTTTCAATTTTCAGCTGGCTTCAAAATTGTCAATTTTTCACCAAATTTTTCCCTGTCTGATGCTATGCATAGGTAATAATCCCTCTGCTGAGCTTAGCAAGCCTCTATAAACTAGAAACCGTGCACCAGTGCTTCTCTTAAGTCGAGAATACCATGACCTTGGGGCTTGCTTTAATCCATATAAACTTTTGAAGAGCAAGCAAACTTTTCCCTCATCATGGATGAACCCAATAGGTTGATCCATATAGATCTCTTCTTCTAGATAGCCATTTAGAAATGCATTAGAAACATCTAGTTGAAGAATTTGCCAATTGAAAAAGCAAGCAAGAGAAATTATGATTCTAATTGACACCATCTTTGCAACTGGGGCAAAGGTCTCCTCATAATCAAGTCCATATACTTGAGCAAAGCCTTTAGCACAAAGCCTAGCCTTGTACTTGTTGATTGTGCCATCTTGATTATACTTGACTCGAAAAATCCATTTGCAACCAATGGTATGCTTGTTGGATGGAAGATCCACAAGCTCCCATGTATTATTGGCCATCAAAGCATCATATTCTTCCTTCATGGCAAGGTACCATTCTTTTGAGTTGATAGCATCATATACATCCTTTGGCTCCTCATGAGAAATAAAATAGGCACAATTAGTGGAGTTGATTTCCACTTGCTTTTCTCTATCTTCATAGGTAAGGAGCCTCAAGGAGAAACTCGTGTTTCCTCTCATTGTATGGTGAGTACTCTTGATTTCCAATGAAACCCAACTTTGGCACTTTGTAAACACTGTCTACAGGCCGTACTACAGCCTTATTTCCACAAATGTGGAGTTGGATTACACTTATTGATCAATGCTTTGATTGTCTCTACTTGTTTTCTATCAAGCTGCTAAACTAGATCTTGTTTTCTGATGACTAGTTTTTGAAATTTGTCCAACATTTGCACACTTGTTCAAAGAGAAATTTCTTTTGACATTTGCTAAAAACCAAGTGTCAAGAGATTGTCTACAAAAATGTTCACCTTGAGCCAGGCAGATGTTGCTTCATTGCCAGGAAAAGCATTTTGATAGCAATCAAACTTTTTTCTTACATCTTATAGCCATATTAAAATTTCAAAAATTTGAAGTAAAGAGATAAAATGCTAAGTTTAATGATTTTTTTTTAGCATTCATCTGATGTATGGAATGTTTCTTTTGAATTTAGGGCAACATTATGGTCTTACAAAAGCTCAATCTAAAATTATTGATTAGATGAGAGCTTTCCTCCTTGAAGACAAAAAAAAGAAGAGCACAATTTGTATTTCATCCGTAAGCCAGATGACATGGATAGAGGTGTAATGAGAAGCAGACTTGGATTTGTAGCTTGCTTTGGAAGATGAAATGCAACCTACACATTTGAGTGATTTGCAATTGTCTAGTTGGGATGATTGACTAGAGAAGTTACAGGTTGATCGTTATATTCCCCAATTCAAGAATATTAAGTAAAGTATTACGTGGGAATCGATATATGTCGCTAACAAAAGTCCGAACCTTTTAGCCGTCAATTTCGATGGTCGACATTTTTTTTGGTACCACTGATGTGGGATGGGTCGAGAGGAGCTCATATAGCTATTTGCCATCGATTGAGTTGAGGTGCATTATTGAATTGAAGAAGAAAATAATTTAATGCTTTCCAATCCAAGCTTCTAGGATTATACATGTATTGACTTAATGTGCTAACAATGTATGCTACTTGAAACCATTCGTGTATCAATCAGTTTGCAATTAGACATATAAAATATTTCTAGAACGTTCTCTAGATATTTTTGCTGGCTAAGATAGATTTTCTTTTGTAATCTATTTCTAGTATTGTGAATTCTTAATAAAGAATGAAAAGTGCCTAGATCAGTCATGTCAGATTCCTTTGACAGATCACTCTTAGTAGTGTGCAGTAAGACTGTGTCGTTAGACAAAATAAATGTATCATATAAGTATAGAGCTATATGAGCTGAATTGACACCTATATGCTTGGAATAAGCATTACAATCAGCTGAATTGTTTGAAAAACCCAATTGAATAAGATAAGCATTGATTCTTTCGAACCAAGCCCTTGCGGCACGTTTCAAGCCATAGATTGCCTTGTGTAGCTTGCACGCTTTGTGCTCTTGGCCTTTGACTTTGAATCCTTCTGGTTAGAAGGTGTACAACTCTTCTTTGATGTAGCCATTGAGAAACACTATCTTGAGATCCATTTGATGCATTTCGAGGTCTTCCACGGCTGCCAATGCAATCAGAGTCCTGATTGACTGCATTTTGACAACAAGACTAAATATTTCTTGAAAGTCCACTCCCTGGATTTGAGAGAAACCTTTAGCCACCAATCGTGCTTTCCATTTTGCAATGGAACCATCAAAGTTGATCTTCTTCTTGAAGATCCACTTGTTATCGATAACTCTCTTGTGAGTGGGGAAGTAGGCCAGGTTCCAAGTCCGGTTAGTCAAAAGTAAGTTGTACTTGTTTTCCATATCTTCTTGCCACTTCACAACATCCTTAGAGTTAATAGCTTCAGCTACAATCTCCAGATCTCCTGATGAGGTCCATAAAGATTGGGGTGTATACCTCACAGGAACTGTTTGAATTCTTGAAATTTTTTGAAAATATTGTGATGGTGTTTCTTTTTTAATTTGTCCAGATCTGCTCAAGGTTGTCAGAAATGGTGAACTCCTGCCACTTTGCCGCAACGTGCCTTGACTCGAAGGACGAACGATTTGCGAAACAATTCACAAAAGTCAGCGAGCTTCCAAGACAAATGAAGGATGAACGATTCGCGAATCATTCGTGAATCGTAAACATACCTCTAGGACCACAACAACTGCAAAGCGACGCAAAACAGAAAGACACAAAAGAAGCAAAAGAAACAAAAAGAAACAAAGCAAACGAAAGGGGATCTTTCACGCTGCCAGCTGGTAGCTCAACGGGCTTGGAGTCCTAGACTTCACGCCCAGCTGAAACGAGTAGCAACGATGGAGAGTAACTGGATAGTTGATTAGCATTAACTAATCTTGTAATTCTCGGTTTAGCTGTCTTGTAAACTCCACGCAGTGGAGATATATAAACTATTCTCCTAGATAATAACGTAGATTAGAAAACTGTAATACTGTAAGATATAGAGAGACATAATGAGTAGAGCAGAAAAGAAAAATACTAGAAAACAAAAAAGAACAGAAACGACACAGATGTGCATGAAAGTCTGCCAAGCAGAACACAACGAAAGAGCAGAGCGTCAGGCCGCCAACAAGCGAGACACTGACGACCTCACTCTAAAAATCAAACTCATAATTGATTGCTCTATTTTTGTGCATCTTTTGTCTTACACTCTCTTGATTGCTAGAATGAAATCTGTTCTGTTGTTAGACTAGAATCTGTTTTGTGATGTGTAGTCGCGTGTCTAGGTTCCTGTGAAGCTTTTGCGCAAAAGAAAAACTTAAAAGAAACAAAATCGTTCGCGACAACGAAACGAAAACCGTTTTGTGACAGAGCTAGCTTGGTCTGGTGCGGTGACAGGTGTTGTCGGGTGCTCGACTTCTCTAGCTATAGTTGTAGGCTTTGTAGAAGAAACATCACAATTAAATGAAAAAACAAAATGTTTCTATTGCCAAAGCTTTGCTAGCTTTCCACCCTAATTTTGACAGAAAAGACACACGAAACAAAAATGTTCGTGAACAATTTCACGACACACGACACGAAATTGTTTGTGACACAAAATCATTCGTGCTCCACAAAGGACCAAGAAGATTAGCCAAGTACCATGGGGTACAAGTATTTGATCAAATATCATGACATCAACAGAAGTACTCTAGAACGTGGCTAATCTGCCACTCTTGTAATCCATGATTAGTTGTAGATGTTTAATCTTTCTGATCTAGAAGTTACACGACACGACACAAAAAAGTCGCGAACTATATACTTTCTGTTTGATGCATAAAATCGTAAGACGAAAATATACAGAATATATGTCCGCCTGTGAGTGAGACAATTTTGTAAGAGGATCAGCAAATCCAAAAGTCAACTAGTAAGCGAGACACTATTCGTGAGAGAATTGTATTTCTCTCACGCCAATGCACTGTGTGGATCTGTCGCACAATGCTTGAAATCAGAAGATCAATAAATAATATTGTAGTTGTTATGCGCATATTATTCCGAATGATTGTATGATCTCGGATGAATATTTGTCTGCTACTATTCGTGTATCTGATTCACTTGTTTATTAAATTTCACACATTGGTTTGATATTTTTGAATGGTATAATAATCTATAACGTAGATCAACAGTGTGTGTCTACATTATGGAGGATTGTAGGAATGATATAGCTGGTAGTGACCAGCAATCACATCTGAGTTCCACACGAACTGATTTTATTCGCGAATGTTTTCATTTCGTGTTTCACTTCACGATCACTTGGTTTTAAGCATAAATCAATTTCAGAACTCATTTAAGTTTTGTTTCGCTTCGCTTCGTCTAGTTTTGTTTTGTTTTGTTTCGTTTCGTTACAGAGCCTGATTGATCTTTTCGTGAATTCTTCTATTTCATCTAGTTTCGCTTCATTTCGTTTCGTTGTAGAGCTTGACTGGATCGCGAATTCTTCTCGAGCAAAAATTATTCGTGATCTAAACAGTTTTGCGAAATGTTTGCGAATTGTTCGTCGAGAGATTCCTATCAGTTTGTTACCAAAATTTTACTGGAATTTTGAATCTGCACACTTTCCATCAGTGGTATCAGAGCCACCCTACCATAGTCTGACATAGCCGAAAAGCTATCAGATCCAGGAGGCTGAGCATTCAAACAAAGAACCATTAACAAGTGAGAACACAATTTTCAGGAGCAATGGATTCAATAAGCAACATACAATCCAAGTTTTGTATACTCTTGGATTCATTAGGATCTAACTTCCTAGCATGGAAGGTTAAGACCTCACTGATACTAAAGAGAGAAGGATTATTTCCCTGGGTAGATGGCACCGAGGAGATGTCTACAACAACAGGCAAAAAGCTATGCGAATGGAGAGAGAAGAATGACAAGGCAGTAGCCTTGTTATCAACATCCATCGAGGATAGTTTGACTCTTGACCTGGCTATACTCTCTAAAGCAAAAGAGATGTGGGATATACTACTCACAAGATTTCAGACGAAATCACACAGTCAGATAATGATGCTTGAAGATCAGACAAAATTGTAGTGGGATGGCAAAGACCTCACTTCCTTTATTAGGAAGATGAAGGATCTATTCCTTTCACTACACAATTCTAGAGCATAAAATGCAGTGTCAGTAGAGAAGCAACTCACTTATCTGTTGAGAGTCTTTCCAAGATCCTTCCAGACAACCAAAACACTGCTAGCAAAGGATCCTACAATGACACTCAAAAAGGCAATTGTCAAGGTTCGAGAAGAAGTCGAGGCTCGAGAGCACCTTGATCACAAGGATGCTTCTGACTAAGCTCTCTACAGCAACAAGGAGAAAACAAAGAAACAATTCAAGCCTAAGAGAGAGTCGGATCGAAAGCAGGATCATGATCATCAAGCAGAAGGAACCAACAAAGGCAAATGGAAGAACAAAGGAAGGTCGAAACAACAAAGTGGAGACAAGAAGACATGCGTGAGATGGAAACGTGAAGGACATACTGTCGATTCGTGTTGGCTTAATCCAAAAATTGAGTGTATATACTGACACAAGAAAGGTCATGCAGCCATGGACTGTAGTGAGAACCAAAGAAACAAATCAGCTCAAAGTTGACAGGAGAACAACAATAGTTCGTTCTATGTCGAAGAGCTAGAGAGCTCAAAGATAGGCAAATAAAGATCGAATCATGGTAATTCGGCCGCCTACATCTGTGCAGACATGTGTATAGTATTAACACCTGACACACAGGAAGTAATCCTTGATTTAGGAACTACCTCACACTTTGTTACATGAAGACACATCATGTATGATTTTCGAAGTGCAAATCCATCAAGATTTATCG
The DNA here is from genome assembly GCA_029204225.1 of Diphasiastrum complanatum. Taxonomy (NCBI): domain Eukaryota; kingdom Viridiplantae; phylum Streptophyta; class Lycopodiopsida; order Lycopodiales; family Lycopodiaceae; genus Diphasiastrum; species Diphasiastrum complanatum. Next base: position 46,238,613 of record CM055104.1, read on the forward strand.
TTCTTGGAGATGGATCGAAGCATCGAGTGAATGGTATTGGTTCACTGTGGCTCAACACAAACGGCAGAGACAGATGACTTGAAGATGTTCTGTTCATGCCTACACTATAGCAGTACTTGCTATCAATGACAAGAATAGTTGATGCAGGGATGCGTGTAACATTCTCAGACGAAGCATGCAATGTTGTTGATGCAAGTACCAATAATCTGATCACTCAAGGTAGAAGAAAAGACAAAACCAACCATGTAACTAGACATAGCTTAAGAAGATCAACGTTCTGAAACAGTGAGCAATCCTACCACTATCTACTAAATCAGAAAGCGATCAAGAACAAGATTAACTATCGAAACAAGGAACAAGAAACAAGTAACTAGATTCCTAACAGCATTTTAACAGTCTAAGAATCAAGAAACCGTTACTTTCTTTATTCCTAGATTGCTCAAGAACAATCAAGAACAGGAATTTAAGAAGGTATGCAAGATCTACGACACTATTCCAGCCTATTTAGTTTACTTGAGTGCTGATTCCTACCTTTACCAGAGGGAGAATACTGGTGTTTACTCGTTTAGACTGGGATCCCGATGGTGAAGTGGCCTTTGATCATGTACGCTTGGACTTTGTTGACTCAATGGGAATTTCCCATGTCTTGTCCGCAAGCTGCAAGTGTTGTTGAAGCTTTGGCCTTGACTTGGTGGAGGGTGATATCTATCAAGAGATATCCGAGTATTGTTATTGACTGCTTGTTCTTAATGCACTCATGAAGGCAGTTTGAAACAAACTGTGCCCAATCATAGAGGTTCTGGGCATGCAGTCGTGAATCTGCCATCATGTGAAACAGAGACATGGGTACCCTCTACAACTTGGTTTTTGGTCGTTGTGTGCACTTTGTCAAGTACGCACATGCCGCTTGTAGTTGTGGGTCATTGATTGCTTCGACTCGATACCCATCCTTGTTTTTCCACTTGGCCACGGATGGGTCAATGAATTTGAAATATGTTGTCTGCTCGATTTTTTTAAGTGTCCTGGTGACAGCATTGGGTCCTCTTGGGAACCCAAAAGGTTGCAAGTCGGCCGGTGCAAATGATATGTTGTAAACATAGTTCCTCATAGAAGGAACTATTAGCTGGCATGACCTTGCTGTAGCATTGTAGTTGGCATATATCATATGCACGAGGTACGGGCTTTGATACCCCGTCAGGACTGGCATCTAGAACTCAATGGCTTGAAAGAAGGATGCTGCCTATTGGTACCAATGTTGCATTTCAGTAATATCCAATTTGGACAATTGGATGTCAAGCTTATTGGCATCAGGGTCATCAGAATTGGAGGCAGGGTTGGTAGACATGATGAAAAAATTGGAAAATAAGAATTTGAAAAAAGGGTGTCAGTTGAGATTTCAGACAGGGTTAACAAACGTCGGTTGAGATGTGAGCGGAGGGCGTCGACTGAGATGTGAGCGAAGGGTATCGGCTGAGATGTGAGGGTATTGGCTGAGATGTGAGTGGAGGGCGTCGGCTGAGATGTGATGGATGGCGTCGACTGAGATGTGATGGATGGCGTCGGCTGAGATGTGATGGAAAGGCGTCGACTGAGATGTGATGGAAAGGCATTGGCTGAGATGTGATGCAAAGGCGTCGGCTGAGATGTGATGGAAAGGCGTCGGCTGAGATGTAATGGAAATGAATGGTTTGTGAGGAACTGAGGTTGGGAAGGAAGGTGTGTGAAAGTGGAGGTGTTGTGGATAGAAGAGTATGGAGGATGTGTGGCAAACAAAGTATGGTGTGAACAATAGAAGTTTCTAAAAAGAAGATGTCAGTATATGTTTGTGACTAAGCAGAATGGATGAAGATATTGGGAGATGTAAGGAAAGTAGCTTTCGGTGAAAATGGGTGTTTGGAGATGATGAAAGAAAAGTGTGTATGATTAAAAGGTGATACTCAATAGTGTAACAGAAGCATGTGGAATGCTTGCGCAATATTTCAAATGCTTTGTTCTCCACTGTTGATATTAGGTTTAGAGACTGTTTGTGATGGTGCTCTCAATGGGAAACACACTAGGATGGTTGATACTAGGTGGAGATGGTGTGGAAGCAACCACTAATGCACATAACAAGAGAGCGTCAGGATCATGTAGGAGAGCCAAAAAATTGCCAGTAGATTGTTGCCAGAGAGCTCCAGAGTTCGCACTTCGCTGAGGTGTGAATGACGTCGAGGTGATGGCATTTATGGACGTCGTCGACTGGGTTCGGGCGCGATGGGACATGTCTGTTCGTTGGATTTTGAATGAGAAGCGTCGGTCGAGATTTGATGGAGTCGCGTCAGTCAAGATTTGATGGAGTCGCGTCGATCGATATCTGATAAAAATCCATTGGTTGAGATTTGAGCGGATCCCGTCGGTTGAGATTTGAGCGGATCCTGTCGGTTGAGATTTGAACGGATCCCGTCGGTTGAGATTTGAGCGAATCCGTCGGTTGAGATTTGAACGGATCCCGTCGGTTGAGATTTGACAAACTCCCAATATGAAGGAATGGATCTGTGTGATGCAAGTGAAGAACTTCAAGTTGAAACATGACTGTGGCCTAGAGTAGAAGTTCTTATGAAAAGAGCGTATCCCCAGGAATGCTAGTATGCCTGAGATACCAGTTAGACAGAGATGAGGTGGCTACAGTGTGAGAATCATTTTCGATGGTGTAGCCTATCATTTGTTGATCTAGAACATCCATGACCCATGAGTATGTACAGGAAGAAGAGAATGCATAGAAAGTACATAAGTAATGGTATGAAGTATAAACACGGAACGAGGTGAAAAATAGGCATGGAAAACTAGAACTACAAGCAAGAACATAAGAAAAATAGAAAGAAAGAATAAAAAATGTAAAATATATACTAGGGAAAATATGTTAAATTGGGTCAACAAAAAACAACTCTTCGTAATACCGCCTTAGACGACCACCGTTTACCATAGTATCTAGGAGGATTTCGTCAAGTGTTTGCAACTGGACTGCACCATTAGAAAAGATTTTATTAATAACATACGGCCCCTCACTTCTGAATTTCAATTTGTCGAGGTGCTTCTTAGATGTACAAAGAAGCACCTGGTCACCTAAATGTAGATCTTTATTGCGTAGGTGACAGTCATGCCAGGCCTTTTGGCGTCATTTGTTAACCAGTTGTGTGTGGTAAGATATATGTCTTGTCTCGCATAACTGGGTTAACGTAAACAGCCTGGTTTTGAGTTGTTGTTTGATTGCAACTTTTTCACAGAGATCTGTTGAAAAAGCTTTCATGACTCGTAATGATCGGACTAAGAATTCTACTGGCATTACCGCCTCTTGACCATATACTAAGTGGAAAGGGGTAACCCACCCAGTGGCTTTCTTCGGGGTGGTGCGGTAAGCCCAAAAAGCTGAGAAAAGTTTTGTTTCCCAATCAGAATGACTGGTTTCAACTATCTTGGTCAAAATTTTACATATCGTCTTGTTAGTTGATTAAGCCTGGCCATTACATCTAGGTAGTACGGTGTACTTTTTCTGTGAACAACAAGGTAATGGCGTAGGAGGTTATCAATGACAGCATTTGAAAAAGGTGTGCCGCGATCACTAACTAGTTCAATGGGACAGCCAAAACATGTAATGATGTTTTGTAAAGAAAATGCGTGACTGTTTTTGCATTGGCATCTTTCGTTGCTCGAGCCTCCACCCACTTAGTGGCATAATCTGTGGCTATGAGGATGTAACGAGCTTGGGTATGTTTTTCTGTCTTGGCTCGTTGACAGACATCACACGCTTTAGTGATAGCAAACGTGTCCTTAAACAAAGATGGCCACCACATTCCTGCTCGAAGGATAATCTTCGTTGTGGCTTCAGCAGAAAAGTGGCCACCTCCAATGCCCTCATGAGCCTGAGATATGATAGGTCGTATCTCAGATTCATAAGCACATCGGCGAATGATATCGTCAACGCCCCTTTTGTAAAATTGTCCCACAATTAACTGAAAGGGCACTGCTTTTAGCAAAAATTTTCTTTTTGTCGCCGTACTCAGGCTTTCTTTGAGTCTGCCTGTTGTGAGGAACTGAGTGATCTCCTCAGCCCATAAGAGTGTAGCATCGATCTGAAAAAGGCATGCATCAAGGAGATCATCGTTGACTGGTGTAGTTGCTTTTTCAGCACTTGGTAGTCTGGAAAGGTGGTCCGCCATGAAATGTTGGGTCCCTTTCCGAACGATTACACAGAAATCAAATTCCTCTAAAATCAACAGCCATCGAGCTATACGTCCCTTTTTACAGGATTTATTAACGATGTATAGAAGGGCTTGATAGTCTGTGTAGAACGCAAAGGTCTGTCCTAATAAATAATGTCTTAGTTGTTGCACAGCAAAGATCATCACCAATGCTTCTCTCTCGGTGGTTGTATAGTTTACTTCAGCAGGCACCAATTGTTTGCTCAAGAAACGTATTGGGAAGTCTTTGTCATACTCGTCCGGTTGCGCAAGACGACCTCCAATGGCATACTTACTTGCGTTAGTATGCACATGGAACTCTTTTGTGTAATCTGGCGAGCGGAGTATGGGAGTCGTGGTGAGGGCTGTTTTCAACTCCTCAAAGGCCTTAATTCGTTCTTCGGTCCAGCGAGGATCTACCACAACTAAACAAATGAGGCGTGCCTTGCCGGCATAGTCGATTATAAAGATGCGATAATAATTTCTATGACCGAGGAAGACATATACTTCCTTCACTGTTGCAGGTAAGGGCATTTCCACTATAACCTTGATTTTTGACGGGTCGATAGAAATACCGTCCTTTGAAATTATATGCCCGAGTACGACCCCATGGGTGACTCATATTTGGCATTTATCAGGGTTTATTGAGATTCCAAATCTACGACAGCGAATGAAGATTTTCTCCAGGGCAAAATGTGTGTACTTGTTGAGGAATGTACACCTAGATCGTCGAGATATATCTCCACGATCCGATGTAACAGATCTTGAAAGGCCAGTTGCATGACCCTTTGGAACGTTGAAGGGGCGTTGCATAAGCCAAAAGGCATAACGTTATAAGCATAAACCTCATTCTCTATTGCAAAGGCCATTTTATATTTATCTTCAGGGGCTATTTGAACAAGGAAATACTCGCTGAATCCTATTCGATCTATCTCCTCGTCAGGATCTTTAAGGTTTAGTGGAATTGTCTTAGCGAGTCCTTCAAAGGAATTGGAACTTGGTGTAGGTTCCCGATGCGGCTGTGGTAACTGGATAGCAACGTCATCCAGTGTAAAGTCTTTGAACTTCTGTGGAAGATCAAAAGGTGGGTCGACAAAAGGTTCGGAAACTTTGGAAATCATCTGAGGTGATTCACTACTGGATGTGGAAGCTTGGTCGGATTGTTTGGTTTCTGTCCCTTTTGACAAGGGCTTGATCGGCTGTTTATGCTTCTCACGCATCTGTTTTTGACCCTCGGTTAATTTTGTATCAATAACTTTAGATTTTTGTAATCGGAGTTTTTGTGGTTTTTGAGTGGGCAGTGTTGGTGCCTCACTTATCATATCGTCGTCGATTGTATCCCAGACTTCGTCGGGATATACATCCCATGTATATACTTTGGATTTGGGCTTGTATGTTTGTGTGTTGGGTACCTTGGATGTCAGTTGGACGTGAGCCAACGGTCCTGGTGTCGTTATCTCCTTAGGAATTGATTTTGGTGGATAAGGTTGTGCATCTAGATATAGGAGTACATGTTCATCCTGTTAAAATTGAAAAACAATCCATATTGATTTCTTGGCTTGTTACAAATGTTGTACCATGCAAGTATGTAGCTCATCAATGCAAAATGCCAAGTTTGGCCTACATAGAACTCGAGCTACATGGTTATGTATTATCTAGTTTGATAAATGCAACTTGCATATAGTTTGTAGACATAGAATTAGCATGATTATGCTTGTAGAAACTCGTGGCAACTCACATGCATTAATTGTAAGTGATCCATAGTGACATGCAAGGCATGCACAAAGTTTAATGGACACATGCATGATGATTTGGACATTTCTAGTTAGAACTAGTACACTTGTAAAAAGTTGGTAGAATTTAATGCATGACAAGTGACAAATGTCACATAGACTCTAGATGTCATTTTGGAATGGATAGATATGGTTCTACCTCGAGCTACCTCAATCTCCATAAATATGTGTAGCTCTCCACACAATCAATAATGAAGAACCAAAGTTTTGTAGCTATCTCATGCTTGGTTGGATCTAAACTATTTTTTCTTGTTATCTCTCTAGCTCTCTCTCTCTCTCTCTCTAACTCGTGTTGAGACTAATGCTTATGCATTGTAATCTTGTACTTTTAATCATTCTTTGATTCATTGCTATCATAGTCTATTGATAGCATGCTAGATTGTGAATTAGCCATATCTTCTGAACTAGATCTTGTTAAACAATCTAGAATCAAGGTACTGTGCCAATCACAAAGCTTAACTAAGATCAGTCACTCTTGTGGACATTCCCCACACATGTGAATTTTGAAATTTTCAACATGGTATCAGAGCCACATTAAGCTTTGCATGCTAACAACTCTGATTGTACAAGAAACTGAGAGCTAAATCGAACAAAAAAGCAGTTTTGCACTTTTCTAACTCTTCTCTGAAGTGTATTTGGATCAAATCGGACTTGAACTGAATTTTTAGACCTGAATTGAGGAAGTACGGAATTCTAGAATTCTGCACGTGTGAAAATCAGAGTTTTTCAATCCCTTTGTTCTCCTTACTTATAGATCCAAAGATAGCAGTGTTATAGCTGGATGGAAAGCATTTGATCTGTACTTTCCATAGAAATTGAAACCAAATCAATCTGATGTGTCTAGCAAGAGTTATAAGCTCTTAAAGAGGATAGGGATAGGTCCAAAATCTAAGTGACAGCATTTTGATTTGATTTAATTATACTTTGTTCTGAATCCATTGTTTTGAGCATCCAACACAAGAAACTGTAGATCAAGACTGAGTTTGAAGTATTTGAACACCCTTTGAGCCTTCTGAGTGTCAATAGTGTTTTCTTTTGAAGCATTTCACACGTGCCAAAGTAGGATTCAAACCAGCCAAAGTGTCTCAAACCACTTTTTGTGTCTGATCTAGATAACTTGTCTTGTTGGATATTTCAGATTCATCTCATATATAATTGCAAGTGTTTCACATAGAAAGGTAGTTCAACCTTGAAAATACCTATAGTGAAAGAGAGCAGCAACTCTAAGTCTGATAGGAACAAGCTCAAACATATCTCATAAGAAGTCTTCATTATAATGGCATCTCAGGGAGGATATCTTCTAGAAGCCAGTGAAAGACTAAACACTTCTAATTACTCAATTTGGAAGTTAAGAATGGAGTCTGTTTTGATTCTCCAGGATGTTATGGATATTGTGCTTGGTGTTGAGGAGGAGCCTCAAGCACAGGTTGAAATTCCTAAATATAAGAAGAGAGCTAGAATGGCTCTACATTTCATTAAGATGAATGTATCTAATGAAATTTTGAAAGAGATAGGATCTTGCACTACAGCCAGAGAAGCTTGGGATGCACTAAAGACCATCTATGAAGCAAAGAATACTTCTAGAATACTCACTCTTAAAAATCAGATTTTCCAAAGTTTCCAAAGAAGTGAAGAGAGTACATCTAACTATGTTCTGAGAGTTAAAGATTTACATAGAGAGCTTTCCTGTGTTGGTGTTACCATTAACCAAGTTGAGCTAGTTCAAATCATACTGAATGGCTTGAGAGATGACTATGATAATCTTGTTCAGTCTTTTGCTATTAAGGAGGAGTTACCTAATCTAGAAACTCTCCAATGAATTTTTATTTCTGAAGAATCTAGACAAAGCTATAAACTCTCCAGGATGAACAAACTTGAACATGGTGGAAGTGACAAAGCCCTCTTTGTCAAAGGCAAGCAGAAAGGAAGGAGTAAGAACCAATTCTCTCAAGCATACAACAAAGACAAAGCCAAAGATCGAGATCAAGATGGTGAAGAGGATGAAACATCTCATCTCTCTAACTCAAAAACCAAGAAGAAGAAAGTGAAGTGCTTCTTCTGTGACAAAAAGGGGCACTATGCCCCTTTATTGACTAGGCCAGAATGGCTGCATGCAGAGAGAACACTAACATAGGTCACATCATCAGGCTTTAAGCCTTCCCTTTGCATTTGCTCCAAAAGTATGAGAGCCTCCTTGCTAAGACCTTGCTGTGCATATCCTGCAATTATTGCATTCCATGACACCACGTTCCGTTCATGCATGTTGTTGAACACCTGACGAGCATCCTCTATGCACCCACATTTTGCATACATGTCAACAAGGGTGCTCCCTACAATCACATCTGACTCAAAGCCTCTTTTAATGATGTCCGAATGGAGTTGCTTGCCCTGTTCTAGGGCTGCAATGCTGCCACATGCTTTTAGGAGAACAACATATGTGACAATGTCTGGCTGCACACCTTCGTGTTTCATTCGCTCATACAGATCAAGAGCCTCCTTGCCAAGACCCTGCTGTGCATATCCTGCAATTATTGCTGTCCATGACACCAGGTCCTGTTCATGCATGTTGTTGAACACCTGACGTGCATCCTCTATGCGCCCACACTTAGCATACATGTCAACGAGGGTGCTCCCAACAATCACATCCGACTCAAATCCACTCTTAATGATGTCTGAATGGAGCTTTTTGCCCTGTTCCAGTGCTGCAATGCTCGCACATGCTTTTAGGAGAACAACATATGTGACATTGTCAGGCTGCACACCTTCCTCTTTCATTTGCTCATACAGATCAAGAGCCTCCTTGCCAAGCCCTTGCTGTGCATATCCTGAGATCATTGCATTCCATGACACCACCTCTCGTTCATGCATTCTGTCGAACACCTTGTGTGCATTTTCTATGCACCCACATTTTGCATACATGTCAACAAGGGTGCTCCCTAAGATCGCATCCAACTCAAAGCCCGTTTCAACGATCTCCGAATGGAACTGCTTGCCCTGTTCCAGGGCTGCAACACTGGCACATGCTTTTAGAAGAACAACATATGTGACAATGCTGGGCTGCACACCTTCCTGTTTCATTTGCTCATACAGATCAAGAGACTCTTTGCCAAGACCTTGGTCTGCGTATCCTGCAAACATTGCATTCCATGACACGATGTTTCGTTCAGGCATGTTGTTGAACACACGACACGCATCCTCTACACGCCCACATTTTGCATACATGTCAACAAGGGTGCTCCCTATAATCACATCCAACTCAAAGCCAATTTTAATGATGTCCACATGGAGCTGCTTGCCCTGTTCCAGGGCAGCAATGCTAGCACATGCTTGTAGGAGAACAATATATGTAACAATGTCAGGCTGCAAATCTTCCTGATTCATTTGCTCATACAGATCAAGGGCCTCCTTGCCAAGTCCCTGTTGTGCATATCCTGCAATAATTGCTGTCCATGACGCCACATCCGGTTCGTGCATGCTGTCAAACACCTTACGTGCATCCTCTATGCGACCACATTTTGCATACATGTCAACAAGCGTGCTCCCTACGATGACATCTGACTCGTACCCACTTTCAATGATGTCTAAATGGAGTTGCTTGCCTTGTTCCAGGGCTGAGATCCTGGTGCATGCTTTTAGGACAACAACAAATGCGAACTTGTCCGGTGCTATGCCTGTCTGTTGCATTTGCTGAAAAAGATTGATAGCCTCCTCACCCTGTCTATGATTGGCATATGCAGAGATGATGGTAGTCCATGAAAATACATTGCGTCTAGGCATTGAGTCAAACACTTTGCGTGCATCCAACACACTACCGCACTTGGCATACATGTTAACAAGGGTGTTTCCTAGGATCATGTTTGAATCAAGTCGCTGTTGAACTATGAGAGCATGCACTTGCTTGCCCTCCGCCAGGGCTTTCCTTCTGGTGCACCCCTTCAGAAGGCAAGCATAGATGTTGATAGGAGCTTGAATATTTGCCTGAACCATAAGCTCCAGCATATGCAGTGCTTCTTTTAATCGTCCCTCCTGACAGAGTTTGCTCACATTTCCACCGTTGCCCAAGGAATTAGCTACCCTGCCTGCATCACAATGATTCATATAATGACTATAAAAAGAAACATGAAAAAGTCTCACACTGGAAATTTTGAAAGACCAGCAGAAAAGAAGAGATGCTGTGCTCTCAGCCTAGGTCTCCAAAAACCATACCATAATTTCAATCCACCACCAGATTGTGTCTGACCCACTGTCATAGTGGTCACCTTTGCTGTAGCACGGGGGTTGTTTAACCGACCTTCAATCCATAGACCCTCGTGTGTACTCTTATGTTCAAAGTCAGGGTACTTTTGATTTGTCTGCATAACAATAAACACATAGATCGGCGGACATAACAGCATCAACTTGGAAAATTTGACCATAATAACCAATCAATCAGTCTCTTGTACCATAGTAGTACAAGAAAAAGTCCTTTCACAGGGCCCTAATTAAAAGCATTAGCCAAAGAAACCACTTAACAATTTTGGACATGACAACGAATTATTATTCTACAACAAATAATTCATAACTCATCTCATGAAACATCTAGCCATACAAAAATCTCAATGAACTAGAAGCTCGAAGATATCTCATGACTCTGATAAGAGCCTTCCAATGTGCTACACCAGGATTAGTCATAAACTGACTGAGAGAGGTGACTGCAAAAGCTAGATCATGGTGTACATAAGAGATCCTATAATAGAATGGAAAGTATACTCAGAAGAAAAACCAACTCAAGCAAGCTAATCTCTCCAAAGAGATTGAAGAAGATTCTGTTGCAAGTGATGGAGAAGGATCACTTATGGTGTCCAGTTTTTCTTCATTACCTTTCAAGAAAGATGGAGCTTGGTACATAGACAATGGAGCCTCTTCACATATGTGCTGTTCAAAGGAGTCATTTGACTCAATCTTACCTTTCAAAGGACTCAAGAGATCTATTTACACAACTAATGATCATGAGTGTCCAATAGAAGAAATTGGCAACATTCCATTGAAACTTGCTTCTTCAAAAGTTCTTGCACTTTCTAATGTTCTTTTCATTCCAAAACTTACAAAGAGCTTAATTAGTGTGGGAAAGTTGCTTGATAATGGTTGTGTTGTAAAGTTCAACTCCAATACTTGTTTAATCAAGAGAAAATATGAGATCCTTGCTGATGGAACTAGATGTGGTGGAATTTTTAAGTTGAATTTTTATGAGAATGCAAACCTTTGTGAAGTTGTTTTGTTATCTAAGGAGGAGCTGTGGCATAGAAGGTTGGGACATCCTAACTTTACATCTATGTCTTCTATGGTTAAGAAGGAGAAGGCTATTGGTCTTCCAAAATCTCTTTCTAAAGATTTCAAGCCTTATGAGGCTTGTGCCATTGCAAAGTCACACAGAAAGCCATATCATAAGTCTTTTATAAAGACTACTTATCCATTGAAACTCATACATTCAGATGTACATTTTTCCTCTTCTAAAAGTATTGGTGGTGCAACATGTTTTGTCACCTTTATTGATGACTTTACTAGATACACTTGGTTGTATCTACTTTCTTCAAAGGCTATGGTTTTTTATCACTTCCTTATCTTCAAAACTTATGTAGATAAACAATTTTCTTGCAAAGTTAAAGCTTTAAGATGCGATGGAGGAGGTGAATATATCTCCAACAAGTTTCATAATTATTGTGAAGGTGAAGGAATAAAGAGAGAATTTTCTTGTGCCTATTCTCCATCCCAAAATGGAGTAACTGAGAGGAAAAACAGATCTTTATGTGAATGTGCTAAAGCAATTCGAGTAGCAGCTTCTTTGCCTATTGAATATTGGGGTGAAGCTATAAATTGTGCAAACTATTTGTGCAATAGATTACCTCACAATGCTCTTGCTGGAAAAACACCTTTTGAAGTCTTGTTTCAGAAAAAACCTAAGGTAGATCACCTTAGAGTTTTTGGTTGTACTTGCTTTGTTAATATGCCCTTGGAAACAAGGAAAAGAGATTATCCTAATTCTGTTAAAGGGATCATGGTTGGATATGCATCTAACAAGAAAGCTCACAGGATCTATGTTCCCTCTACCTCAACTACAATTGAGAGTAGAGATGTGATATTCCATGAAGATCAAAAATACATTCTTGAGAAGGCCATGTAAGTTGTTTGGATGGTATTATATTGAAAATCATATGCATCTTTGAATGATATTGTTTTCAATGACATTGTTTTCAGAGTTTGTCAATGTTTTCAAGGTCCCTATGTTTATTATAATGTACAAATCTTATTATTTGTAGGGTTCTACATTTGCAAATATTGGAGCTCGTTACACAATAGTATGAAATGTATTTTGCTAAACATAAATGTACATGGGTATTTGGTCATGCAAGATATTTTCAATTTTGATTTTGTAATTTATATTTGTGGATTTGGTTCTAGAATTTTGTAAGTTGCATTTTAAGACAAATGCACACATATGTCAAGGTATGTGTTAAACATTCTTCCGTAGTTCATGTTTGTTCGTATGTGTTCATTCTGGGTGCAACTAAATGTTCTTCTAGTTGTGTAGTTGATGACAATTCTTGGTCTTTTGATACGTGGTATGGGCACATGAATTTTGGCATTTTATCATCATATAATGGTATATGTTAAGACTTGCGATTTGAGCTTCTTCTTTGAGATTCAAGAGTTGGGTTTGGAAATTAAAGTAGTTTGATTCACAACCAATGCATGTGTCTATTGGAGTATCCTTTATCCGATCATAGTAATTTTCAATTGCAATGTCTTGCATGTGTGTGTGTTGTTATTATGAGAAGTTTCTTTTTTGTTAGTCTTGTAAGTCAATTCTTAATATCTGTGAATGTGCAGCACATTTCCTTATGTTGGGCTTTCAATTTTGCAACTATGGTTCATTGTGAGGCACCAGGTAAGTCATTGATTATTTGATGCAAAGCGACAATTTTTGCTCTCGTCCAAAAGTGGCGGCTTGCAATGTCTTTATATAAGGAATTCTTGTTTGGAATTTCGACACAACTATTTTTTTTTTAATATCAAAAGGTGGTGAGACGTGGCTTCTTTTTTTAGATTGTGAATGTGGTAGATGATGCTTGGAATTGCACACGAAATGTGTGTATTGGGATTTGAAAATAGCTGCTACATGTCAAGCGAATAAGTTTGGATGTTGTGTTGTTAAACTTTTTAAAGTGTGTAGCATTTTGGTTGTTTAATTGTATGTGGTAGCATGGTTTCGGATACAAAAGTAGCGCGCATTTGTTTGTTTTGCAAGAATAAATCTGGGGTGGATCTGTAAGCACAAGTAGTATAGGTATAAGTAGTTAATTCTTATTTATGCATATGAAATAATTAGTGACTTTATAAGATGGTGGATAACATTTTTGTATACAAATTCCTCACTGCCCTATAGAAGAAGGGAACAAGGGAATTAAGCAGAAGGGTAGTCCTCTACAATCTTCTAATGTCCTTGAGCCATGGTCTTCGGGGACAACCTCCTCCCCTACCAGTTCCTACTGCCCTTCTTTTAGGAGGACGAGGAGGAGGGACAAAGGTTGACAACCATGTTGTCTGCTTGGTATGAGTCATGAGAGGCGCATATCGCTACAACGTGCGAGATGGCACTAAAGGCACAAGGGGACTGATTGTGGTGCGTGGTGGCGATATGGAAATACTGGTGTATTGATACGACATGATGTTGGAATTTAATCTAACTCCTACTCATCCCAACAGCCCTTCTTCATTCTCTCAATTTTACTCTCTCAAATGAAGTTTGCAGAAAATGAACTGTTTTCCAATAGTCTGCATTTTTACTCAAGAATTTCCATAGGTGAAAAACTCCACACTGTCGCCTTTCCACCTTTTGCGACACTTGTGCTAAATCGTTTTTTAGGCAATTTCAGACACTTTCAAAAAAGCGACACTGCTTCGCGAAAAAGACAAAAAAGACGACACTTTGTAGAAATACACAAGATTCCAAGTACAGACTATCTACGTCCTCACGCAACAACTGTTCTAATTAGTCAGGTAGCGATCTTGTAAATGTAAAACTAGAATAATACAAGATCTTCCAGTTGCTATATATGTAAATGAGCGATTGAATTGAGGAGCATAAGATGATCAAGCAGAGATCAATTGACCAGGATGGGTCTTTCAGTAGCTGACTCGTTAGAGTTAGTGATTATATAGAGAGAGATATATTCAGAACTTTAGCAATTGATTTGAGTCTGTAAGTAGGATCACACGCTTATCAGTGCAATTGTATTGTGGTTTGATCCTTGTTTTTACAACATTATTATACGGATTCGCTACTGTTCTACATCTTTGTGTTCTTGTTGAATGGAAATAACTCTTACTCCTCTTACACAAATATCATTATAAGAGAAATGTATGGCTGTCTCTGACGCCAAAGTTATTTCTACATTCTCTTCATATTAGGTTATCAGAAATAGAGGATTTCATGGCTGTCTCAAACGCCTAATCGTTTCTGTGATCTCTCTTTCATGGCAGTCTAAGACTCCTACATTGATAATTTTATTTAACACAAGAACAGTTCGCAATCTTCGTTCTCTAAGTAATCCACAATCCTGTTAACGCAGTTATCATTGTTGTTTCATCATCATTGTCTTTCATCTGTTGGCATTCATCCAACAGATTGGTATCAGAGCTGATAATTTCCATTTCACAAACCAACAAAAATGGTATCAGAGCCAACAAAAGTGGTATCAGATCCAACAAAATTGGTATCAAAGCCCTGGCTTATTGGATTACTAGAGTCCAAGATATAATAGAACCTAATATGTTCTTGTTTTTTCATAACTAGTTCATATTTTGTTTGTATTTTATCTCTACTTCTCGATTACAATGGAAGGCTCAACCCTACAGATCCGCTTGATTAACAAGTTCAACGGAGATGATTTCCACATGTGGAAGTTCAAGATGAGGATGATCTTAATCAAGAAGGAGCTTTGGGGATACGTAAACGATTCAATAGCCAAACCGGCAGAACCTGAAATGCTCCTAGCATGGGAAACAAAGGATGGCAAAGCACTTGCCATCGTATCCTTGAATCTGAAAGACACTCAAATTGCTCATGTATCAAACAACACCACCTCCAAAGAAGCGTGGATATCCTAACAAGTATTTACAAGACTTCATATGTATCGACTCATCTCTTTCTAAGGAATGGACAAAGGCACCTCAGTTAGTGATCATCTAAATGAGTCCAAATAGTTGCTGAATCAACTTGCTGCAATAGGTTATCCTATATCAGAAGAAGACTCAACGATGTCTCTTCTTGCCAGTCTTCCATCCTCCTATGGCAACCTATTATTGCTCTTGAGCAATACTCTTGCGCTGTCTCTTCAGAAGTTCACAACAAGCCTTTTGCAGAAAGAAGTCAGGAGAAAGAGCTTATCAATAACGAGTACCAAGTCAATGACATTGTACTAAGCAGCAGTCCAAGAAGAAGAACTTCAAGGACAAGAAGACAAAAAATTGCTCAATCTATCAATAAACACAAACCAGCCTTGCATGTTACCAATCTATAATGACATGAGAAACAAGCTATAATTTGGATTCATATACAATCATGCTACATCAATAGAAATCCTCTCAAGGTTCCTAAAAAAAAATCAAAATTGAATCACTCCAATTAGAAGCAATATTAACAAAAAATAACCCGGTGGAGATGCACTCTACCACTCTTCTTGCCAATATGCTTCAAACCAGAATTAGAGGATCCAAAACTCAATTTCCCCATTGAGAGTTCCGCACACCAATCCGGGACATAAATCCACGTGCAACCGATTTGATGCAAAGCTTTTCTCCATCCCATCCAAAACCGCATTTTAGCCGAGCTCTGATACCAATGTAAAGACCACTAGTAAAAACTCCTAAGATGAGGATAGGAGAATACAATAGGAGACACTATGGAGCCAAACTGTCCAAAACATTGTTGCGTATTGAATAGGTAATGTTGCAAGTTACTAGTTTGAAAATTCCGTCAAAAAACTTAGTAGTTTTGATGATTTTAAAAAAGTGGGTCAAATTTTGATATTTTAAAATAAATCCAGCCAAAATATAGATGTTTTTGAAATAATCACATTAAATTTTGGATTTTAAATTTTTTATAACGTACAAAATTGAGATTGATTTGTATTAACAATTTCATAAACAAGACTCTTAAAACAAATAATATACATTTCAAACAAACAAAAACCAATTGTATTTCAAACTTTTTGATGTACTTAAAATATGCCAAAATTTGGGATATTGTAATTCAAAATAGTAAATGCAAACATAGTGACTTGTGTGGTCCTATGAGCGTACCTTCATTAGGTCAAGCTCTGTATTTTATCACATTCATTAATGATTACTCCCGATTTGCTAGTGTAATGTTCATTAAGAACAAGTCAGAAGCATTTTGTTGCTTCAAAGACTTCAAGCGATACGCTGAGAATCAAACTGGTCAGAGGATCAAGGCCCTATGGTATGATTCAGGGGGAGAGTTCTTGTCAAATGAGATGAAGGACTACCTATCTTCATGTGGCATGCACCACTAGTTTACTATGAGCTACACTCAACAACAGAACGGAGTAGCAGAGTGGAAGAACCGCACACTGTTGGAAGCCGCACGATCCATGACAACAAATTCGTATTTGTCTCAAACCTTTTGGGTAGAAGCTATCTCTACGGCTTGCTATCTGCAAAATTATTCTAGCACTAAAGCAGTTGATTTCAAGACACCGTTTGAAGGCTAGTGCGGTTACAAACCAAGTTTGAAACACTTGCGTGTCTTTGGATGTCTCTGCTATGCACAAGTGCCATTTGATTTGACGAAGAAGCTGGACCCAATAAGCTGTAAAAGCATCTTCATCGGCTATTCAACTTCACCCAAGTCATATCGTGTTTATGATGTGGTTACGGGCCAGATCTTAGTCAGTCATGATGTTGTCTTCCTTGAAGACAAATATTACGATTTCAAACAGAAGCAACCAATACAAGAGACTTCCATAGTAGCTCCACCTTCCAATGATAGGCTACGACCTACGACTGTTCAAGCAACGGAGTTCGTCCCAACGACTCCACTTACCATCAATGGGCCTAGACCCACGATCGTTCAACAACAAAATACTACGGTCCCAGTCATTTATCAAGGAGAATCGTCTGATCAAGCACCTGCAGTTCAAAGATCTGACAACGACAACAACCTGACCGATTCATCCCTCAGGATTTCAGTAGTCATGACGAACCTACCACCGTAGCAGAAGCACTGTCAATGTCCAATGCAGACAAATGGAAAGTGGCCATGGATGCTATGTATCAATCTCTAATGAAGAACAAGACCTGGAGTCTTGTCATTCCTCCTATAGGTGTAAAGCGAATTGATTCTAAATGGATCTTTAAGCTGAAGCTTAAACCAGATGGATCTATATCCAAATGGAAAGCTAGACTGGTAGTTAAAGGTTTTGAACAAGTATATGGGATAGACTACACTGAGACCTTCAGTCCAGTAGTAAAACATCAGTCTATTTGTACTCTATTGGCTATATCTACTGCAGAAGATCTGGATATTCACCAGATGGACATCCAGATGGCATTCCTACACTGATACATACAAGAAGATGTCTACATCTATCAACCATAAGGTTACATCCCTCAAGGCAAGGAGCATCTACTATGCAAATTGCATAAGGCATTATACGGTATGAAGCAAGCTCCAAGGGCTTGGTATGATAGAATAAATTGTTTCTTGTTGTAGCACGACTTTACCTCCTGCACCACAGATTCAAATGTGTATTTAAAACCAAAAGGGGCAAGCTATGTTATAATAGCATTATATGTTGATGATTCCCTAATCATCAAACAATTCAAATTAGTTGCTACAAGAAACTAAGTCCTTAATGGAGATTCATAGAGATCGCGCGAGCAGAAAGATCACCATAAGCCAACAATCCTACTTAATTAATGTACTTTATAGATAAGACATGGAGGATTGCAAGTCCATAGGCACTCCTATGGATCCAGGATGCAAGATATCCAAAGACATGTGCCCCAGAACAAAGGCAGATCAGCAAGAAATATGCAAGTACCCTTATCAGTCTATCATAGGTTCTCCCATGTACTCTATGATTTGCCCACGACCCGATCTAGCATATGCTGTAAGCACGTTGTTGCAATTCATGTCCAATCCAGGCCTACAACACTGGAAAGCTCTACAAAGAGTTCTGAAGTACATTCAATCCTCAAAGCACTATGCCTTAAGTTACAATGGAAATACAAAAGCTGCACTCTCTTTGATTACCTATTCTGATTCAGACTGGGTAGGAGACATAGATACCAGAAAATCCACCTATGGCTACATTTTCTTTCTTGTAGGAGGACCCATTTCATGGAATAGCAGGAAGCAAAAATGCATTTCATTATCCTCTACGGAGTCAGAATATGTCACAGCTACATGTTATTAATCAAGGATAAGTTATTAGGAATTAGGAATATCTGAATGTTATTGCTAACTAATAGACTACCTCCAGCAGATTCGGAAGCTTATCTTGTTGTGCAAGCCAATTGAAAAAATATTTGGCATTGAATACCGTATATCAACCACAGCTGACAGAAACAACCTGTTGGGAGGACTGAAGTATTCAAATATTTGATAAAACAAGTATTGGAGTTGAACTTTACATCACAACCATTATCAAGAAACTTTCCCACACTAATTAAGTTCTTTGTAAGTTTTGGAATGAAAAGAACATTAGAAAGTGCAAGAACTTTTGAAGAAGCAAGTTTCAATGGAATGTTGCCAATTCCTTCTATTGGACACTCATGATCACGAACTCCTTTCTTCCCTTTTTTCTGGCTGGGTCCAGATGATCCAGATGGATTAGCTTGTAACTGCTTCCTAGATGTCACTACGGTGGAGTCGTATGCTTTCGTGACACGAACAACATCATCAAAGGTTTGAAGCACCTTACGCTTACACTCATTCTGATAATCAGTGGGTAGACCTAGAATAAACTGCCACAGTGCCAGTTTTGCATCGAATGAGGGGACTTTATTGCATAAATCCATAAAATCTTGTAGGTACGAGTCCAAACTCTGAGCACCCATTTTGCAATTCACAAATCTTTGGTGAAAATCTGAGTCGTCCACAACCACAAACGACTTTCTGAACACCTCCATAAACTCGTCCCATGTGGTAGGTTTAGGTTGCAAGTCACACCACCATGATGAAGCTTTACCACGGAAGAACAGAATAACACTCTCTATCTTTTTCTCCTCAGGAATTCCATGTAGATTAAAATAACCGGTCCACTTGGTTAACCAGTCATCCACAATTTCAGGTTTCTTTTCTTTTTTCTCCCCCAAAAAAGGTTCAGGCTGAAAGCCCAAATTCGGAGCAGCTAAAGCTCTCACTTGATTTAATAGCACTTCCATTTGTTGATCACACAAAGTGTTTCTGTTGTTTATCTCATTAAGTGCTTGGCTTAATGACTGACAAATTTGCAGATAGGTAGGCATTGGCACCTGACCATCAAGAGCTGCATTTGCATTATCGTCTGCCATATTGATTTCCTGACATGCAAAATTTGCTTAAATTAGTCGAGATCCAATCATCAACTAATAAGTGAAACGTTCAAAACCTTCATAATTGATTGATATTATTCAACAAGGTCTTTCACCCAATTTGTGCAAAGTTTTGAAAAATCAATATCAGATCGAATTAAACAACAATAACTATTATGACCAACACTAAAATTTATGAAAAAACTGGGATTTTCAGAATCTGTTCGAAATGGACCAACTATGAAAATCGATTAAAATATTGATTTGCCAAAACACAAGCATTGTCACAAATCGAAATCATTGCAAAAGATCCTGCATGCAACTAACTCGACATGCACAAACTTTTTCAAAAACAAATTTTTTTCGTAAATGGCCAAGTTGCTAGGAAATCTGCTTTTTGATCTAGAATTGTTAAAAATAGCTACATGCAAAAATTCTACTGATCAAAATCACTGGTTACGCATGCAACATGCATTTAAGCATGCCTACAGGTCTATACATACATTTCCATCAATAGAAAAGCACTATACTGATTTACAAGCATGCATGCATCAGAACAATTCCGAAATTTTTCAAATTTTTAGTTCAAAAATTGCCAAACTTCAGACGACCATAACTTTCTCTACAGGAGACCAAATTGGTCACTGTAAAGACAATACAGAGGGAGAGTGGGTCTACAAGGCACTTCCCACATCACCCTGCCACCTAGGCTTCACAGGTGCGAGAAATAAATGCACAAAAATTAGATAGGAGGGCGCACTTTTGGAGAGAGAAATCATCAAAAATCACATCCCAGTCCAATAAGCCTTGGATCAGAGGTTACAAGCACTCTACTAAGGTTCATTGGAGAGGCATAGAAGCTCCAAATAGGTCCAACAAGCAATCATAAGCTTAGATCATGCAAAAAATGCATTTATGGCCTCCTTCAACAAGCAAAACTTTAATATGATGGTGTCTAATGTACATCTATCTAAATTGGATGTATGATGGCTCAAATCAAAGGAAATCCAACATATCTTGAAGCTTGTAACAAGACCAATAGGTTCAGACCCCCAATTGAGAGGTATTCATACTCAAAAATCATCAAAAATACACTATCTTTGGGTGTTTTGAGCCCTCTAATGGTGTCTAATCTCTACTAAACCTCATGAAAACTTAAGGACAACTTCATTACATCTTTGAAAACGTTCATACCAAGTCTTGGATGAGAATTTTGAGATCTACCCCAAAATTAGTCCAAAAATCATCAAAAAACCTTGTTTTTCGACCAATTTTGACCAAAATTTGTGGGGAAAATCCACAAATTCGTGCAATTAGATCCAAATCCCTATAAATCCATTGCATGCAAGCACTAAGAGTTCTGATTCTAGTCAAACATGGTTTATATAGCCCATTTATGGCCCAAAAACCCCAATTTTTGGTCCAAAATCACTATCTAATCAACCTTTTGACTATTCAAACATCATGCAATCATTAAACTCTGTAATTAATGACTGTAAAACAGTAAGCAAGCTGCGGGTTTCTTTCGCTCTGGGCAAAACTTCATAACATGTCCAGGCTTCTTACAAAAAAAACACACATTTGCCTTCCTAGCCTTCTTTCGGGACATTTGCTTCTTTTGCTTAAAGTCCGATGCCATTTGATTCAATTCTTCAAAACATTTGACTTGCTTTCTGTCACAAACTCATTTTGTTCCCTTTCTTATGGCTCGATCCAGATGGATTAGCTTGAAACTGCTTCTTGGATGCCACCACCGTGGAATCATAAGCTTTCGCAACTTGTATGACATCCTCGAAAGTCTAAGGCACGTTTTGCTTACATTTATTCTGATAATCAACTAGCAGGCCTAGGATAAACTACCAGAGTGCCAGTTTCGCATCGAATGATAGAACTTTGTTCCAAAAATTCATAAGTTCTTGTAGGTAAGAGTCTAAGCTCCTCAAGCTTCAAAGAAGAGAACCCATGGTGGATCGATAGTGGGAATAGCTCCCACATGACCAATCAAAAGGAAATTTTCTCTTAACTTTCCTCCTATAATGCATCTAAGAAGTACATTTATATAGCAAATGATCATGAATTCAAGATAGAAGGGGTAGGAAGTGTTCTTGTGATTCTTGGATCCTCCAAGCTCTTGAAATTTGATTATGTGTTGTATGTGCCTAACATCACTAAAAGCTTGTTAAGTGTTGGAAAAATGTTAGGTAGTGAATTTGAAGTTGAGTTTGATATAAATGCTTGCTTTATCAAGAGGGATAGAGAGATGATTGCAAGAGAAACAAGATTTGGGAGGTTATTCAAGTTGGATGCTTATGTTGAATCTAATCTTTGTTTGATGGCCGAGGAGGAGCTTTCTCAAGTCGAGCTTTGGAACAAAAGGTTGGGCCATCCCAACTTCAAAGCTATGGAGACAATGTGAAAATAAGAAAGTCATCCGAATGTGTTGCTGATGTTTTGACTAAACCATTGCTAAAGGACTCATTTATAAAGTTGAGATATTCATTTGGTGTTGTAGATATATGTACACTAGATAATATAACTTGTAGACTTGGTTGTCCCATAGAACTTATCATTGGTAGGAAAAAAAATGATTTTATACAAGAATTGACTATTCAGTTGGGATTTTAGCCGACATGAAAGTTAATATGATAGCAACTCTTATTCTACTCAGCTATTGCAAGTGCGTAACATCTTTTTGCCATGTTATCCTGGAGCCAATGACCAAAAGTTAAAGCCACAAATAAGGCTACATGTGGAATACTCACAAAAGTTTGTGAAAAACATTGCACATATTGGGATAACAAATTACATGCTGCATTATGGTCACATAGAACTCCCTACAAGGTTACTACTCATCATACTCCTTTTGATTTAGTATATGGATTAAAGTTGTGGTAGCATTAGAATACCAAGTGCCTAGTTTGAGAATAGCTATAGAAAAAAGATTTGGAGAAGTGGATTCAATTCAAGAAATTTTTAATACACTCAACCAATTAGATGAATGGAGAATTAGAGCACTTTTTCTCCAAGAAGCAAATCAAAATAGACGAAAAGCAAGACAAGTTTGACATTTTAGAAAAAGGGTTCTCAACGAAAACCTTATGTGTTATTATATAGTGTTGGCGAATCTAGCTAGTGTATTCTCCCGAACTTGACAATCCTTATAGGATGTAAGAGCTTACCAAACAAAGAAAAAACATTGAAAATTCTAAAGGATCTTGTCAAGTTTCGATTATTACTCAGATCATTCTTCGATTGGTAGAATATATGGGTAGGTGTCTTAGGCAGCCATGAAGAGACTAAACAGTTAGGTGTCTGTGGTAGCGGTGCGTCCTTTGAATCAAATATTCTACGTTAGTCGATGGAGCGATTATCAATAAAGAAAGAGAAACAAATTAGAGAGCATTCGACAATGCTAATGCAAGTAAAGAAAACAGAGAATCTGTGTATTAGCTATCATGATAACAACAATCAAATCACAAAGAGGATTAATCACGTGCCCGAAAATGGTTCACAGTCTAAGCGCTGTGATCCTACTATGCTTGTTATAACATATTAAAATGACATCTCTATCTTCTTGAATTACTCTCACTCTCTTTTGAGATCTCTGACTCTAAGGAATCATATAATCTGATACAATGGAGTTCATACTTGAATACTAGTTCACGCATCATTAAAACTTTGATGATCATAATTAAATATATACAAAGTTATAGAGGTCGTAGCTAACTGGTGTGTTAGGCACAATGTAGAGTTTACAAGATAACGTAAACAAATTAGTGTAAATTGTCCAGTCTACAAACGTGAAATCGGGCAGTTTCTGTATAGTAGCATGTTCAAACGGTGACATAGTCTACTTTGGATTCGGCAATGAGATGGCTCCATTTTTTAGTGGTACCATTCGACATTCGATAATTTGGTGGTGTCGAAAGTAACGATAGTGTTGACAGTGTCGAAAGTATCAAAAGTGAAGACAATGCTGATAGTGTCGATAGTTCTATGTAGATGAATATGCTTCGAATATCCATGTATTTTTGTAAACTACTCAAATGTGCATGTAAAACTACATATTGTCTTGAATAATAGTTCATTTTTGCATATTGTTGTAGAGAGTGGATATTTACATTGTATAGGAGTACTCAACAGATGATTTTAGGTGAGTAGGAGTAAGACGTTTAGGTAAACTAAGGATGCAATAGCTAGGACCATTTCAGGTATTTGATGCTTACCTTAATGAACATTTGGAATAGAAACATTTTTATTACAATTACCCACCAAAATCACAAGTACTTTCCAAAATGAATCACATATATGATATATGTTTGTGGGGATGCTTCACATTTAAGTGGGGCATGTATTGCATTTGTTAAGGTAAAATTTTCAAAATAGACTTATTAGATGATTAAATATCACACACACACACACACACACACACACACACAAATGATGTATTCTTATTTATATCCAACAGCCTACAACATGATTGATGGATGGTGACGAGAGGTGCGGGAGTGGGCTTTCATTTCCCATCTCTCTACTCCCTTCCTTGGCCCTCCAAACACCGACATAGAACGACAAATGGCGTTACACACACACAAGTGTCTTGCAAAGTGGATACATTGATTTGACTTGATATCTCATGAAATTACTATGCTTATGGCCAAAAACACCAAAGGAAAAGCCATGTTCAAAGTATGTTAGGGAAGCATCGAGGATGCTTGGTGGTATGCATCTTCCGAAAGACATATTCTTGGTTGCAACACGTCTTTTTATCTCGACCCTTGCTACGAGTAGAATGCATTCATGCTTGGCAGAAATTGTAGTAGTGAAGGTCCAACGATGCTTGGTGGTATGAATCTTCCGAAAGACTTATTCTTGGTACTTGCAACTCTTGAAAAAGTAGAATGCATTTATGACAGTGTCACAAGAAAGAGGACAAAAAAAGTGGTGCACAATAAAGAGTCAAGACCTGGCAAATGCTCATTCGTGTATCGTACCCAAAGGTACAGTACCTGCACCTCCATATTCAACGCCTATTGCCTACGGAGAAACTATTGCACAAACGAGTGAATTCAAGACGTAATAATTAGAGTTTTCAAATTCTACGCAATGGGATAGGAAAATTCCTAGAGCATTCTGTAGTTTGAAATGCGCGGTGACGATAGCATATTCCATAAACATAAGCAAAATTTGGAATTTTATTCTTTCAAAATTCTTTGAAGTTTAGGCAAAACCTTTCAATAAATTTCTTAAAATTCAAACAACGTTTTAAGAAAAAATAATTTTTTAAAAGCAATTCATATTTAAATTAGTTATTGTGAAACTCGAGGCATGAGTATATTGATTTGGAATCGGATTATGAATAATTCCCATTTTTTTTGGCCTTGGAATATCAATAATAATTTAATTTTTTAATTTTTCAATTTTTAAAATCAAAATGCTTCCTAGAGAGTAATACAAAACAGCAAAAATAAATTAAAGAGAGAGAAAAGAATTTAATTAATTTAAAAACATTTTTTTATTTCTGTTGGTGTATTATTTGCGAAAAGTAGGGATGGGCAGAAAGGTATCTGCACGTGCTATTGAACGGCCAAATAACTCTGCACTCGACACGTGGCAGATAAGGCGGCCAGTCAAAGGGTGTGTTTGACTAGACCGTGATCTTGACACCTGGCATGGAAGCTTCCACGCTGGGTCGGTGCAGCCGTCACAGTCAAAACTGCGGGTTTGACCGGGAGAGAGAGAGAGAGAGAGCGCCAGCCCAGATCTTTGCGTTGTGCTTTATTCTGCCTTGGCTTGTCTCTTCTCTGCTCTGGGGATCTCGATTCTCGATCCATCAGCTCCCTTTCTGTGCCTCTGCCTTGATTCTTGTGTCACATACATTCAATTTCTGCTGGCCAAAATATCAAAACCCATCTCTCATCCTCACTCTGCACTCAACATTTTGTAACAAATATCACATTTCTGTCGGAATTGAGTGGACACAACCAAAATCTGTTGGGAAAGAGATAAGAATGTGTGAAATAGGATCCGTTTTTGCTCCCAAAAGTTAGAGCATGTGAAAACAATCTGTTAAGAAAAGGGTAAGAATTTGTGAAAGAGGATCTGTTTCTGTGCCCAAAAGTTAGAGCATGTGAAAATATTCTGTTAAAGAAAAGGTAAGGATTTGTTTCTGTTCCCAAAAGTTAGAGCATCTTAAAATAATCTGTTAAGAGAAAGGTAAGAATTTGTTGGAGGATCTGTTTCTGTTTCTAAAAGTTAGAGCACGTGAAAACAATCTGGCGGAAAAGTGAGGATCTGTGAATTTATCGGTGGAATACAGAAGATTTCTGTTGTGAATTTGCTGAGAAGAATCATTCAATCTATTTCTCCCCATTTTTGTCAGGAGAGGCAAGGTGTTGTAGAGTTTTGGGGGAAGTGAATTCAATGGAGTTTCGTGCCTTTTAAGAGCTTAGAGAGAATTTTCTGCTGTTGTTGATAGAGAGAAATCACAGAAAGTTCAGAGAATTAGGGGGGGTTTGCATGAACTACTTTGGGGACAGGAGCACGGAATTTGAAGTCATGGCAGCAACAATGGAGAATTTGGAGCAAGAGGATTCAAGCAGATACAGGAATGAAGCACTGTCAGTGAGTAGATCAAGCAAGATAGCTAAGGTGATGAGACGTCCTAAAGCTGCACAAAGACCTCCTGCTACTGTGTTTCTGACAGAGCCAGAGGGATTCCGAAACCTGGTGCAGAAGTTGACTGGAGCTACGATGGAGCAGCCGATGATTCCTGTGTCTGCAACCGCTAGTAGACCTACCAATGTGCGTCTGCAGAGGATCGCACCAGTTCCTTTACGGCCCATCTCATCCCATGTGCAAATTCTGCCTTTGTCTCCAAGGTTCCCACATCCTCCATCTGCCATAACCTCAGAAGCCCGTGCAGGTGCTTCTGCTCTTTCACAGAAGCTGTCTCCCAATCCTGTCTTTTCGCCTTTAACATTCTCTCCCTTCCCAGCTTTAACTCCAAACGACAGTGTCTGGGCAACAGGCTTTGAGTCACCAGCGAGTGCCAACATGAGGCAGCTTGCTCAGCTGATGGTAGGCAATGACAGTGGGGGCTACAAGTGGGATAACATGGGAGGAACGAGCTCATCGTCCCAGTTTATCCTTTCACCGACGGTTCAGAATTCATTTGGGCATGCAAATCAGATGGGTATCGATTCAGGATCTTCTCTGGTAAATGCAGGAATGGACATGACCAACTACTTTTCATCAGATTTTGCACTTGACTTTGGGCTTCCTGGAACCGACTTTTAATCAGGCTTGAGATGAATACCGTGTTACTTTATATTGCAACCATTTGGCTGGTTACAAAATACAATCTAACTATACACTTGAACCTGGCTTGGAAGATTGGGAAGCCATGACTAAAAGTAATCACAGATTTCACCCAATTCATGATCAATAGGAACTAAGTCATCAAGGATGACTATCTCTTTCTGCTTTGTACAATTTTGAACAGGCATTCTGACTTGTCAACCTACAATATATACTACTAGGGCGTGATGCTGTTTCCGTCCCTTCATGGGATCTAAAATCTCTCTGCTCATGACGGACGGGTAAATTATAAGGGCTCAACTTTTGAGACATCCCACAAAATTATAAGATGCAGAATTTTCAGGATGCATCCTTCTTTTATAAATCTTTTTTTGCCATTGCTGATCATTATACTTGTACTCTGACTTCAATGTGCATGTTATATAGCCTGTAACTGTTAATTTTCAGGATGCATCCTTCTTTTATAAATCTTATCTTTCCTTTGCTGATCATTATACTTGTATTCTGAGATTATATTGCCTATAACTGTCAATTTTCAGGATGCATCCTTCTTTTATAAATCTTGTCTTTCCATTGCTGATCATTATACTTGTACTCTCAGATCAATATGCATGTTATCTAGCCTATAACTGTTAGTTTTCAGGATGCATCCTTCTTTTATAAATCTTATTTTTCTGTTGATTATACTTGTACTCTGAGATCAATGTGCATGTTATATAACTGTTAATTTTTATGATTTGTGTGCAAGTGGGAATAACAAAAGTCGTGAAATGGAAATCGGCCTGTTTTTGTGTGTGCCTAGTTACAGCTCTTCACAGTTGCAATATCTGGTAGAGGTGATTGCGATAAAAGTAAGTATGTCTTTGATACTTGCTAGTCATTTATCTCTGTGTTTTGCAACTCATCGTCTTTTTGCAAAAGTCTCTCTTCTACGTATCTACTGTGGTTATATTACTGTTTCACTGACTGCTTCATTCTATCAACTCCCTTGCTCTGAGGGATTTTCACCTTTTCCATTGCAAGATTCTCGAGCCCAGAGCAGGATCAACAAATTTGAGCAGTGAGAATGCCTTGACCCTTATATAGCATCTGCCAACCTTGTAGTGGGTGTACACATAATTCCAGTGTAAGCACACTTTTTGTTTGGGTTGCAGTAACTTTCAATCTACTTATTCTTGCTTCTAGCATGTTTGTCGACAGCTTCCCATATAGGATTTGTGTGTGTAAACTGTACAGTTTGCATGCTTCTATGCTTTTTTGGTCTTTCAACAACGTGTCCTTTATTTTGATTTGGTTGTAACGAATGCTGCCTATTAATGAGTTCTGCTGTAAAATCTAGTTATGAGCTGCTCGGGACAATTATGGAAAACTCTTTAAAACTTGAAGATTGTCGGCTGTCCAAGGGACACCGGCTTTTAAATTCCGAGAGCAAGAAAGCAGGGAGTTTGCTGGCATGTTGATATGGAATTGTAAAAATCTGTTTGCATTCATGTCATAGTTGCACATAGTTGCACATATGAAATACAACAAGGCTGAAACTCTTAAGGATTGATTATGTAGGACACATACATTGAGATGAAAAGAACATAATCTGGATCTTCACTATCATGGACTTGCTTTGCTTGATCATGCTTGCCAAACATGTATTTCATTTCAAATCCACGGTGCATTCTGCAGCAGCACAGCCTTTTTCCAAGCTTTTCTTAGACCAAAATATGGTGTAGCACCTCATCTCAAAATAAGGACGTATTTCAGCACTGCCCATCATGTTTCACGGAATCCTCACAAATCGTGACTCTTGAAAGAAATCATTTTTCTTCAAACAGCTAATAGATTATATTGTTCAAGATAGTCGTTTCTATCAGACTTCAAGCTCAAAAATTAAAGAACAGTTGATTAGCTGAGAAACCCAGAACAATTGTTTGATCTTGTCCCTTAGACTCCTATCCCAACATGAATTATTATTTGTCGGAATTCTGGTATGAGCTCTTGCAGAGACAGTGAACAATCAAAAGCAAGAATAAAGAATATGATTTCCAGCTTATCAACGTGTTCTATTGCAGTTAGACAAGCTTTTCACCAGGAATTTAGAAGAGAAGGCTCAACTAAACTAGAACTTGCTTCATAGAATAAAAAACTTGGCATATTTCTCACCTTTTTCATGGTGCATAATCCTGCAAAATTTGAAGCTTACATCGAGATAAGCACTCATGTGCTTTGGAGTCTTACATTCAGAGTCAACTTACATCCATGACCTTTTGATGTTGTACTCATCTACACCATGAATTTCATCTTACATGAGACAACCAAAATCACAATCATAATCACAATCACAATCCCAGGAGTAATTTAGAATCATGCACCTAGAGAACAGATACTAGCTCTTTGATAAAACTCTCATGCCCCCAAGATTTCTATTTGTGAATCACCTTTTGCACACTAAATCATGCACCTAGAGAACAGAGACTAGCTCTTTGATAAAACTCTCATGCCCCCAAGATTTCTATTTGTGAATCACCTTTTGCACACTGCACAATGTGGGGCACTTGTGCACATATCCACCACTCATGGGTACAATGAATAGCCTCAGAGACCTCCTATCCCCATTTGTAACTTACGCATTATGTATTGATCCAAGAACACCACACAAATAGAAATTACTTATATATATTTACAAGGATCTTGAGTAGCGAATAACTTTCTCAAAAGTACAAGAACTAATTAAACTGAATGGGTCTCGATTTGACCAAATTGAAATGCAATCTCTGTAGATCTTTGAGTATTCGAGAGTCATTAAGTGTCAAAGACAAAAAATATTTAGAGTTCTTGGTTTTTCTTGCAAATCCATGAAACTTTTTTTACTGCTTCTACCAATACTTTCACAATTAAATCTCCATATGTTGGAATTATTGATACTATATATGGAGGTTCTTTTTTCGCTTTTTTAAATAGTTATATAGGGGAGTTAAGCCAAATAGGGTGATGATTAGAGAGGAGAAGATGAGAAATGTGGTAATGTTGTGATGAGGAGCCAATGTCCTTTACTAGAACCAACCATAGTGTCTATCAATGCAAGCATATCTAAACTTAAAATCTCTTCTTTCCTTGTTCCAGGTGTGAGCGCACAACTTTGAACAATCAGTAAGACTAAATTTGTGATCTGATATTGCAACCCTGGCTCTTTTCTTAGACAATTAAGTACTTGTTAGAATCTCCAATCTTTGGTTAAAAGGATGAAAAGGCCTCCTTTTCTTCTTTGGGTCAGAATAAAGTTGTACTTGAAGTCTCGACAAGTTGATTTCATGAGGACTTTAAAGAGAAAATTGCTCTGAATGGTCCCCTGCATACAAATGGTCATATCATAGCAATGACAAATTTATTGAGCGTTCATCTAGGGGTTATATTGAAAGTCTTGTGGAGAGGATGAAAAGGAAATGGGACTTTTATATAGAAGTCTTACGAGGATTGGCAGTGGTAACATCGTGCACAATTTTGCAACATAGTGTCATATTTTATTAGACTTGTAAACTTGAGGGTAGAATATTCAATTTGTATCCATGCTAACAAAATGTGAAATAAGCATTTTTGTTGTTTTTGATTTTCTTTCAGCTATCCCTTGACCATTTGATGGTTATTGTACATAGGACATTAGAGAGTAGATAATTATTTTTAATATATTGACAAACTTTTATGCACTAGGCAAAAGCCATACTTCATCTTGCATGAATCAAATGGATCTTTGTGTATTAAAAATATAATGAGTTAAGACTCCAAAGTCATTTTTGCCCCCTACTCCTTTCATGCTATTTATTGACCATTTGATGGTCAATGAATAGTAAGTATTAAAGTGTTTGTGGTGGTTATTGTATATAGAACAGTAAAGAGTAGATTACTATTTTTGTACTAGCAAACTTTTTTATAGTAGTCAAAAGCCACACATTCATTTTCAAAAATCAAATGGATCCTTCTATACTTAAATTATAAGAGTAGATTATTACTTTTGCTATATTTATACACTAGTCAAAAGCCATGCATCAAATGGATCTTTTTATACTTGAAATAAAATGAGTAAGACTTCAAACTCGTTACATCTTAGCATTTGAAGAAATTGCTAAAATGAATGTTTGAAAGAAATGATTGTTTTGAAAGCATAAAATTTTTTACATTGAAAAATATATAGACTTTATAGCTAGCATAATATGTTGTATGGAAGATAAACAAGAGAACATGCAATACCATACCTTCTTGTACGTACAATTTAAAACAAGGTGATTTAGAAGACCTTGAAGTCGATAACGACAGGATATGTACCTTTTAATCTATGCTCATAGAGTTTGACTTCAAAATATTGTCGACATTCCTTGAAATCATACTTTATGACCTTCCACTGCTATTAACTTATTGTCTGCACACTTGTGAGTCATCACTTCTATTTGTAGCTACCCTACACCACGATACATAGTAGAATACTTGTTTGCACTTTTTACGCACCCACTGAACATTGCATATACCCAACACTACTAAGAGCAAAACTTAAGCTTTATCCATTGCATTTCCACATAACCACACTCATTACACATCATTTAGCATGGCCACCTTTCTACAAGTGAGATGCTAAAGACAAGGGTAAGGACAAATTAGTACTTGAGCACTAGCTTAAGAAGTTTAAGGTCCTAGAAACATAGTTGAGTCCCTAGACGAAACGAGCCTTGAAGAAGAGGACAATGTCAAAGTACTAAGATGTCAAAGTACTCTTTAGTTGAAGACTTTATGGAGCCTAAGGTTATACCATTATTCCCTATGCAAGTCATGCATACCTTTACCTATGAGGGCATGCAATGTAAAGTGGAAGGGGGCTCCATTTTGGATATGTCTAATTGAGCCCAAGACAAACTTCCTCTAAACCAACATCAAATCATAGTGGAGTGCATTAGTCAGAATTGGAATCCCAGCAAGCGCACATTCACAATGTGCTACAATAATCCCAGTTACAAAATCAATGTCACCGCATGTAATCAACCAAATGGGGCATTCCAATGCTAGAAATAGTTTTTTACCAAGAGAGGCCAAGAAAGAGGCCTTCCTTCCCTATAACGACAACACTTAACTCGAGTGGTTGAGCAATGATGACATTCTTAGTCATACCATCACATATTCAAACTTGTGAAGCATGGCCAAATTTGTTCATTGCCATCTAGATGTGGCCCATGATTGGGAGATGAGGCTTCGACTCCTATTTATGAGATATCTTGTGGGTGTCTTGGAGCTGTAAGGATGTACCTTGGAGTCCTAATTTTACAAGTTTTGGTCCACAATAAGATCTTCAAGGCCTTGTGAGCGATCATTAAAAAACGGACAACAAACGATCTTCACACGACTACCCTTGGTCCATACAACAATATTGGGGTCACATGGGGCCTTGAAGTTGGGACCTGCAACCAAAGAACACATCAACATTAACTATCACTAGCACAAGCAAGAAAAGCAATAAGAAATGGCCCATACAAACATCAATGACTAGAAAACAAACACAAACTTGGCTTGAGGACCAAAGTTCAAGAAAGTGAACAACTGGGAAGTGCAAACTATAGTGGGTTTCTTAACAACAACTAGAAAAAATCATATGGTTTGTGAAGCATTAGACCAACATGATGAGACAATGGCTTTTGATTCATTTAATGACAATTACACATAGCCCAACGTCAAAGCACTTACATGTTGAGGTGGATGAAACTCTAAAGAAGAGCTTGTTGGCTAGTTCCTTGAGGCCGCTGACATAAAAAAGGCCTTAGCAATATCGTAATACCTTCATTCCATAGTCGACATTCGACACTCTTTTGATTTAAACATCATTCGATCGATATTGTCCAAAGTACTCCTATTGCACTTTCTGGAAGAAACAGACCACAGTCTCTGTCACACACTTAAAAAGAAAAACTTTTTGATGATGATCATGTATGGATATCACTAAACCCTAAACCCTAATTGGTACACATTAATTGCAATCCAACCATTGGGCCTATACTATTCTAGGATAGTTAGTTTTATGGTTTGTTTGTGAATAAAATCCTAAATCGCCATCTAAAACAAGATATTTGACATAGCGGTTTTTCAGTGCAGCCATAACTATAAGCTTTCAAACTGTAGACTCGAAATTCCTTACAACATTTTTTGCTCTATAGTTCGAAAAACAAAACACTACTTTTAAACAACTTTTTAGTGATTAGTGTGAAAATTCACACATGTGGGAATGTCCTAATGTGTGAAATTCATCTCCTAAGCTTGTGCACTATAGATCACTTGAAATCCAAGATCAATGACAAGATCTAAGGCAAAAATACCATTCTACATGCATTCATTCATTACCAAAAGGTGTTTCACACATGTGTGGAAGACTTCATGAAATAAAATAAGTCCCAACAAGCTCCTCTCCTTGAGTAGAGAGAGAAAATACCACTTTGGGCTCATCTAGAGAGAGAAGGCATTACAAGCAAACTTGGCAAATCTCCAAATTGACTCAAAAACTCACATTAGATTATGATAGAAAATCAAAGTACATATATAGCTCATGGAGACCCATGCCACAATCCTATTGGACCCTCAATCATAGCCTCTCTAATCCTATTGGATGTGTGATGCAACATCCCTCACTTTTGATTGGACCCTTACAACACATCTCTCTCTTATGATTGGACCCTTTGACTTTTGCCACCACATAGGGTGCATCACTCATCAAACCTAAAATTGACATGTGTAAGCAGCCTAACTAGCTTGAGTTAAATCACAATTGAATCTTGGCCTAATCATGACAAACATGTGTACTTGACCATTTGACCTCTAAAGCCAAATTTGGCCCTATCACCTAGTGACACCAAGATGCTTGACTAGAAATCTTTTATGATACCCCTAAAGTCAACATTATATACTATTTCTAACTATTTTATACATGTGGGAACATGCTCCACACATGTGAAATGTACTCACAAACATAAAAATAAAATAAGCAAGATAGATTTCTGATAATTTTTCACAATTAGTCCTCAGAAACTAGCTTGGTAAGATCAATGAGTTTGAAAAACTTTTTGAGTGGATCCTTTGGTATGCATATGAAGTAAAAAACCAGCAAAAGGATCCATCATAGAAGCACCCTCACCATATCCATGATAAGATTTCTTTGGTAGAAATCATTTGCCAACACCTTTGAAGAGCATGCCACCAATTTCCCACTATATCCATGTGCTTCCTCCATGCTTGATGATGATCTTTGATTTGAAAGTACCATTTGCATGAAGATGGCTGCACCATGATGAAAATCAGAGGCTTCCATGCGTCATAAATATCACAAAGATCAGAGAGATCAAGATCATAAGATGAGCAAAAGTGTTGATTATCAAGATTAAGCAAACTAGCTTGACTAGTCCACATACTATGAACTTTATCCATGATGGATCTAATGTTGAGATCAAATTCTATCTTGATCTTCTTGAGGCTAGATACTTGCTCAAGGATGTAACTGTCCTCTTTGGATGCTTCACTTAATCTCAAGAGAAGTTTACAAAATGCCTCAAACCATGTAAAAACATGAATTTTCAAACTATGAGCAACAAGCTCATTCTTGCTCTTACTAGATCCAAGAGCAGACACTTGATGACTCAACCACTTGCTTTCTAAGTAATTTGGAAACATATCTAAGCCACCAATGACAAGAAATATGTCCACATAATAGGCATCATCCAAAGCTAGAAATGCCTTCACATCTTGATAGTCTTCAATAGATATGATTTGAGATGCATCTTGAGATGCCTTGATCTCGGCCCCTTCCAAGGTTGAATGTAGATCTTCATAAAATATGGCATCTATCACTTTTGAAATAGAGAGTATAAAGGCTTTATAGGCCTCTTTGGTGGATAAGCATCCAACCATGATCCATGAGCTTGGATCATCCTTCCTCCTTGTTTCCAAGGGAACATGTGGAAAGCAAGAACCTTCAAAGACACTAAGGTAATCAACCTTAGGCTTCTTGAATAATACTTCCTATGGTGTATTTCTTCCAAGAGCTCCATCACTCCTCAAAGCTTTGTTCTTCAATGAGAATTCCATCTCAACATATGCTTTGAATGATAGGAAATAATCATGCACCATAAATCTTGAAGAGAGAAGATATAAACATGTGCATCTTGTGTAATCATCCTCCTTTGAAAGCTTGGATTCATCAGCAATATCAAGAGATTTTGCACTCTCTCTTGGATCCAATTTGTAGAGATCCAAGAGCAAGGATCTCACCATCCTTCTTGATCACACAATTGTCAATATGGAAATTGACATCAAGCCATCAAGTAATTTGATGATGCAAGCTTCAAGGGAATAGTCCCTGCTCCTTCAATTTTGCACTCTTGATCACTTGCAATGTATATGGACTTCTTGATTCCCTTTATAAGGCATAATAGATGAAAAGGAACCCTTGGAGCTACACATATGTGAAGATGCTCCACTATTAATATACCAAGAGTCATCCTTCTTGAAGGTGGAAGAGGAGCAGCTTGATGCCATAAGAGAGCCTTCTCCATCACTTGTAATAAAGTCTTCTTTCTCATGAGAGATGTTGGCTTGCTTGAATTGGTTCTTCTTCTTGAAGCAATTGGTGGCATAGTGGTCTTTCTTGCCACAAAGGAAGCACTTAACATATTTCTTCTTCTTCTTTGAAGTAGTATCTTGAGAGGAATCCTCCTCCTCTTCATCTTGATCTTTTGCTTTGTCCTTTGGCAAATAAAACTTTGTCATCACCACTAAGATTGAGTGACAATTTGTCCATCCTTAATAGCTTGTTCTCATGCCTTGATTCTTCTACTATTAGCACTCCTTGCAAAGCCTCCAAGGTTGGTAGCTCCTCCTTGATAGCATAGGATTAGACAAGATTCTCATATTCATCCTTCAAGCCATTGATTATGACCCGGACTAGCTCACTTTGTCTAATGGAATCTCCAATACAAGCAAGCTCCCTATGAATATCTTTCACTCTCAAAACATAATTAGTGGCACTCTCATCACTCTTTTGAGAACTTTGGAATATTTGATTTCTAAGAGTGAGAAGCCTAGAGGTATTTTTGGCCTCATAGATTGCTTTGAGAGTATCCCAAGCATCCTTGGCCGAAGTACAAGCACCAATCTCTCTCAAAATCTCATTAGAGCCATTCATCTTGATATAATGGAGAGCCATTCTAGCACTCTTCTTATACTTTTGTACTTCTTGAAGGACTTGAGGCTCCTCCTCAATCCCAAGTACAATATCCATCACATCTTGGAGTATCAAGATTGACTCCATTCTAACCTTCCAAATAGAATAGTTGGAGGTAGATAGTCTCTCACTAGATTCCAATAGAAAGGAACCCATAGATGCCATGTAATAGTCAAGACTCCTTGTGAATTAGACAATAAAGTGTTGCTTCTCTCTCACTATAGGATCCTTGAAAGGTGTACTACCAACTCCTATGCCAGATCTTGTAACAAAATGTGAGATGGATCTCACTAGTTCTACCAATCTCTCTCAAACTAGATCAACCTCTCATCAATTGATGGAGTATAGGCAAAGTTTGGGTCAAACTATCTCTGGCACGTGTGAAACACTCCAAGAATCCACAAATCACTCAAATACAAGCCAATTGTATGAAAGTAAGTGGCTATGACATCAAAATGATGACTAGATCTCAAATAGATGACATTGGCAAGCCTCTTCTTGAATTTTTTGGTCAACTAGCAAGATATGATCAAACCAAATGTGTCCACACAGGTCTAGGTGCCCTACCTAACCCTCTTCAAAAGCTTATAGCTTTTGATTGGCTTCACCAAATGGATTGAAACAAATTGCTACAAAAACTAGACAAAATAGCTTTCAAACAAGCTATCTAGCACCAAATTTGGATCTAACTTGGAAGAGAACTTTTGAAATGAATTAGGCTGTACTTCATACGTGCCTGAGCAAGAAATTACATATAGTACCTGAAATTAGTCAATCATTATGATAATGAACCCTCTTGGTACAAATTTTCTTGAGATAGCACGGGAGATGCAATCAACACTCTCTA
The DNA here is from genome assembly GCA_029204225.1 of Diphasiastrum complanatum. NCBI lineage: Eukaryota > Viridiplantae > Streptophyta > Lycopodiopsida > Lycopodiales > Lycopodiaceae > Diphasiastrum > Diphasiastrum complanatum. The sequence continues at coordinate 46,275,603 of CM055104.1, forward strand.
GATCTTGATTTTTGTGAAATTTGTAAAACTATGGACGATAGATGCATCAAAAGCTTAGGTAGGCTCTAATACCATGTGAAAATTCACACATGTGGGAATGTCCTAATGTGCAAAATTGATCTCCTAAGCTTGGCTCATGCACTATAGATCACCTATTGATTGAAATCCAAGATCAAGGACAATATCTAAGGCAAAAACACCATTCTACAGGCATTCATTCATCCTACATGTGGAAGACTTCATGAAATAAACTAAGTCCCAACAAGCTCCTCTCCTCAGGTAGAGAGAGAAAATACCACTTTTAGGCAATACAAGCCAAATTGGCAAATCTCCAAATTGACTTAAAAACTCACATTAGATTATGATAGAAAATCAAAGTACATATATAACTCTTGGAAATCCATGCTACAATCCTATTGGACCCCTCAATCATAGCCTCTCTAATCCTATTGGATGTGAGATGCAACATCCCTCACTTTTGATTGGACCCTTACAACACATCTCTCTCTTATGATTGGACCCTTTGACTTTTGCCACCACATAGGGTGCATCACTCATCAAACCTAAACCTAACATGTGTAAGCAACCTAACTAGCTTGAGTTAGATCACAATTGAATTTTGGCCTAATCATGACAAAGCATGTGTACTTGACCGTTTGACCTCTAAAGTCAAAATTGGCCCTATCACCTAGTGATACCAAGCTTGACCAGCAATCTTTATGATACGCCGAAAGTAAAAATTGTAAACTATTTCTAACTATTTTACACATGTGGGAACATGCTCCACACATGTGAAATGTACTCACAAACATAAAATCATAAAATAAGCAAGATAGATTTTTGACAATTTTTCATAATTAGTTAGACTTAAATCGTGATCTTGAGCTCTATCACACTTAGTTTTCATAGTACTAGAACATACGTAGTTCAATTTAGACTTATGTACTCTTATTTTGAAGACATAAAATTCGAAATTCAACATTTTAGTTCAGTACATCAATTTTTCAGAGTTATCTATTTTGCTCAATAACTCAATAGTTTGTAATTGTCTAATTCATTTACTTTCTTAGCTATTGATAATTATAGAGGCAAGATCATGGTAGATTAGTGTCATTTCACTATTGTTGGGCATTAATCCTAACATTTTGGAACTCCTTCGATCATGATTTCATGATCATTTTCAACATAGAATCAGAGCTTGAGTTCGGACCTTGCACATTATCATGGCTATATCAGATCCCCTTACAATCCTTTTTTTTAAAGCTACTAGCATGGAATCATCTTCAGACTTAAGACTCATTGGAAGATTCAATGGGAAAGATTTCCACGTGTGCAAATTCAGAATGAAGACGATCCTTCTTGAGAAAGTTTTGTGGGATGTTGTTGATGACTCTAAGACAAAGCCCACATTGATCTAGATGCAATTTCCAAATAAAAATAAAGAGATTCTAAGGCTCTTGTTCAACAAGGCTCTATTTGATAAAGAAGTTATTTGTTGATAAAATCTAGCACTATTATTGATCATGTGAACTACTTTAGATCCATGCTAAATCAACTAGTAGTCCTAGGCTCTCCATTCTCTAATTCAGATGTTGTTGTGACATTACTATCTAGTCTACCACATGTCTATAAACATCTAGCAATGTTGGTTACCACATATCCTAGTCTACCCTTGTAGAAGGTGACCTGCATTCTTCTCCAAGAAGAAACTCGAAGGAGTCCAGTGATTTAAGTTCTGACAACATTGCTTTGTTCTCCAAGAAGAAGCAGAACCAGAGCATTCAATGAGAGCAAAAGACAGCAGCTGCATCAAAATGTAGCAACTGATTATCAATGCCCCTCTTCAACATTTGAAGACTAGAAGCTATTTATGGCTCAACTTTCATCACTCTCAAAAGAAGATTTTTGGTGCCTCGACTCATGAGCTACTCACTATATGACTTCCAAGAGGAGCTGGTTCAAAGACTTCACTACTTCACATCATAACAAGTTTATCTACTTTCAAGTTCTCACCACATCAAAGGCCAAGGCACTATGTAGATCTTTTTGCAAAATGATACTCAAAAACTCATTACTGATGTGCTTTATGTTCTTTGATTGACAAAAAGTGCATTGCCTATTAGTAGGATTATTGACCTAGGATATACAATTTGATTCACTGACAACGAATGTGAAACTCTAGATAGTAAAAGCATGAGACATGTTTATCTTTATAAATTCAATTATAATTCTTTTGTACAAAGGTCAAGCCATGATTTCTCACCTCATCTGATGATACTAAAATTTTATGGCAATATCAAAGGTTAAGACATTTCGATATGAGAAGTCTAACATACATGTATGAGAAGCAACTGGTCAATGATCTTAATGCATGCAGATCATCTTCCACTTATAACTGTATGTATTATAGACAAGCATGCAAGAATTAGATTCTCTAATAATCAAGCTCATACGGCTTCTAATTCTTAAAAGAATTGGATCTCTAGCTTATTAGATTTAAACCATTTGGATATTTGTAGGCCAATGCAAACTACTTCTATTGGAGGTGCTTGATATTTCATTACTTTCATTGGTGATTATTCAAGAAATACCATTGTCATGTTTCTAAAAGCAAAATCTGAGGCATTCCAATGCTTTCAAGAATTCAAACAACTTGTAGAAATTGAAACGAAAAGAAAAATCAAAGTCGCATGTACAAATGGTGGGGGAGAGTACATGTCCACATAAATGATCAACTATCTCTCAACAAATGTAATTTAGAGGTATCTCACAACATGCTATTGTCCCTCAACAAAATGGAGTTGTGTGAGCAAAAGAATCAAACTCTCATGAAATCTACAAAGGCTATGTTGGCACATTCGAATTTATCCAAGAATTTTTGGGTTGAAGTAGTATTTACTGCTTGCTATCTCCGTAATCGATCAAGCACAAAATCAGTGGATGGAAAGACATCTGAAGAAGCTTGGTCAGATATTAAACCTTTTATTCAGCATTGTAGAATTTTGAAATGTAGAGCTTATGCTCAGTTTTCTAGCCAACATTAGTTTTATTTCCATTTATTTATCATTACATTAATGCTACAAGCTTTATGATCTACAAACAAATGAAGTATTTGTGAGTAGAGATGTTATCTTCTAGAAGATAAATTTTCAAATCTTAAGTCGATAATTCAGAATCTTTTCCTACTGCTGCACCAATATTTTCTAGTCCATCAAGTTCTGACATATCTTTTACAAGTTATACTCCTCAAGTAGAAAATTTTAGTTCAGATGTTGAGTCCGAAGAGACTGATACAACCCTTTGAAGGTCAACTAGAATTCAATATCCACCTGAAAGGTTTTTTTTTCAAGCATTATAGACATCTGTAGAAGAAACATTTAGAAGCTATGTTACACACTAGCTCAGATAAGTGGAGAAAAACCATGAAATTTGAATACATCTCACTCATTAATATCGAGACTTGGACTCTTACTGACCTTCCAAAAGGCATCATAAGAGTTATTGATTATAATGATCTTCAAGAAGAAATTCCATCCTGATGGAGCTATTTCTAAATGGAAAGCTAGATTGGTGGCCAGAGGATGTTCTCAAATTCCAGGAGTAGATTATAGTAAGGCATAGAATCCAATAGTCAAAATCCCTTCAATCAAAATACTTCTTGCCATTGTTGTGAATAAAATCTAGAATTGCATCAAATGGATGTTCAAACTGCATTTCTTAATGGTTTTATTCATGAATTTGAGACTTATATGAAATAGTCAAAAGAATTCACTCAACTAAATTTGGAATACAAATTTTGCTGAATTCACAAGACCCTATATGGGCTCAAACATGTGAAGAATAGGCAAAATCTAGCTTGATCACTTTGCAGTTTCATGTACATGTTGAAATCACACATGTATGGAGCATGGTCCCACGTGTGGTGGGTAGGCATAATCATTGTAGTTCATTTATGTTGTGTTTGAATAGTCAATAGGCCTCAAACTTGAGTTCTAGTGAGATCGTGACATTTGTCACATAATGCTAGGATTGAAATGCATCCATTTGGCCCAACCACATTTAGAGGTATATAAACAAGGCCAATCACTTTAAGAGGTTCATTACATGTCGATCAATCATGTTTAGAGGTGCACATCATGAGGCCCAATCAAAATGTGAGGTGGAAATCATGAGGTCCAATCATGATGAGAGGTGCATATCTACAGGTCCAACAATGATGAATCAATGGGGTCCAATCAAGTTAGTGCATTTTCCTCTTGGAAGAACTCGAGCTAGCTCTATTTGAAAGAGCTTTCATTGTACATACATTGCGAGTTATGGTAATCAATTCTTGATGAGAGTTTTGCTTCCAACACTTATTAATCTTTTTATGTTCTATCTCTACCATAGTTTGAGGCTCCATCTGAGAGAGAGAGAGAGAGAGAGAGAGAGAGAGAGAGAGAGAGAGAGAGAGAGAGAGAGAGAGAGAGAGAGAGAGAGAGAGAGAGAGAGAGAGAGAGAGAGAGAGAGAGAGAGAGAGAGAGAGAGAGCAACTTGTTTTTGGACTTAGTTTTTCATCAAGTGTTTTCTCAATATGTGAATGATAGCGTTTGATAGCTTATGTGTGGGTAAATGCATGCTTGTGTGCTCTTGCCTTGACGTTGTCTAGATAGATTGCTTGCTACAATCAAGTGATAGTTTCTTGTGCAATCACACACTTCTTAGAAGATCAATCACATTCTTTTGGCTATCCTCACACATGTGAAATGTTGACAAAACAGAGTCCTAGGGCTTGGTTCCATAGAATTATTGAATCTCTTCTACATCCTGGAATTTTACCAAATGCAATAGATGGAAATCTCTACAAGAAGTTTGAAGGCCCTTCATACATAATTGTTGTTTTGTATGTAGATGATGCACTACTACTAACCATAGATCTAAAATTCTTATATAAAATAAAATCTCAATTGTCAAAAGAATTTGACATGACAGATATAGGGCCTGCTCATTATCTTCTTGAAATCCAAATTTTCATACATAAATCCAAGAAGATAATTCAGTCAAGTCAAGAAACATACTTGCAAAGTATTCTAGAAAAAATTTCTACGCATGATTCTAAGCCCATTGATTCTCCAATGGATCATAGTTTAGAGTTGTCTAAGGACATATGTCTTTAGATCCCCACGTGTCAACCAATATTGTCTGAAGTCTTCCTACTACACTTTATGGCAAAAATAGACCACAATCTTTGTCACGCACTTCAAGACAACTTTTGCTTGCTGATGACGCATAAGTATCAATACACATTAACTGCAATCCAACCATTAGACCTATATTTTTCTAAGACAGTAGAATCATAGTTATAGGCTTTCAAGCTGTAGATATGTTTCCTACTCCCCATAGTTAAAGACATAGCACTATTTTTCAACGATTTTCTTAGTGACGAGTTCTTAAACTTATACCATGACCTTGAATACTATCATGCTTTGTTTCATAGTACTAGCTAGAGCATATGCAGTTTAGTTTAGATTTTACAGCATGTACTTTGAAAATTATAAAACTTGAAATTTAATTTTAATTGAGTGCATCAATTTTTCATAATTGTCTATTTTGCTTAGTAACCTAGATTGTAATTGTCTTATTCATTTACTTTCTTAGCTATTGGTAATTGTAGAGGTAAGATCTAGGAGATTAGTTCCATTCCGCCTTTGACCATTAATCCTTATATTATGAACCTCTTTTTATCACGATTTTTCATTATTTCCAAAACTTCAAACACAAACTCAAGAATATTATTGATAGGATAAATCATATGAATATTGACTTCTTTGGATCATCACTAGACTTAGATGATGCTCTCATTGATGATTCCATGCTTGATATAATTAGTACATTGATTCCTTGTAATCTGAGTTACGTCTCTACACACCACCACCAATTTCTTTTGCAACACCCTCGTAGATATTTCTTGTGAAGCTGGAGAATGTTCTTCCACGACTTCCACTTCTCGACAAAAATCCATCTCTATTGCCTTTGCCACCTCTACCTCTCATTGGCAAGGCATTATTAGATTCTCCTTGATCTACTCTCCTTGTAATAGCAATCTACCTAACGCTTCAAAAGTAGGCAGCCTCTACGTCATCAAGATACTTGCATGAATCATATAATCTATTCAATGTAAATTGCACAATCTCCTTTCATCAACCCTTTTGCCTACTACTACTAATGGGTCATCAGTCTCTTTGATCCACAATAAATGATCTACTTAGCCCAATGCATTCACAATGTGTGCTACTCTGATTTCAATAATAACACTCTTAATGTGTTCATGATCTCAAATAAAGACCTCGACATCTCCCAGTCTACTTTATGCGGATAATGTGGCATTTCTTTTGTCATGTGCCAAATCTAAGCTAATAGCAATTACAATAGAAGTAAAGCTAAGAGCAAGAAAAGTACAAGGCATTCAAGATAGCATATCCATAGAAAGCTAGAAACACAAAGATCTCCATAGAATCACAATAGAAATGAGATGAAGAGTACAAAGCAATGTAGATGAGCATGGATTCATGTAGATAAGGCACATGAGACCTAGCAAAGGAAATCCCCATAGCTCATATTCACAAGGAGGAAGCTAGAAGCTCTCACTTGCAAATGAGCCAAAAGATTCAAAAATTATTGTCTCTTGCCTAGTTATAGACAATGCTCTTGCTTAACTAAACATAACTATCTTGAGGGATAGTTAATCTTTGTTAAGTATTATTAAGGCTACTTTGGGCTCTTATTGGCCTATTATCCTCATGGTTGGATACTCATCTACCAAAAAGGCCTATAGAGTCTTTGTACTCTCTACTTCTCAAGTTATTGAAAGTAGAGATGTTGTCTTTCACGAAGCCTCAACATTCATCTTTTGAAGAGGCCGTGATCAAGAAGTATATGGATGCATCACCTATTATTGATTTTGAAGACAATTATGATGTGATGGGGTCGAGAATTGAATAAGACTCTCCTCGGATTTTCTCACCAAGAAGATCCATGAGAGATAGATCCAAGTCTAAGAGGCTCTCATATGTTGACAAAGGCAAACAAGTGGATCTTGATTCCACTAATTATATTTTTTATGTCTCTCATGAAGAGCCAAAGAATGTACAAGAGGCACTCAACACCAAGGAGTGGTATGATGCCATGAAGCAAGAGTATGATGCATTGATCAACAACAATACTTGGGAGCTTGTGGATCCTCCATCCAACAAGCATGTGATTGGTTGCAAGTGGGCATTTCAGATCAAGTACAATCATGATGGCACCATCAACAAGTATAAAGCAAGATTATGTGCCAAAGGATTTGCTCAAATCCATAGCCTTGATTATGAGGAGACCTTTGCACCCGTTGCAAAGATGGTGAAATAAGAATTCTTATTTCTCTTGCTTGTTTCTTTAAGTGGAAGGTGTTCCACTTAGATGTATCCAATGCTTTTCTAAATGGTTATCTTGAGGAGGAGATCTATATGGAACAACCTCAAGGATTCATCAAGAATGAGTTCAGAGTGTGCTTGCTCTTCAAAAGTCTTTATGGACTCAAGCAAGCACCAAGATCATGGTATTCAAGACTTAATTCTTTCCTTATCTCACTAGGATTTACTCTTAGTGACTATGATCCTTCCATGTATCTAAAGTTTGTTGATAGTAATATTGTCATTCTTCTAATTTATGTTGATGACATTATTCTTCGTGGAAGTTGTATCAAGTTAGTTGGTGAAACTAAGCTAGCACTTGGATGTGAGTTTAAAATGCAAGATCTAGGAGAAATACATTACATCCTAGGCCTAGAGATTGAGATTTATGAAGATCATGTTTGTATATGCCAATCTAGATATGCTCACTCTATGTTGAAAAAATTCCATATGGAAAATTCTAAGAGCATAGATACTCCAATGGAGCAAATTGTAAAAGATCCTAATAAAGGTGATGAAAGATCCTTTGAGGACATCACACTTTTTAGGAGTCTTGTAGGCTCCTTGATTTGGCTTACCATTACTAGTCCCGATTTAAGTTTTTGTGTGCAGTAATTGAGTCAATTTGTGCAAGATTCTAAGATTCATCATTGGAAGATGGCCAAGAGGATTCTAAGATATGTATCTTCATCTTGTGATTATGGTCTACTTTATAAAAGTGAAGATCTATCCATTGTTAGCTACTCGGATTCGGATTTTGCAAGTGACAAGATGGATCGAAAGTCTATTAGTGCATACACTATCTTTCTTGGAGGCAATCTAATATCTTGGCTTTCCAAAAAACAAGATACTATATCTCTCTCTTCATGTGAGGCCGAGTACAAAGCACTCACTACAACCATCAAAGAGGTGCTTTGGATCAAGATATTATTATTGGAGCTAAAGTGCATCAAGGAAGATGATCTACCAATGATCAAGTGTGATAATATCTCGGACCAAGCTCTTGCCAATAATCCCATATTTCATGCAAGAAGCAAGCATATAGAAGTGGCACACCATTTTGTGAGAGAAAAGAGGAGAAATCTATTTGGAGCATGTCAACTCGTCCTCTTGTATTGCCGATCTACTCACCAAGCCTTTGAGCAAAAGTGCTTTCATCAAGCATAGATCTAATCTTGGAGTTATATCAAGATCAATGCTCAAATCTTCATAGATAATTTCTTAGGAGGAGTGTGAAGAATTGAAAAAGATTATCTATGTTAGATATAGGGGTCTTACGTTTTTTATATCAAGCATCTAGGTGTAGGATGTTGATAGGACCAAATTTGGCATAGATGGCAAATTACCCATTTCCACTTGTAATGCCACTATTTAGCCAAAATAGAGTAAGAGGCTAAACTCGTGTCAATTAGAGTGTAGACAAGTGTAATACTTTTGTTTGCTGAAATTTAAGAGGTCCAATAGGATTTAGAGGTGGAACTTTGAGGGGTCCAATAGAATTTGAGGTTTGCTTGAAACTGGTCCAATAGAATTTAGAGGTGAATGGATCAATGGTCCAATAGGATTAAGAAGTGGCAAAAGTGTGGTCTAATCATAGGTAAGCATAGTGGTAGCTCGTGGATCTACTAGTATCATTATACTTCTCATTTGGATCTAATTGATTTTGAGATTGAGTGGATTTTGTGAGTAATCGGTTTTCTAGCTTTCTCTCTCTACCCGAGAGCTCATGATGATTTTCTCTCTCTACTCGAGGAGAGCTGCTTGTTTTTACTTAGATTATTTTTGGAACACTTCCCACACGTGTGAGTGAGAGTTGGAAGTGATTGAATCCATTTAGTAGTGTTTTTTGCCATAGAATCATAGATAGATCTTGAATCTCAATCTAGTCTTGATCTTGGTGCATCTACACACCTTAGGAGATCACAAGTACATGTTGTGGACAGTCCACACGTGTGAATTTAACAAAGATGCCTTAGACTAAAGGTAGCAAAAATAGAAGTTGCCTTAGATTTAAGACAACGAGAAAACCAAAAAAGCCGAAGGTGCCCAAAAATGGTTCTTAAGACATTCTAACCACTTTGTCGCATTTCTCGCGAAGGGGTGAAAAAGGCGGATAGGGTGAAGGTGCCTTTGGAATGGTTTCCAAAGCATTCTGGCCACTTGGCCAGTGTGTCGCAGTTTTTGCTAAAGTGCAAAAAAAGGCGAAGGTGTTTAAGAAGATGGTTAAGGCAAAAAAAATCATTTCAAAAGGGAAAAATGTGAAGGTCCGAAAACATGTAGTCAGTCTTCGCTTTTACGGATGCTCATTACTTGAACGATTTGTTTAAGACTGAGCATAAGAAATCTAACACTCCCCCTGAATGTGGATCCTGAAAAGCTTTTTAACATATCGTTAAATCTGAGATGTTGCTCTTTTGATAGAGCCTTTGTGAAGTAATTTGCTACCATTTAGTTTGTTCTACAGAAAATCGATTCTACTTCCTTGATGTGCTCCTTCTCTCAAAGGTAACGATACATGATTTCTATATCTTTGCTTCGAGAGTGAAATCTCGGATTGAGAGAAAGTGTTGTGCTTTGATTGTCACAATAGATTGTTGTAGGAAGTGTTTGTATAAGTTTGAGGTCTCATATTGATCTGAATTACTGTCATTGTGCTCCTCATATTGATCTTCAAAATCATAGTTGTATTGATCTTCGTATTCAAAGTCACTGTCATCTATATATTCGAAATTGGGCTCAACATCCATCTTGAGAATTAAAGGACTTGTGAGTTACGGTATAATGAACTGAAGATTATGTGCAAGGGACTTCGAAAAGCAATTTAAATGCTCTTTTCTCCACCCACTTAAAACTCAGAATTCTACAATGAGTGAAATTGAAAAGGCCAAACTATTGTAGCTCATATAAAACTGGGCACTTTTTCTTTTTACAATATTCGATTGAGCTCAAACGGAAAAGTTACGAGGATTCGAAAATAACTAATAAAAACACATAAAATTTTGACTTAAAAAAAAAGAGGTCTTGAAGAGAATGAAAGTGAAACGTAATAATTACAAGATTTAGACAACTTCTCAGTGTCAGGCTTGTCGTTTAGGTCACTTTTTGTTTTTACCGCATTGGAATCCGAGCTCACACTAAAAAGTTATGGAAATATTAAGAGAACTTGGAAAATTGATTATTTACAACTTAGGAAAAAGGGGGTTAAAAAAATTACAAAATTGTATTCAATAAAACTTGAAGTCCATGAAATGTTGGAGTGCTCGTTGAAAAACTTGTGAGAACGAAGAAAAATTTATAATTTATGACAAATTTTTTTGACGGTGACTTCCTCCATCCTTCATAAACCGTGATAGAATTATTATATTTATTAAGAAAAAACAAAAAAAAAACTGTTATGCACGGGCCGTGGAGAGAGGCACGCGGTTGCTGCGCGTGTAGCCTGCCACGTGTAGCCTGCCAGTAGATCGCGAGAGAGAGAGAGAGAGAGAGAGAGAGAGAGAGAGAGAGAGAGAGAGAGAGAGAGAGAGAGACGGGGGCTGAGAGAGAGAGAGAACAATGTCGACCGAAAGAGAGAGAAGGGGGTAGAGAACAATCTCAACAGGAGGAGAGAGAATGGGTAGAGAAATAGGGATCTCAACCCTAGGAGAGAGAAGAGAGTAGAGAGAGAATGATCTCAATCGCAGGAGAGAGAATAGGGTAGAGAGAGAATGATCTCAACCACAGGAGAGAGAATAGGGTAGAGAGAGAATGATCTCAACCGTACGAGAGAGAATATGGTACTGAGCGAATGATCTCAACCGAAGGAGAGAGAATATGGTAGTGAGAGAATGATTTGGAGGAGAGAGCAGAGGGTAGTGAGAGAATGATCTCAACCGCAGGAAGAATAAGTTAGGACCCCCAGAAGGACCATACCAGAAGGACCCCCAGTTGACAAATGAGGACTGCGCAGAAAAGCATTAAGAAAATGGGATTCTGGGAGCTGGAGATCAAAATCAGGTTCAAAGTCCTCAACAAAAGAGGGCAGACTATCACTCGCCGGTGGATGAAGAAGCTCCAAGGCCTGAATGGTGGCAGATGAAGGAGTTGTTGGACTCATAGTTGCTAGGGCGCGAGCCGCACGAGAATACTCACCCGCTTGCCCAAGTAAAACACGACGACGCAACCAACGATAAATAGGCAGTAGAGAAACACCATCTGAAATAAAATCTCGCTGAGCCTGCACCAAAGGAAATGCTCCTCTAGCATGTTTCCCCATCTCCTGACATAAAGCGAAAAATCTTATTGTGAGAATCCCGATGACTAGCATCACCACCTCGAGGAGGCAGAGGCAAACATCATAGAGGAAAGAGCAAAAGGCATGCCAGGCTACGGTATCAGAAGGGTTGGAAGCCAAACGGGACAAAGGTAAGGACAAAGCTCTCTGGACGACCAAGTGCAAGGCAAAGTGTTGTAAAGCTGACTCGGGTGCACCCAGCGTGCCCTGTAAGACTCAAAGGGGTGACACTCTCTAAGGTCCCAGAGCAAGTTAGAACGTCAAGGATTGAGCCTCCGACCTGTGGTGAGCCAGTCAAGTAGTCACAAGTCATGAGCTAGCTCTGGAGCTCGAGTCATGGCCTAGTCAGGAAAGCAAGTTGATTCGGCTGCCGAGACGGCTCCCGGGACCCATGTCCGGGAGCCAGACTGATTCTGCCAGGCTTGCCAGGCTTAATCAGCAAAATAAAAACTAAGTCCTAAAAAGCATGCTTTACCAGAAAGCACTATGTTTCAAACCAGAGGGGGTGCGCCGAATCACAGCAGAACTATAGGGGGAGTTCGACAGACAGAAACTTGGGCAGCTCAACCAACGCCATGAATCCAGTCGCCAGGTCTAAGCTCCCTCTACCAGCACGAGTCAGGCACAATGCCCAGCACGTGTTGGTGGCCCCGAGACCGGTCAGTCTATGTATGAATGTAACCTCTTCCAAATCTAATAAAGTTGATCCTTGGGGATGATTACCATTTCGGTTTCGCCTCCGAGACTGGTCCAAGTGGAAGGACCCTTACTACAACCTTTTTGCGTCGCTGGCGCCTAAGGGTCCCTGTCATCGACATGGGGCTTGCCGCTATGCCAATCGGTTAGTTTGGCGACCACTATGCCTTGGGTTTCATGTGTGGCTTGTCTTTGCCTTTGGTTACCTTTTGGGGACGGATTATGAGTTGGCTTTCGGGTTGGTTGGGATTCCAGTTTTCTTAAGTCTGAATGGTTAAGCTTGTCACGTTTCTGAGTTGGCTTTTACGTAAGTGCATGATGGATGAATGTTAGACTTAAGCGCGTGTTGGGGAAACCGCTCAAGTCCCAGCGCCCTTTGAGGCGCCGGCGCAACACAAAGGGTATGTGTGCATAAAGACGAGGACGAGGAAAACCTAAGTGGAAGGCGGCTATAATATCAAGGGAGTGAACCTAGGTCCAAGCCGAGTCAGGTGGCGAAGTGGGAGCAGGGTGAGGTGCAAGGTCGACATTGGTTAAGGCAATTGTTGACGAAAAGCAGAGCAAGCGTTTTGATGGCGAGAAACACCGGCACCTTCCACATAAACGCGACCACAACCTGCACATGGAACACGCAGGTGAGAAGAGGAAGACGGAGAAACTTGAGAAACTGAAAGACAAGAAGAAACGTTGTGGCGAAGATGGGGTGGGCAGTATGGCACCACCTAGGTGGCCGGAGGAAACAAGCAAGGGATCTACAACATCGCGGTGAGCTTCACGACGATGTGCACATGAAGGGGAAGCACGGGAAGGAAGGTTGGTCTGAAGGTGAAGCTTTTAACAATGAGAGTATGTCGAATGTATAAAACAATTGCCGCTCCTATAAGGGAATTCCGTTGCAGCGATCCCACTTCTGCAAAACTGAACTCACCTACCCAATTCCAAGCTACACATGTACATAAACGTGCCAACACTCTAGGAAAGATTTCAACGCTTCAAAGAAGTAACAGTAAAGACTTCGGTTCGAGTAGCTGTAACTCCTAAGGAAGCGTCTACCTATCACAGATTGCTCGAGTTGCCCTGACTGCCCTGGAAATCTATACTAGATTCACATGCAAAGTGCTGAAATCAGTTGTGCTTGAAAAATCTCTGCTAGAGTTGTGTATGCAAAGTGTTGACTTGTGCTTCACATACCCTAAACCCTAAACCTCCTGAATTTGCATGCTGAACCAGCTCAGAATGTACGGGAACCCCCACAGAGCAGAAACCTGCCAAAAATTTGCTTGAAATCTGCAAAAAGAGGGCGTCGGGGATTTGCAGCAAATTTTCTGACCATGGCAAAGTCAGATCCTGTTGCAGCAGCCTGTTTGTGAACTCCCAAATCTTCCTGCAGCTATCCTCTCATGCAAAAACTACTCAAAAAGCTACGAGCAACCCTTGGAGACCACAAAACATGTTTTGATCACCAGCAGCACCTAGTGATTCAACAGCCATTCTCGGTCTATAACGCTCAGAGATTCTATGATTATAGGCTAGATTCAACGATCATCTTTTTCATTGCCAGCAGTGCCTACAATCCAACAGCGAGACTGGGCTGCTAAACCCCTCAGATTCTATAATTACGAACCAGCCTCAACTATTCTCCTGCAACAAACCTCTGCTAGACTTACAGCAGCGCCTACAATAAACTCATATTATAATGACTGCCTGTTTCTCGGTGTAACAAAAACAATAAAGAGAAGCAAAGTATCTTTTGGCCTGAAGCGAATTTCTGTTCCTTTTTCATTTTTGTTTTTTATTTTTCTAGCAAAATTGTCAGCCAACGAGAAAGGAAGGAAAATCGAAGGAAAAGAGAGGAAAATCGATCGGAGAGGGAAGGAAGATCACTCCGCGCTGACTAAAGGGGGATTCACTACGCAAGCACACGGTTTCTTCCTCTGTGGATATTTGCTCTCTTCTTTGTTGCCTGTAGGATTCTAAACTTGTGATCACATTTTTCTCTAGAATGGCTGAGCTCCTTTTCTATCTACTTCTTTCCTTATTGATCCCAACATAATCTCTAAAGGTGGCTGTTTTGAAGGTTGAAAATTGACCAGCTCCAACTTTTAATATATCGGCACATTATGTAGCCTACTTATAAAATCTAAGTTGGATTTGATTAGGTTTAAATAGAAGAAATCTTGATGATGTCCCTAATCTGAAAAACGTTATTGTGATATTTTTGATGTGTTTTAATGCCATAGTATGTATGGCTACTACTACTTGTGTGTACATGAGACAAAGGAGTATCCAAAGAGAGTGGGGGAGAGAGAACAAACTTGCTTCACCCCAATAGTGCTCATAACCCTCTCAGAGAGATCCTCATCTGATCTGAAGCATCCCTGAACCTGCTCATAGAGTGCCATGACAGCCAATATGGAATCCGTTGAAAAATCAAGATCTCTAAGCCTCTAGATAAGCATGTGACGTGGGACAGAGTTGAACGCTTTACGAAAATCCACAAGACAACAATAAACCCTCTCATGTCTGGATCTGGCTTTCTCAATGATAGCCCGAAGAGTGAACACATGATCAGTGGTGGATTGTTGTGTCCTGACCCAAAGCATGTAGCCTCCGTGTCTCTGCTTCACAACTAACCGTTGTTTGGAGGATAGTGCCATAAAGTTTAGCCACAAGGTGCCCAATCATAATGGTACAATAGTTAT
This sequence comes from Diphasiastrum complanatum, assembly GCA_029204225.1. Lineage (NCBI taxonomy): Eukaryota > Viridiplantae > Streptophyta > Lycopodiopsida > Lycopodiales > Lycopodiaceae > Diphasiastrum > Diphasiastrum complanatum. The sequence goes on from CM055104.1 coordinate 46,290,707, forward strand.
CTAGTTTCATGGGGTCACCACTCTTGTGAAAAGGATGGATGATATTAGTACACCATGGAAGTGGAAATCCAGAGATGATGGCTTGGTTAATAAGTGAGGCTAAAACATGTGAAAGAATGTCAGAAGCGTGAATCAGGAGTTCAGACTCTAAGTGTCATGCCCATGATTGGTCTCAGGTAGCGTTTCCACGCTAGGGATCAATAGACCAATAACCCGTAAGTTAATTATGACTATAAGGGAATTGGGTCCCTTATGTGTACAAGGTCATAATTAATGGTTGTAGGCCTAAACTCTTGATGGTGGATTTGTATGGGTCTATCAGTGAGTCATTGGGAACTGGATGACATGGCTCAGATAGGCTGTAGAGGTGTTCAGTGAAGTGTCACAGTGCACTACTAGTGGTGCATGGGCCTTGGAGGATATAAGTATATCTATTGGGCTCTCACTAGTATATGCTTGATTGCATGACTGGTAACCGTATGCTGCTGGGTGATGCCTCATTCCTCTGTTTGATTGATCTATAGTTTGGGGGCTAGATCTATTCGATCTAGGTTTGGTTGGGTTGGTTTGTCCACCATCCGTTTCCCTTGTGTTTTTTGTGATTGGCATGCTTAGAATAGGATCCTTGGATTAGGACTTTATACTAAGTCCTCAAACTTAGAATTTGTTTCAAACAGGAACACAGATCATGCCACACAGTAACATAGACAGAAAACACTCTCCACAGCAAACTCGCATAGCAACTGTATTTCTTAAAAAAAAATTACATTGTACATATAGTTGTTCACTCAGGCAATCCATGCATGACCCAGGTTGCAAGATCTATCAACAAAACATGAAACTAAGTACAATAAATGCCTCAACTCGACTAGAGAGAGAATATGAATGTACAAACTCGAGGAGAGAGAGAGGGCACAAAGAGCTTAGTCTCCAAATTTGCATTACACACAAAAATCATTATATTCTCAATGAGATTACATCACATATTTAGGAGGCACATGGTCTATAAAACCTTCCTTGCTTCACAAAAATGCTTTATAAAAACCTTATTCACATGTAGCTGACTATAGCAATAATCTCACATTGCACTCCGATTTAACTTAAGAGCTTGTAGCCAGAATTTTATGAAACCAAAGTGAATAGAAAGAAACATTAGGTCAAGTAAAAACTTACTTCAAGGCGTAATTAGGTAGCCGTTGTGTATGAAACTCCAGTCATGAACATTGCCTCAGTATTCCGCATGCCATTTGACGTCTTCTATTTGTCTTGCCTTCGCGGATAGTCATGATGGACAACAAGATCAGAGGATTAGCCACTGCAAAAACCCTGGCACAAGTTACTGTGGGAAGAATTATGTCACCGCAAACAAAGAGTAGGATTGACATAGGACAGAGAGGCATATCCAGCTCTAATGTAGCAAGGCAGGCCACAGTAGGTCGCAATCAGGCTATGGACAGGTTTGAAACATATATCAGAGGGTTGCTACAGAGAAATGAGGTCGCAGACAGAAGCAAACAGTGATACCAGACTCTAGACAGGGCTTTTTGGCTGCAGGCAGGCCTAGAACAAGTCGCAAGCAAGGCTTTCTGGCCGTAGGCAGGCCTAGAACAAGTCGCAAGCAAGGCTTTCTGGCCGTAGGCAGGCCTAGAACAAGTCGTAGGTATGTTTTCTGGCCGCAGGCAACTTGTAACAGGGCGTAGCATGGACAGGCCGCAAATAGGTAGTGCAGGGCCGCAGGCAGGCAATACAGGCCTCGAGCAAGCGTAGGCAGGTTGTGGGCAGCAATCCGAGGCTACAAATCTCTTCACTGTGGACAGCGATGGCCAGGTTGTGCGGGCTGTAGCAGATCTGATACTGCAAAAAATCTGTGTGTAGGTGGCCGCAAATAGCCCTGGTAATCTGATTCTTTGTTGTGGACAACCTTCAGTAGGTCTTTAAACTTGGCCACAACCTGCTCCTCTATGTCAGTGATGGACTAGAGCATCCGTTTTGTCAATGATGGTGTTCTTCTTGTCAGAGATGTGCTGGCCGTAGAGAACCCAAGAAAGATAATGACTCTCTTCATGCAAAAGAAAATAATGGGCCTATGAAAGCACATCTATGCCTCCCACTCCTAATTACAAAACTCTCTTCACGAACAATCATTCTTTTCTCTCAACTCTCAACACACATCAAGCATTTCACCACATTCAATCAACGAGACATGAGCACGCTTTTTCTTCTTCAAACAAGAACCCACCAATAGTTGAGTTACTACAAATATTCACCCATCAGTCGATGCATGATCATCACATTACCTAACGCGCAAGAAGAGGTGTAAGTACAACAAAAATATGCTTTATCTCTTCCAAGTCACCAAGGCAGGCATATTCACAATGCTTCAATACTATACACGACTCCCAATTGGAAGGAAAACACAATTCCAAACCTAACCACAAACACTCATCCTAACCATTTCCGTCAATTGCAAGCAAGTCTCAACCCATCAACAATGATATTCAACCCTAACGATCCTTGGTAGCATTCAAGTAAGCACCAAACGAAGTAAGAAATGACAACCCACACCTAATTTCCAGCACTCACCAAACTTTCATCCTCTCTCAAGCATACCCTGCTTCACCCTCAAGCATTTATCAGACATATGATTAGCAATGTTACATTCAATTTAGCTCAATCCAAACAAGTCATATTGAACCACTAAACTCTCTCGAACACACAACTAGCATGGGGCAACACCCTCCAAATTCACTAACCTTAAGATGGAGCAACAACATTCACACTTACTAACACCAAAATAGAACTTAACTCCAAAGGAGAACTAATCAACATTTTCTCCCAAACAAACAAGCTCTCAACATTCAACTCCCAAATATACCAACTCTTAAAATTACTAACACACCAAAGTACTAACATCCAAAAGCACTAACAACAAATACAAAGAGTTGGCTCCTTCTTATAGGAAATCCCAAGTGTCTCCCTTCAAAATGAGGCTTTGCCAATTTTCATGCCCTTCATGCCCTGTTTGCCATTTGTCCTCAACCCATTTGATAGTACACCTAGTGGCCTCCATAAGAGAGTGGGGGAGTGGTGCATTCAAGGCCCTCTTCCAAAACTAGCCAAGATGCCATTTTTGTCAAAGGCTAGGGAGGCCATTCAAGTTTTCCCTTTTGTACACCCTAGAAGCCCAAAATGTCAATGGCTAGTGGGTGTACCTCCCAAAATTTTTTAGCCTCCAAGGTGTTTTGGCATTTAATATCCAAATTTTGGGTGAGGCCCTTTTTCAACCCCTATTTTTAGAAGGCGACCTTCGTTTTTCTTTGGGTACCTATGTTCTCGGCCTTCCTTCGATTTTTCAAAGGTCGTGCGCCTACTGCTCATTTGACTGGGTTTTTGGCCTGCTGGGTAACCACTTGGCCCACACATTTCGTTAATTGTCCGTAAATTGTCCAAACTTTGCCGTTAGGGTTTCTGTGACTCCTTGACACTGAATCCATATTTTTCGGTCCTGTTTTTACCCGAAATTTTTCTTTCTCGGTTTTTTCTTCTGTGGTTGACTTTTTCGGCATTCATGACTAGGGCTTCCACGACAACACGGTTTCCCTGAAAAATACACTGAGTGATCATATATTAGTAAAAATGGACTCAGTACATGGTATGATTTTAGCACGGTCATACCGGCTATTTTTTTACAACTGGCCATTTTTTTTAAAAAGCCGTAAAATATTTACCGGCCATTTCTAAGGCCGCAAAATTTGCTCTAGCCTCATTTAGGACGGGCTGGGACCCAATTCTAGGTGGACCGGCACTCTTGCTCGGTCTTTACAAAAGTTGACCACAAAATATTTTTGACGATTTTTTCGAAAGTCAGTTTCTTACTTTCAAACTCTATCTAGCCACTTTAGGACGGGCTGGGACCCAATTCTAAGGCAAATTTGTGCCGATTTTTCTCTAATAATCGGGTTTTACATGCCGATTTTTTCAATTATTGCAAACTTAAACTTCAATATTAGTCCGATTTTTCGTGCGAAAATATCGGCTAACATTGGCGACTACCACTGGGTAGTATGGTCCCCATACGGCGGACCCATAGTCTCTGGTTTTGCATACTAGCTCCTGGTGGTGGATCAAGTTTAGTGGGCTCGGCACCCTTGCTAGGTGATGCTAACCACAATGAGTTTGTAGGATGTCTTCAACAGCTTCCTACCCAAAGGCTATCGATTTAGCCCTTAGGATCCATCTGCAATCGGATTGGATTTAACCACAACATCTTTGAACAATTTGGTGTCTTCATACCTGCAAATGCTCCCAGTTCCATCAGATGTAAGACAATGCCCACTTTCGGACCCATGCATGGAGGGATATGCAAATGTAAATCTCAAGATTGGAGATAGGAAGATATGGATGCAAGTCAACAATATTGTGTCTAACACCGTGTCATTGATGTGTGTGTGAATGCAGCACGATGAGGCTTTAGTGCCCCAACTCTGAAACCGGTCCAGACTGGTGATTACCAATTCTTTTTTTTTTTTTTGTTTAGACATTCAACTTATACTCTCTAAGAACTAATTCAACAAGGAATAACCATCTAGTCTCCTCTGTGTACTGACTCTTCTCTCAAGCCCTATATTCTGACAGTTGTCCATGTAGGACAACTTACTGTCCTAAGATCCAATACACAAGATTGTAGGAAGTACTGGTTTTCCACTAGTCTATGGAATCAATTAGGAAAATTGTCCTCACCTCTTATGGATGTGCGAGGCGTCACTTGTCCTCACAAATTGGTTCGAGATCTGATAGAGACAGTTGAAGTCTTTTTTTTTTTTCTTACTTTTCTCTCAGTCTTTCTTTATCTCTCTTTTTCTGTTTTTCTTTTTCTTTTTTTATATATATTTTTCTTCTGTGCCTTACCCATTGGACGATGGAGTCACTCCCCACCCCACTGCACTGTTTTTGTTCCACTTTTTCCTCTCTCAACCCCTCCTCACCCGTTGCATCTATAAAGTCATTTATACCCATAGAAATTAGCAAATGCCCAAATGCAGCTCAAAGTTTTTATAGAGATGCAATAAATATGTATGCATAGAAAACTGAGACTTGCAACAGATGCTCACCATACCGTGTCTAGTGTATAATGCATAATAGTGAGGTGGGTGGTTACAGTGAATTCCTGCACATTTTCGTCCGTTGGTTCTTCAACTCCCCAGCGTAATTGGGGTCCACTTCTGCCACATCCACAAGGGCTGGATCGGCACCTTCCAGGAACTTAAAATAAAACATCTCATTTAGGGTTTTGCGTTCCCTGGAAGTTCTGTCACGCATCTGCAGGTACAATGCTAGGTCCGCTCCTGACTCCATGGGCTCATTGGAGTCGTACCACCATTTGGTAAGGTGAATCTTGGTGGGTTTAGTCTTAGCGCCCCAAGGTTGTAGTAACCAATTCTGCAGGCAGTAGACATAGTGGCCGGCCAATCTAATGATATCATCTTTCTGGTGCGCGGCAACAACTGAGAACCTACATAAGCTCTCGCAGGAATCTTTGTAGTTTTCAAAACTACTTGGGATGAGTGGCCATGTGAATCTGAGGGCGGAACTTGTGGATGGTCGTAACTCAAAAACCTGGGTATCTAGCGGAAACTCCATGGGCGGTAGATATAAACTATAAGCATCGAAGTTTTTGTAGAACAGACTGTCCGACAAAATTTCCTTGCGATGCACAGGGTAAGCGAGTAAAGGGTTGCGGGAACTCTGAGGCCTGATTGGTCCTCTTGCAGCTTCTTTTCTCTGATACTCATGTAACTGCCTAGCTAGCATGGCTATGGTAGTTTCGGTTGCAGCTAGTTCCACCTTGGTGTTGGCTAGGATCTTTTACTGCCCTTTATACCCCTCCATATGGCTTATCTGTCATCTGTCATTATCCTCCTTAAGGTTATTGTACTTATGCTTCCAGGTATCTCGCTCCTTATTGGTGCTAACCAGCTCGTTAGTGGCTCTGATTCGCAGGTTCTTTTGTTTCTTCAATTCTTCTTTCAGACGTTGGATTTCTATGTTGGTCCTCTGTCCTTCCTTCAGTACGAACCTCATCAGTTTTCTCTGGCGTTGGTCGGGCTAATTACTGCTCTATGGGTCTTCCTTACTATTTTCAGCAGTGAATTCCATCACCTGTGTTTTAGCATTTATGTACATGAATATACAATGTTTTGAATGTACAAAAAATCTTTAAACCTTTACACCCCTCTCCCCCTCCGTGTGTATCTATCAGGTTCGTGCTAGGGCAGGGGCTTTTACTATGTACTTAGGCCGTGTGCATTAACCCATGCGTTATGCTACTATGGTGTGACCTAAAACAAGTTCTAGATAGTTCATGGCTCATTAACTGATGTAATTGGGCTAGGAGTTGGGGATTCTCTAGACCTACTTGGTTTATCAGACTTCTGATCCACCGAACTCCATACCATGCTTGGGCTTTTAGGATTGTCCATAGCTCCGCAACAATGGTTATGGGCGAAATGACTACCCTACCTGGCTCACATTGCCAGTAATGATCGTGGTCATAGGCTATCGCAGCTAGACTATCAGCACATTGGTTCTGTGCTCGTGGAATATGCATCCATTCGACGTGGGAAAACTCTCTAGTGTATTCGTTGATGGCAATTGCATAGGCCTGTAAGGTCTTGCTTTTGAGTCGATATACGCCAGTCATACCTCAGATTAGGACTTGTGAATTTTCCATAATCTGGAGGTTGTCTATAGTCTGCACAACTCGCATGGTCATTTGTAAACCGATTAGAAGGGCTTTGTATTCGGCAGTGTTGTTCGTGAATCCTTTCCCTAATAGGACTCCTATACTGGCTAGTTCAGTCCCATTGGGATTCTGCAATAATGTTCCTATGACACCTTCTCTATTCGAATGTCTACAGGCTCCGTCTACCTTCAACGTATATGCCCCAAGTTCCAGGGTAAGTTCCATATCACAACAATAATATTTTTGTATTTTTCTCGATTTTATGAATTTTTGTATGGGTTTTTTGCACCCTTTCGTTCAGCGTATATGTACAGGGTCACTGGGGCTACTTTTGATTCTTTGAGTGTTCCCCGTATTCGTGATGCTTCTGGTTGTTCACTCTGATACCTGAAAAGGTGAACATGAAAAGGTGTTACATACTGTATAGGTGACTTCGGCTTCTCTTTAACTACGGTAAGCTTTTATCTTATTTATGTTGGTTCGGTGCTTAAAAATTTCACCATTTAACTCTGCCAGCTTAACCGTGTTATTTTCATACAGTCTCACTATTACATATGGACCGTTCCAGCGTGGCCCCAACTTTTGAGGCATTAACTCGTGTCTAGCATCGTAGAACAACACTAACTGGCATGAACTGGTAATCGCGCATGTTCCTATCATGAATCTCCTTCATGCGTCTTTTGTGGGTTTCTTGGTGATTTAAAGCAGCTATCCAGTGCTCATCCAGGTCTTGTAAAGTGTCCAGTCGGTGCTATATTGATTCTTTCTTTCCTAGGTCATGCTTCATGGCAAACCGCAAGGATGGAAGCTCTATTTCTATTGGCAGTACACATTCTTGGCCATACACTAGAAAAAAGGATGTGTGGTTGGTATTGGTCTTATAGGTGGCATTATATGCCCACAACGCCGAGTATGGTTTTTTGTCCCAATTCCTCTGTCGGTCTGATACGATTTTCCTTAGAATACCCAATAGTTGTTTGTTTGTGCTTTCAGCCTGACCGTTGGCTTGCGGGTGGTAGGGTGTGTTTTTTCGATGCTTGATCGTCAACTGATCGGTCAAAGCCTTGATAGTAATGGATACCCCTATCAGAGATGAGTTCTCCGGGTGTACCGAACTGGCCTATCACCTGTTCTAGTAAGAACCAGACGGTTTCTTTCGCATTGTCTTTGGCCACAGCCTGTGCCTCGGCCCACTTTGTGAAATAGTCAGTGGCCACTATGATATAATGTTTTCGACTAGATGAAGCTGGGTGTATTGGGCCAACGAAATCGATGTCCCATTTTTCAAAGGGGAGACATGTCTGTATTGGAACTAACAATCGCACCCTATTATTCGTCTTGTCAACTCGTTGACAGGTCTCGCAGTTTCGGGCATGTAAATGGGCATCTTGGAATAGTGTTGGCCACCAATAACCCGCCCTCAGAATTTTCTGCCCTGTGAGTTGGCCAGCAAAGTGGCCCCCACAGGCAGAATCGTGACACTCCTCTAGTATAAATTTGGCTTCTTCAGGAGTGACACATCTTCGATACAACCCTTCTACACCTCGTCTATATAGTGTGCCCCCTATTAAAGTGAATTTTAGGGCTTGTAGACGTAGTTTTCGTTTTTCTGGAGTCGTCATACTGCTGGGTGTCTCTAGTGTGGATAGGTAGGTTGCTAAAGCTGTATACCACTCAAAAATTGTGTCAATGTCTACCCTCAAAAGTTCTTTTAAGTGATCAGCCTCCCACTCATTGTTTGTTTCAGTAACCCCTCCCAGCTCGCAAATACAATCGTTTAACCCCTGCCGTTTAGGCGGCTTGCTTTGGAGGGTGTAGTCAAACTCCTGAAGGGAGATTATCCACTTCATTAAGCGCTCAGGAGGTTCTAGTTTATTCATCATCAAGGTGACTGCAGTACTCTTGGTAAAGAAAGTCACTTTTCGATGCAATAGGTAATGCCTTAGTTTGGCGGCAACGTAAGCTATTCCCAAACAAATTTTCTCAGCCTTACTATAATTAAGTTTGACTTTGTTTAGTTTTCTCCCTATAAAAATAATAGGGTGATATTTTTTTGTCCCAAATCTGGGCCAGACAACAGTTTATGCACGTGTCCGTGGTGCTTGGAAAAACAAAGAACTCCCTGTCATACATAGGTGGTTTTAATATTGGAGCGTTAGCCAAAGCTACTTTTAATTCCTGAAAAGTCTTCTCACATGCCTCGTCCTAGGTCCACTCCATGTTGGTTTTCAATAAGCCAGTCATCTGGTAAGTACGCGTGGCATAGGCCATCACATATCTTTTGTAATAACCACTCGAGCCTAAGAAGGTCTGAAGTGTGGACACCGTAGTTGGTGCCATCATGCCTAGTAGCTATTTTTTTTGGATCAGTTGCCATGCTGTACTTGCTAATGACATGTCCTAACAGTACCCCATAAGGAACTCCGAATAGGCACTTGTTATCATTCAAAGTTATACAGGTTGTTGCGCACTTCTGAAAACACTTCTCTAGCATGGTGAGATGTTCTGTGACAATGGTTGCCCCACAGAGGTCCTCTATAAAAATTTTGAGGTTTTCGTCTAAGATATCCTCGAAGTGCTTGTTCATAAACCTCTGATAGGTTCCAGGGGATTAGTCAACCCAAAGGGCATGACGTGGTAAGCGAAAATCCCAAATGTGGTTGTGAAGGTGGTCTTCAATTTATCCTCTTCTGCTATGGCTATCTGATTATAGCCTACAAAACAGTCCATGAAAGAGTACTGGTCTCTTCCCGCCATTTTTTCTAGGACTTGGTCTATGAACGACAATGGGTAGTAGTCCTTCTTAGTCTGTTTGTTCAACCTCTTATAATTCACACATACGCGAATGCATGTAGAGTTCTTGGTGTGAGGTACTATTGGGGAGCACCACTTGGTGTTCTCTACCGGAAATATCAGACCAGCATTTCGAAGTCTCTCGAGTTCAGTGTATACTCCTTCCTTTAGGTGGTAGGGTAGCCGGCGTTGTTTTTGTCGTATAGGTTTGGCTCCCTCCTTCAGTGGTATTGTATGAGTCACTAGATCGGGTGGAATCTGCTTTAAATCTGAGTAGTCCCAGATAAAAATATGCTGGTACTTTCTACACAGCCGTTCGTATTTTTCTTTTTCTCCAATGCCTAGAGAAGCACCTATTTTGATGTTCTTGGGCTCTTCTAGAGTTCCTAGGTTTATCAAGCAAATATCGGCGTCTCGAACTTTGGGAGGCCACTCTTCTGGAGTGTTCCACTCTATGTCCAGTACTGATCTCAGGTCTGGTTCATCTTCACTTGTAGTGGACTCACCATCGTCCTCACTACTCGTGACCTCCTCCCACTCGGATGAAGGTATGGGTGCTCTTTCTGACTCAGGCACCTCGGGATAGTCGTCTACTATGGTACGTTTTCTACCCCTTCCAAAAATCAGTACTCCTGCGGGGATGTCAACTGTGCAGTTGCTAAGCCTGAGCCATGGCTATCCTAGCAGTATAGAGTACCCCCGGTTCCCGGCGTACATCCTCATGACGTAGAAGTCCACTTGAATGGTCTTGTTAGCCACGGTAATGGGTACATTCTTAAGCTAGCTTTAAGACTGTCAAGGTAGCGAGTTCTAGAGTAAAACCAAGGCGCTATGAAAGTTCTAGACTTACGATGTTAACTGCCAACCCTGCATCAACTATGGCCCCTGAGATGTCTAGGCCATCTATGAGTACATCTACCTTAGGGCAGTAGCGATCTAACAAATCTGCATCTACTTTCCCTATTGTAGGTGGCTCCAGTATTCTGGTCATGGGTGCTCTCATCAATCGTTTGACCGTGCGTTTAATAGTGGGTGACAATTGTACTAGTTGCCAGAGCCCTTATTCCAATTTTAGATTCTCTAGGGCTTGACCTAGGTCAATATTCCCTCTCTTTAGATTTAGGTCTATATCCTTATTAAACCTGCGGTTTCTGGTCATAGTCCTCTTAGTTTCTAGGCCGGTTTTCCCTTTTCTCGGTCCTAGGAATCTGGAATGTCTACGCCCTTCCAAGATGCTACCCTCACCTTGCTCTTTGGGCAATGGATCCTCATAGATGGGTGTAGGTTCAAATACTAGCTTCTCAATGACCACTGCGTTATCTACCTGCGGTGGTGGTTTTGGTGTAGGCTTGGGTTTTCTGGGAGGTAGCTCCGTCTGGAGGTTACTCCGAGTCACTACTAAAACCTCTTTCCTGCTCATGGATTCCTCTAGCGTCTCCACGACGATGAAGTTCACGGGTGGCCGATCATCTTCTATGCATGCCTTCCCTTTATCCACCTGGCTAAGCTTGGGTCCCCGTTGTATGTATTGAGGTGGCCTTGATGGCCCTGTCGTTCTGTCCTCCTGGGGTCTATGGTTCACTGGCCCAGACATCCTATTCCTAGTGTTTAATGCGTCTCTACATACCCAGCATCTATTCTCCAAGTGTTCAGGCCTCTTGCAGTACCCGCACACTTGGTTGGGACAGTTTCGATTTAAATGATTCCCTCTACAATGTCTACACACTAAGAGATATGGTCCTTCTATGGGGTGTCTCTGACCCAACAAATTTTGGTGCTGTTTGAGAAAATTTACATTTGCTGCTAAGGTCTGCATATTCTCACTCATCACGTCCATGTATCCCTTTAGCATGGCTCGCATATCGCCTAGTTCTGCATTAGAGCCTATGCTCTCATAGCCTCTATCGGACATCTGTGCTTGGAGCCTTCGTGCATCTTGTGTTTGCACGTTCCTGCCTTGTTGAGGTTCAATAGCCTGTATGGGACGGGGTTCCACTATGGGGTGTGCTCCTATAGCTACGATTGCGCCTCCTCTCCACGTTTCTGGGCTTAGGTTCAAGCTGTTCATTGCTTGCGATAGGTGGGATGCGTGGGCAACCGCAATCTGTGCGTCTTCTACCACGATTGCCTTCTCTACTGCCTCAGCCAATGTCTGGGAGTTACTCTGACGTACAATCATTTGTATGTCATTCTTGAGCCCTCGTAGAAAGAAGGTCAGTAGTAATAGGGGTGGTAGTAACACAGTGGGTTCCACTTGGCATGAAAACTCTGTCAAACGAGGCCAGTATTGGCAGATGGTTTCGTTACTTCCTTGTTGTAGGGAAGTCAGTGTGAACAGTAGGCCATCAACCGTTCGGTGGGGGGCGTCTCAATTAAAAACAGTCTATGGAACTCCTCAATGGTGTGAATTGAGCCTCTCTGCAGACTATGATACCAGTGCCTAGCCGTTCCAGATAAAGTGGTGGCGAAAAACATCATTTCATGATGCGGGTTTGTGATGGCACTGGTAAAGCAGGTGGTCCAAAAAACATCAATATGCTCTTCGGCATTTTCATATGGTGGTCCATGAAACTCAGGAGTGGATCCACTAAGCTTGGGTAGTCCTCCTGTCTCCGGGGGTACTACGATTGGTTCAGTCAAACGTCTTGCCATTCTGTTGGTAACAGGTTCTGTAGCAGCAGGTGTTACGTTCACTAACTGTGGTTCTGTAGCGTCGGTTGGCTCAAGTTCTGGTAGTTCTTCTATAGGTTCCAATATATCATCCAAGTCCATTATAGGTGGGTGAGACTCATCATCTAAGGTTGGTGGGATAAGAAACCCACGATTGCTTCTTCTAAAGCCCTAAACACTCTCTCTGGGGATTTGAAGTCTCTTTGTGCGATGCTCCCTTAGACCTAGATTTCCTTGGTATACCTATGATGTCTCGTCTAGGGTGACACTAATGATTGCTGCATAATAGGTTTCTCACTTACGGATAGCAATCAATTGTCATTGCACATGCGTTTTGTGATTTCTCCACGTTATCCCATATATCATCTGTCCTTCGTCCACTAATACTGCATATGACCTGACTAATTCTACTTGGTCGTTTTTTTGCTCAATCCTAATCCAACCATATCCATGTATAGTTTTTCTTGGTTCTTTGTACCAGGTGCCGTCTCTACGGGATGCTAGGGTTGGTGGGTCGTAGGGTAATGACTTTCGATTCAGGGCTCTAGTTTTCACTTTCACCTAGGCTTCATACAGAACCCCATTCTCTGTTCTATCCCATCACTCTATGAAAGATTTCTAGTACTACTTGGCATCACAGCCTAAACTCCCTGCTGATTGTATGCAGTCTCTAGTCCAAACTGTATTCCAACTGCTGGAAGTAGAATGGCCTTGGTGAAGTCGGATCACATTCAGCTAGGGTTGGATTGTGAACTTGTAACGTATGTTCTAGGTGTGGGATCAACACACATCACTGTGTGATGCTAACCACTTCAACCTGTGATACTTGATATCGGTTTTCTGAAAACAACGTGTGCACTAGTAGCTTGCACAACCAAGCTATCTTGCGGCTGACGGTCTAAACAGTAGAATTGTTCACAACATATGCAATCTGAGACATATGAGATTTGTAGGGCAGGGGATTGGTCCAGCCAAAACGTCCTAAAAAAGTCAAGGGGCACCACTACTGATGGTGGCTATGCCCTACGTGAGTAACGAAGGTCCTACCACATCCAATCCTGGGGGCTTCCTCTGTTACCCCGTGCTCCCGAGCCAATGAGAGTATTCCAGGCTCTCAGAAGTATGACTGTAAGGAGGGGGTGCTAGTACTTTTGATGGAATGATTTACTAGCTTTCTAGGGTCCTAGTTCCGTAAAACTTCTGATCATTAATTCACGTTAGGATCTTGCTAATATCTCTTTCCCCATTAAATTCGGCTTACAATTAGTAAAAATCTTACATGGGCTGGAATCGATTTACTGTCTATGATGTGCTCGTGGGGTGCAAGTTATACGCACCGCTTTGTTTGCTAAGTGGCGGTATTTTCGCCAACCGTTGGATCTAGGTATTTCCCTAGACAGTACCGACAGCGGGTGTGACTAGTGTGACGCTTAACCAAGGCGGTGTATTTCAACCGCGGATGGTGGACGACCGCTCTGGTGTTTCACAGAGGTCGGGTCCAATTAAGAAGTTCATAATGGAAAACAAACGATTCCAACTTGACGATTTTCACAATTTATCAATCATGGCGTATGTCAACTAGTTTATAGACCGGCCAACAACCACATGCAGTTACTATGAAGGAAAACCAGGCTCCACTACTAGCAATGTATGATCTACTAGTAGAACATTGTTTTAACTTTAAAATGAAGAAGCGATTCCATGGTAAGTACAATTCAACTCATGAACCGGTTGTCCTCTCTTTCCTAACGGAAAACAATTCCATTGTCAGTCTAGTTCAAATCATTTATAAATAGCAATTACGGCGTGAACACTGATACCCTAGATGACGCATGGAGTAAATGGAAAACCTCAATAGCTACTTACCCTATCCGGCCAAAATCACAAACAATTTCATCATGTCAAAACCATAGCAAGTACGGAATCTTTGGAGTGCATGGTTCCTGAAACATTACACACAGGCATACTACCATTCTGGTTCTAAAATTTTTAGTAGGATTCACTACAGTGCACAATCGACCCATTATTCACTCAGTTGAATGAGCGTAACCACAAAATGCAAATGCATCCAAACTCAAATTTATATGACCTTGTTACTAAACAGATGTAAGCGGTTTATAACACCTTCCTTGCTTCACAAAAATGCTTTATAAAAACCTTATTCACATGTAGCTGACTATAGCAATAACCTCACATTGCATTCCGATTTAACTTAAGAGCTTGTAGCCAGAATTTTATGAAACCAAAGTGAATAGAAAGAAACATTAGGTCAAGTAAAAACTTACTTCAAGATGTAATTAGGTAGCCGTTGTGTATGAACAGTGATGAACGCTGCCTCAGTATTCCGCATGCCATTTGACGTCTTCTATTTGCCTTGCCTTTGCGGATAGTCACGATGGACAACAAGATCAAAGGATTAGCCACTGGAAAAACCCTGGCATAGGTTACTGTGGGAAGAATTATGTCACCACAGACAAAGAGTAGGATTTACAGAGGACAGAGAGGCATATCCAGCTCTAATGTAGCAAGGCAGGCCACAATAGGTCACAATCAGGCTATGGACAAGTCTGAAACATATATCAGAGGGTTGCTACAGAGAAATGAGGTCACAGACAGAAGCAAACAGTGATACCAGGCCGCAAGCAGGGCTTTCTAGCTGCAGGCAGGCCTAGAACAGGTCTCAGAAAGGGCTTTCTAGCCGTAGGCAAGCCTAGAACATGTCGCAAGTATGTTTTCTGGCCGCAGGCAGCCTGTAACAGGGCGTAGCAGAGATGGACATGCCGCAAATAGGTAGTGCTGGGCCGCAGGCAGGCAATACAGGCCTCGAGCAAGCGTAGGCAGGTTGTGGGCAGCAATCCGAGGCTACAAATCTCTTTACTGTGCACAGCGATGGCCAGGTTGTGCGGGCTGTAGCAGATCTGATACTGCAAAAAATCTATGTGTAGGTGGCCGCAAATAGCCCTGGTAATCTGATTCTTTGTTGTGGACAGCCTTCAGTAGGTCTTTAAACTTGGCCACAACCTGCTCCTCTATGTCAGTGATGGACTAGAGCATCCGTTTTGTCAATGATGGTGTTCTTCTTGTCAGAGATGTGCTGGCCGTAGAGAACCCAAGAAAGATAATGACTCTCTTCATGCAAAAGAAAATAATGGGCATATGAAAGCACATCTTTGTCTCCCACTCCTAATTACAAAACTCTCTTCACGAACAATCATTCTTTTCTCTCAATTCTCAACACACATCAAGCATTTCACCACATTCAATCAACGAGACATGAGCACACGTTTTATTCTTCAAACAAGAACCCACCAACAGTCGAGTTACTACAAACATTCAACCATCAGTCGATGCATGATCATCACATTACCTAACGCGCAAGAAGAGACGTAAGTACAACAAAAATATGCTTTATCTCTTCGAAGTCACCAAGGCAAGCATATTCACAATCCATTAATACTATACACGACTCCCAACTGGAAGGAAAACACAACTCCAAACCTAACAACAAACACTCATCCTAACCATTTTCGTCAATTGCAAGCAAGTCTCAACCCATCAACAATGATATTCAACCCTAACCATCCTTGGCAGCATTCAAGTAAGCACCAAATGAAGTAAGAAATAACAAACCACACCTAATTTCCAGCCTCCAAGGTGTTTTGGCATTTAATATCCAAATTTTGGATTAGGCCCTTTTTCAACCCCTATTTTTAGTAGACAGCCTTCGTTTTTTCTTTGGGTACCTGTGTTTTCGGCCTTCCTTCGATTTTTCAAGGGTCGTGCACCTACTGCTCATTTGTCTGGGTTTTTGGCCCGTTGGGTAACCACTTGGCCCACACATTTCGTTAATTGTTCGTAAATTGCCCAAACTTTGTCGTTAGGGTTTCTGTGACTCCTTGACACTGAATCCATATTTCTCAGTCCCGTTTTTACCCGAAACTTTTCTTTCTCGGTTTTTTCTTCTGTGGTTGACTTTTTCGGCATTCATGACTAGGGCTCCCACGACAACACAGTTTCCCTGAAAAATACACTGAGTGATCATATATTAGTAAAAATGGACTCAGTACATGGTATGATTTTAGCACGGTCATATCGGCTATTTTTTTACAACTGGCCATTTTTTTTGAAAAGCCGTAAAATATTTATCGGCCATTTCTAAGGCCGCAAAATTTGCTCTAGCCTCATTTAGGGTGGGCTAGGACCCAATTCTAGGTGGACTGGCACTCTTGCTCGGTCTTTACAAAAATTGACCACAAAATATTTTTGACGATTTTTTCAAAAGTCAGTTTCTTACTTTTAAACTGTGTCTAGCCACTTTAGGGCGGGCTGAGACCCAGTTCTAAGGCAAATTTGTGCCAATTTTTTCTCTAATAACCGGGTTTTACATGCCGGTTTTTTCTGTTATTGCAAACTTAAACTTCAATTTTAGCCCAATTTTCCATGCGGAAATATCGGCTAACAGATGTTAAGTAAGGAGAATTGCATTCTAATAGGATAATCATCTTGCAAAAGATTCATGGTCAAACACACTCTATACACCTTTAACACCAACAAGTAAAAGAACGATTTTGAATGCAATAATATCCCATATTTGAAGAGAATGGTCTTGTATGGAATAATTCCCCATATAAAACTATCAGAATTGGAAATTAGGCTCACAATTTAATCCTTGAAATTTATAATTTTGTTTTGCTATCCTGCATATTTATGTTGTGTTCTGACCTCAGACTACAGCGCTTGCAAAACCACTCATTCTGTATAGCGGTTCAAAATTGGATCAAAGGATAACCAATCATGTTTTCTATTCTACATTCAAATGTCAAGTATCTGAAGAACATTGGAGACCTGGCCATCTTCAATGCCTTCAACAAATCACAAAGCAATCTGTCAAAATGAACTATTTTTCTTCCATGGTCTACAAGAACGTCAGATGCAATCTCATTGGATCTAACTGTCGGGCGCAACCCACCAGATGCAAACTTATAAAGTATCGTTGTCACACAGCAAAAACCAGTGTTTGCGGTCTGTATGCGGCTGTGGCAACTTGCACTTCATTCTCCACCTGTGGCTCGGACCGCTGGAGCACCGCAATAGTAATGGCTACAGTCAGTACACGGTTATGGTAACGCCACGTTATCACGCTCCCAATATAGTTAAACCCTAACTGATCTACGACTTGTATAGATTGTGAAAGATTCCAGATCATTATGATCTAATCTACTGAATGATCTTTGGTTAGAAAGAAAAATACACTACCAATCTCACCAATGTAGAAAAATCAGCATCTACACACAAAATGACATGCAAATACCAATAGAACATGATCAAACTTGAATGAAATGAAAAAGTACTATTGCTTTCTGTACAAAACCAGCAAGCTACTATGTTTCACACGTGTGGATCCAAAAATAAAAAATATAGATCATTCTACACATAGAATTGCAAGCAATCACCAAGATAGTGCACCAATGGATAGTAGAATCCAAGAGAACCATGTATAAGCATGAAATGAGATAGAGAAGGGAGAAGATCACTCTCTCCACGAGTTACATCCTTTTATAGCAGGTCCAAACCCTATTTGGCCACTTGGCTTTCCCACCAAAATGCTAACCCTACTAATTTTGGGTCTAGATTCAATGTACCCAACTATTCAAATTTGAATCTACTCAAACTCGCATTCTAACTTTCCCACACTTTCAAAAAGTGTTTATTCAAATGAAATTTAGACTAATGAACTTTGAAAAGTCAATCTCTAAGTCTAAAACAAGTTTTGGCCTCAATATGCCAAATATGGAAATATAGCAAAATGTGATGAAACTAGTTGAATCTTTCACACTCCCTCTTCAGCTAGTTTTAGCATAGACTTTGATAGCACTCCAAGTGAAGTCATATGCTTCATGAACAAGTCTTTTCCCAATGCTTTGATGAAGATATCAGCTACACATTTCCTTAAAGACACATGTTGAAGCTCCACTTCCTTTGCAATGACTTGCTCCCTCACAAAGTGATATTGTATCTCAATATGCTTGCTCCTAGCATGAAAGATAGGATTGGATGCCATTCTTTGGGCTAATTGATTGTCACAAAAGATGATTGGGCTCTCTAAAAAATCCAGCAAGTGAAGATCCTTGATCATCCTCTTGATCCATACCATCTCCTTTGTGCAATGTGTAAGAGCTTTGTACTTGGCCTCACTAGATGACAATGAGATAGTGGCTTGTTTCTTTGGCATCCATGATATTGCTCCATCACCTATGAAAATACAATAAGTACAAATGGATTTCCTATCCATTACATCTCCGGCATAGTCCAAATCTGAAAATCCAGAAAGATTAGGTGATGATCCCTCATACAATAATATGCCAAAATCTTGAGTTCCAATGATGTACCTCAATACTCGCTTTCCTAGCTTCCAATGCTCCTCACTAGGATCTTGCATGAATTGACTCAATCTTCCAACACAATAGCTTAGATTAGGTCTAGTAATGACTAGATAGATGAGTGAACCAACTAGCTTCCTATAGAGAGTAAGGATCTTTCATTACCTCTTATAGTTAGCTTTACATGATACTCTATAGGTGTATCAATAGCTTTTGCATCTACCATGTGAAATCCTTCTATAATAGAATTAGCATACTTCTCTTGACAAATGAAAGTAGATTGAGAAGATCTAATGACTTCTATTCCCAAATTGTAATGCAAATTACCAAGATCATGCACCTCAAACTCCTTCTTAAGAGCATTCTTGATATCATCCACATCTTGATTGTCTCCACCACTCAAGATGATATCATCCACATAGATTAGCAAGATGGTAACTTCATTTCCAACAAACCTATAATAAAGTGAATGAACATACTCACTCATAACAAAGCCTTGAGAGAGTAAAAAAGTGTTAAGCTTAGCATACCAACTCCTTGGTGCTTGCTTAAGGCCATACAAACTCTTTTGTAGAAGACACACATGATTTGGCTTTGTTGATGAAATATAGCTCTCGGGTTGCTCCATGTACACTTCCTTTTCAAGATCACCATTCAAGAATGCATTTGAAATGTCCATTTGCCATAAATCTTGTAGCAAGTGAAATGATGACTTGAATGCTTACCATCTTTGCCACGGGTGCAAAGGTCTCATCATAGTCAATCCCTTGTTGTTGAGCATATCCTTTTGCCACTAACCTTGCTTTGTACTTGTTGATAGATCCATCTTGGTTTGTCTTCACCTTGAAGATCCATTTTCATCCAATAGCTTTCTTGTCCTTAGGCAACTCCACCAATCTTTGTGTTCCATTCTTCATAAGAGCTTGATACTCAAGATCCATTGCTTGGATCCACTCCTCTTCTTTCCTTGCTCGCTCTACACTTGTAGGCTCATCCAAAGATGTTAGGAAAGCAGCATAATTTTCAAAAACTACTTGCTTATCCTTTTGATCATATGTGAGCCTTGAAGGTACTTGTCTTTCTCTTAATGTTCTCCTTGATCATATGTATTCACCACCATTGTCACCTCTCAAGCACTTGATTTTTGTGAAAAATTGGTTCTCCCTTGCATTCTTGAACTTGACAAAGACATCATACACTTCATCCTTGCTCTTTAGTAGATAGATCCAACAAAATCTACTAAAATCATCAATGAATGTTACATACATCTTAGCTCCACTATTGCTAATTGTAGTAAATCCATGAATATCCTAATGTACAAGTTGAAAAGGCTTTGTAGGTCTAGAAATAGATCTAGTATAAGGTAGTCTATGTGACTTAGACAAAGCACAAGTCTCACAAACATGCTTGACATCACTTAAGGAACTTGGAAGACCAATCACAACCTTCTTCCTTGCCATTACCTCCAATGACTTGAAGTTGAGGTGTCCCATCCTTTTGTGCCAAACCTCTTGAATAGAAATTTGCTCCCTTGCAACACATCAAACTTGGTTATCAATAACACAAGCATCTAGTTCGAACAACTTCCCTTGCCTTTTACCTTTTCCAATCAAGACATCCTTTCTTTTGATCAAACTAGCATCTCCATCAAAGTTCACCTTGAGGCCTTTACTTAGCATTTGACTCACACTAAG